>JAAALK010000085.1:27182585-27605147 GCA_019279435.1 Zizania palustris | reverse complement strand
TTTGAAGCTGGCAAGAACGTTTTTATAGCTTCCGCCCAAAAAGAGTCGGAGACACTATACTCATCAAGCATAGTTCTAGCCATCTCGATAAGGGTCCTATTCTTTCTTTCCACAACACCATTTTGTTGTGGTGAATAGGTGGCGGAAAGCTCATGTTTAATACCGAGATCATCACAATAATCCTCAATATTTGTATTTTTAAACTCGGATCCATTGTCACTCCTTACTTTTACAATAGAAAAGTTGAATTCGTTTTGAGCCCGTTTTGCAAAACTTTTTGAAAATCTCGGAGGTCTTAGCTTTGTCATGTAAAAAGAAGACCCAAGTAAATCTTGAGAAATCATCCACAATAACAAGACAAAAACTATTTCCACCGATGCTTTTGTAAGTTGTTGGACCAAATAAATCAATATGCAAAAGCTCCAAAGGTCTAGAAGTGGACATGATGCTTTTGCTAGGATGAGAGCAAGCAACTTGCCTCCCCGCTTGACAAGCACTACAAAGTTTATCTTTTTCAAATTTTATATCTTTCAAACCAACAACCAAATCTCTTTTCGCAAGCTTGTTTAGTTGATTCATTCCCACATGAGCAAGCCTTCTATGCCAAAGCCAACCCAATGAAGTTTTTGCAACCAAACAAGTTTTCAAATTAGCTTCATTTGAAGAGAGATCCACCAAATAGAGATTTCCAAAACGAAAACCTTTGAAAACTAAGGAGTTATCATGGATACTTGTTACAAATACTTCTTGAGGATTAAATGTGCATGAAAGGCCTAAATCACATAGTTGAGCAATGGATAATAAGTTGAAATTCAATGACTCAACTAGAGAAACATTGGAAATGGAGAAATCATTTGAGATAGCAATTTTACCTAAACCCATTACCTTTCCTTTACTATTGTCACCGAAGGTCACTCTTTCTTGATCTTTGGCACCAACTTCAAATGATGTGAACATTTTCCTATCACCGGTCATATGTTGAGTGCACCCACTATCAAGCACCCAATGTGATCCTCCGGTGTGGTAGTTTACCTACAAAAGAGATCAAGCCTTTTTAGGTACCCAAATCCTTTTGGGTCCTTGTAGGTTAGTTATCAAGGCCTTTGGCACCCAAATTGATTTCTTCTTTTCTCCTAAAATAGGAGTGCCCAAAAACTTAGCATAAATGGAGCCATTATTGGCTCTCTTAAGCATGTAATGAGAATCAAATACATCATTTCTAGGAACATTGTTTATGTGGCATTCACCAATTATGTGACCAACTTTTCGACATTTATTGCAATATTTTCCATTTCTCATAACAAACCTTGGGGCTTGTAAGAAGGCTTTTTCCCTTTCTTGGGAACAAAACCAAGTCCCTCCTTGTTGAAAGAGCATCTTTGTTGGCTTAAAATCTCATCAAGGGTATTTTTCCCTTTGAAGCATCTTTCCAAACTCTTACTTAGTTTTGCAACTTGCTCCTTGAGCTCATGATTTTCAACAATTAACAATGAATTGGATGAAGATGATATATTTGTTGAACATGAAGCAATATCAAGAGTGGATGAGCATGGCATAGCAAGTAAGTCATCACATGATGTTGATATGCTAGTCTTTGTAGGAATGCAATTTTCAACATTTAGACATGCATCATCAAAAATATCACATGTGACCCCTATATCTACTTTTGGCTCAATGAGTGTAGAGGCAATGAGTGCTTCGTGAGCTTCCTCAAGCTTCTCATGAGAGACCAAAAGCATCATATGAGAAGTTTTCAACTCCTCATATTTAGCCGTTAAGGACTCATGATCTTTCTTGAGAGCTTTAAATTTGACTCTCTCTTTGCCACTCAACTCATTTAGCTCCTCAAGCATTTGTGCAAGATCATCATAAGATAATTCATCATCACTATCATTTTGTTCACTATCACAAGTAGATGTTACCTTAGTACTTCCTTTTGCCATGAGACAAAAAGGAGAGTATAGTGATGAAGCTTCCGTGATTGCTATTCCCGCCATGTTCTTCTTTCTTGAGTTTGACTCACCACCGGAGTCGGAGCTTGAAGAAGGATCGGAGCTATCTTCATTTGAATCCCATTCTCCCACAAATGCTTCATTTCTACCCTTTTTCTTGTTCAACTTCTTGAAAAGCTTTTTCTTCCCATTCTTCTCTTTGTTCTTCTTTTGAGATTTATCATCTTCGCTTTCTTATTTGTTTGGGCATCTTGAGGCAAAATGACCCTTCTCATTACACTCGAAACATCTTACATTCTTGAGGTTTCTTTTGGTTGACTTCTTGTCACCATTGTTTTTGAATGAGCTTGAAGAACTTCCTTTCTTTTTCATGAACCGGTTGAACTTTCTCACAAAGAGAGCCATTTCTTCATCTTCGGTATCGCCATCACAAGAGGTGTCTTCTTCTTCTTCACATTTCTTTTCAACCTTGGCCTTCAAGGCAATATTCTTCTTCTTGGATGAGGAGTGATCTTCGGTGCTTCCTTCAACTCTCTTGTTCTTGTAAATCTCATTTGTATTGATGGTTCCCAAAAGTGTTGTGGGTGTCAAACTTGACATATCCGAGTTGATGAGGAAGGTCACCAACGTGTCATATTTCTCGGGCAAGGCTCTCAACATCTTTTGAGCAACTTCCAACTCCGTGTACTTCACTCCAACACCCTTGAGATCATTTACAATCACATTAAGTCTTGCATACATCTCATTGACACTTTCATTTGGCAACATGGTGAATGTTTCATAGTTGATCTTTAAGTAATGCGACTTGGCATTCTTCACACTTGTTGTTCCATCATGTATATCTTGAAGAGTGATCCAAATGTCGTGTGCCGTTGAAATATTGCTTATCCTATTGAACTCTTCGGCACACAAACAATTGAACAAAGCATTTGTAGCTTGAGCATCAAGTTGCATATCCTTTTTGTTTTGATAAGTTAGATTCATCTTGTCTTCAACTTCAAAACCTAACTCAACAATACGCCAAATTTCAAAGCTCATAGCTTTGAGGTGAGCAGCCATATGAACTTTCCAAATGGAATAATTTGTGCCATCAAAGTAAGGACCTTTGCCTACGTTGTGAACCACCTCGTCGGACATCTTCTCTCTAGGCGGTAAAGCCTAACTTGAGAGACCAAGCTCTGATACCACTTGTAGGATCGATGTACCGACTAGAGGGGGGGTGAATAGGCGGTTTTTAAAACTAATTCGATTTCAGTTAGACAGAGATTAAGGACCTAAAACAATGATAGCAAATAGCTAGAGCAAACAGTGCAACCTAAGGTGAAATGTAAATTACTCTAGAAAAGTAAGCTAGCACAATTATACTTGCACAAAGTAAAGGGGACAAGAGACAACCGAATTTTATCCCGAGGTTCGGAAATTTGCCAATTTCCTACGTCCTCGTTGAGGCGAGTTTCACTTGACCGCTCTCTTTACCAAGCCTCGGATTTCTCAAAGAGAAATTAGCTTGAAGATGAGCCGGCACCGGAAGTGCAACTCTCGGGCCTCGATCACTAGTGGTAGCTCTTCTCCACTCCGGATAGGCGAGCTCCAACCTTCACAACCTCCCGGGTCTCCTCCACAACCTTCTAGGAGAGATCACCGGTTTCTTCTCCAATCCGTCTAGGAGATGGCAATCTCCAAGAGTAACAAGCTGCAATCAAAGCTAGGAGAAGAGGATCAAGTGCCAAAATGCCAATGCAATGCAATTCACTCAATCACTTGATCACCCCTTTTTCTTCCCAACCTCACTAGTGCTCAAATTAGTGCTCAATTGTGGGAGAGACTCTCTTGTGCTCAAGGATGCTCAAATGAATGCCAAAAGTCTAGCAAAGGAGCTGTAGCAAGGGTTTATATAGCCACACACCCAAAAACTAGCCGTTACACAAGTTAGGTGGCTCTCTGCGCAATGTCGCTCTGACCGCCCATCTTGGGCCGGTCTGACCGACCTCAACTGCAACGGCTAGAAAACTATCCGTTTACTGATGTGACAGGACGCCTCGGTCTGACCGGCCATGCTGGCCCGGTCGGACCGGCCCTACCCGGTCTGACCGGCCATCGGCTCGGTCGGACCGATAGTGCTCCCGTCGGCTCTGTAAACCAGCAGTTTTCTGCCCTGCGCAACCCGGTCGGACCGGCCCCCTGGCCGGTCGGACCGTCCAACTCCAGCCGGTCTGACCGGACCCACATGGTCGGTCAGACCGCCAGGGTCAGACAGCTCCAACAAAATGCTGCAATGATTTTTCAAGGATTTTGCCAAGATAGCAACTTTTGCAACAATCACACATGATCAAAAGATACTATATGCAATGCAAATTGGGCACTTGAAAATCAACTCATAACCAAGATGCAACCCCTCTTTATAGTACGGCAAAAACAAAATTTAAACCTAGCCTAATTGATCGCTCCAAACACCTCGATCAATTTCTAGAATCCTTCAAACCTTTTGCCGTAGCCCTTAAACGTCCAGATCTTCGGGTTTCCATCTTGTGCTCCATTTGCGCGGGACCTACTCATTTCCTTCACACTTAAGAACAATATTAGTCCTCAAACGCATGTTTATCATTAATTACCAAAACTCACATAGGGCCTAGATCTTCAACTCTAAAAAGACATAGACACAAACTCCCCTAAAACGTAGCTCCCCCTCAAAATATGCCATGAATGCAGATGGGGTGCAGGTGGAGTGTGAAAAGCATGCTTCTTAGATATGATTAACTGCAATTACAACATCTAACAAGTATGGCAAAAGATATACTGTCTAAGATACATGACATGATCAGTGCAACAGATGATATCTAAAGAGAGTCATTAACACACATTTTTCGATTTTTGCAAACAAAAGCACCACCACATTTTCTAGTTGACAAGCAAAGTAAAGCATGAGATGCAAAAGCTAACTGATATCTGCCAAGATAAGCATTGTCCAAAACAAAGTGCTTCAGCAAACTTGTCATCTTTTTAAATTTTTCATACTTTTTATTTTTCATTTCTGCCATGGGTTATTTGCATGTCAAACCTTATGCTAACCAACCAAGTCAAGCCTAGGCCAGAACTGGACCATTAGAAGCTTAAGACATTGGTCTTGGCATACATTACACCATCCTAGTTCATACCAAAGTGCTATGGTAAGCAGTCCAGAACAATGCAATGCGACAAAGCAAACCCACCTGGATCTTTTCTAATAATAATAAAAATGCGTAAATTTTTCATTTTTCTGAATTTTTTATCATTTTTATAACACATTTTTCATATTTAAGGCATATAGATGTCCAAGTTGCATATCTGCATCTAAGTAAGGATCTAGCTACAAGGCATGTAAAAGATAGCAAACACATTCAGCTTACACATGCTAGTTACCAGAAGCAATGGTGATCATTTTCTTCAATTTTAAAACATAAAAGCCATGCATATGACAAATATCAGATATATCATCTGAACTGAAACAGAACATGAACATCGACAAGTAATCAAAAGCATATACTAGCTAGGGAGAGTAAAGAAGATTAATCATATAACAGAAGCAAACTCAAAATGTGATTGATGATTATGCATAATATGAACACACACAAAAAGACTCAATAAAAATAAAGAAGAAAAGAAAAACTGACTCAAAATATCCTAAAAAAGGATACACAACTCCCAAATCAAGATCAATAATCATGAGTGGAGCAAACGGTCCAATGCAGGTTTAGCAAAAGTGCTAAACCAGTGTCGAGCCATCTACTCATATGTAGGGAAGCAAAAAGAATCATATGAGTCTGGACCGAAACGCGGATCAAAGCGCGGTCCTCTGTTCTTCCTAAAATCACGGCCATGAGGTCCAAAGTCGTATCCATAACGATCTAGAACTCTGCCGGAATGAAAACCACCCTCCGGAGCACGATCATAAAAACCGTCTCCTCTACCACCACCTACACGACGTGGCCTGGCCTCTAGCCTCTCTCTACGTCGAGGAACTCTCTGTCTACCATCCTGCTGGTAGAACTGCTCTTGCCCACTTCGAGCTCTCTCTGCTCGCTCAACCCGCTTCCTCCTAAAGCAAAACTCCTCAAGATGCTCGTCTCTCTGACAAAACTCACAGTGATAGGTAGGCTTCTTGGGATATGGTTGAGGCTTGGGATTCTTAGGCTTGGTGGTGTTGGGTGTAGCATCTTTGGTGTGAGAGAGTCCAGGTAAAGGATCAAGAGAAGTGTGGAGAGTTTTAGGCTTTGGGACCCAGATTTCCTTCTTAGGTGGAGTTTTAGATTGATCTTTGAGCACTCCATCCTTGGGCTGACTATCCTTAAAGGACTTAGTGGAGTGAGTCTTACGATATCTCTGTTCGGGAGTCATCTTACTCCACTCCACTGCACAGTTAATGGCACTTTCAAAATCAGCCTTGGTATAAGTGTAACCTACCCCAAACCCATCATGTCTCTTGAACTGCTGGATCATCATGCCGAGCTGTGGCTCTCTGGCACTAATCCAACTCAGGATATGAAGGAGGTAAAAGTTCTCATTCTGAATATCAGCTAGCTCCTCTCTCAAGGAAACTAACACCTCCACCTGAGAGAAGCAGATCTCACACTCTTTATCAACTTTGACAGACTTCTCAGCTTTTAGCTTAATCAACTCCATTCTAATGGACAGACAGTTCTCACAAACAGTGGGTGGAACTAACAAGGTCTCAAACTCTAGCTTAGTCTACGCCAACTCAGCTCTCACTCCAGCTAACTCGCTCAACTGCTCATCACTCTTGGCTCTCAGATCAGCTATACTAGCTAAATGGGATGGGTAGTCTACACAAGGTGCGACGACAGTGGCATGAGCATCTTTTAGCTCCCGCTGAGCGCTCTCAAGCTCAGTGGCCAAGGCGTCTCTCTCATCTACTCTCTCTGTGTACCTGGACTTAAGAATCATCAGGTCACACAACAAAACCTCATAGTTGGGACACTCACCACTCTCACCCAAGCAAGGGGAAGATGATAGACTCTCAATCTTACCATTCGCCATGGCAAGCTCACTCTCAAGCTCATCTATCCTCTTCTTAGCCCTCTAAGAAGTTTCTCTCGATACTTCAACTCCTGACGGTTATGTTCTAGTAAATTAACAACTTCTTGTTCATAGGAAGATGCCTTCTCATCGTCGTCGTCATCAGAGTCGTCGGAGGAGTCCTTCTCTTTCTTCTCCCCAAGAGCCATTGAGCAGAAGCTCTTGTGGGGTCTTCGGTTGTGACGTGAGCGACTCTTCGGCTTGTCCCCATAGGTCACGAAACAGAGGCCCGCCGGATTGTCCCTGTCCTTCCCTTTCTTGATCATGATCTCTTCATCACTTGAACTTGAAGATGAGGAGGAAGACGAGGATCTCTTGGAGTATCTTTTCTCCATCTCGGTGAAGAAGGTCTTGTCTCGCTTCTTGTTCTCACGCCTGTAATCCTTTAGAGCCTTTCGAAAGAATCTTGTCTTTGGCTTGCCCTTTGTGGAAGTGGAGTTGTCATACTTGCCAGAGTTGTAGGAGTTACCACTAGTTCCCTTCTTGTAATTCTTCTCCTTGGGGAAGTCGGTGATGAAATGACCTGGGTCACCACACTCAAAGCATCCATACTTTGTGTCGTGTTTCTTAAACATTCGCTTATCGTAAACATGCCGCACCCTGTTGTTAAACAAGCACAGATCATCATCTCCTAGTGAATCAAGTTGTTCCTTGGAGATAGACATCAAGGAAAAGGCAGTACAACTCAAGGCATTAGGATCAGCGGACGGTGTCGCAAGTGCCAGAGTCTTGGAGCCAGAATCAGTGAGATTTGATCTCAACTTGATATCGACCTCTGAGGCCTTGAGCTTACTAAAAAGCTCTGCGACAATCAAGGTATCATAAGACGCACTCTCAACAATAGAAGAAACCTTGATATCCCAGATCTTAGGGTCCAAGGTATGGAGTACCTTAAGCGCCTGTTCATGATCAGAGACCAGCTGATCATGCTTGGCCTTGTTAACGCGAAGCTTGTTAATGATCGAATGAAAACGACCAAACAAAGCCTCAACAGTCTCACCCAGCTTCCATGAGAAATTTTCATACTCACGCCAGTAGGTCTGGTAGAGCCTAGCCTTAACCTCAGCTGTCCCCTCATGGTGAGCTTGGAGGGTAGCCCAGATCTCTCGAGCAGTGGTGAGATGGCTAACACGCTCCAACTCACTAGGACCTAGACGAGAAAATAAAATATTCACCGCTTTACTATTATTTTGATGCTGGGTAACTTCATTTGCAGCAATATCTGCAGCAATAGTCACTATGGTGAAAGTAGGATGAACACAAATCTCCCATATGTCCGAGCTCTAGCTCATAAGATATGCTCGCATGCGAGTCTTCCAATAAGTGTAGCCAAAAGCCTCTAGGGACGGGATTTTGCCAGAAGACGTCATGGTCACTACCTAGGTTTAGAATCGGTTAAGATATAAAAAAACCTAACCTTGCTCTAATACCACTTGTAGGACCAAAAGTAGCAACCAGAGGGGGGGTTGAATGGGCGCCTAAAAATTTCTTGCTAAACTATGTGCTAATCCCAACACCCAAACAAACTTAACCAGTCAAATAATATTATCAAAACAAATTACAGGAACTAAAGTTGTCTACCCTAAAAATGACCGGTCTCCTAATTAAAATGATATTAAAGATGAACTAAATAAAAATACTGCAGTAAATAAAACACCTAGATAAATCACGAAATATTTATATTTCAGTCTAGAAATAAAATACTAATCAAATGAATAAACCTTGGATCATTAAAAATTAGTTCAGAAATAAACCTAAAATATTTCAGATAAAAACTAAAATAACTGCGACTAATAATTTTTGTCTTTTATTTTTATATGAGCAGATTAAACAGATATATAGAATAATGCGATATAACTAATAAAAATTTAACAGATTAAAAATTAAATAAATAATGCGCTTAAACTAATAAAGTTTAGCTGATAAAATTAACTACCAATAAAACTACGAAATTAATTATTTGAAGCTAATTAATAACCAGATAACTATCGATTTAATTTGGCTAGCTAAAAGTAGGAGATTAATAAAACTTACCTGCATGCCGATCTGCAAAAAAAAACTGCGCCTTGAAAATTTTCGTCTGCGCGAGTAGCAATCTCACCAAAAGAAAACTTGTCGTGAAACAGTCGTCGGAGAATGGTAACAGAAAAATATTTTCTTCAGGATAAACGTCGCGCGTCGTGTGTTAAGAAAAAGAATCATGCTGCTCTTCGCCTCGAACTTCGTGCATGCAAAGTCTGAAACAAAAAGCCGTGCAGTGCTTGGCTGCTGTCACACCGCGCAGGCAGCCTGCTGCCGTGCTGCAGTCCACTGATGCTGCTGCTGCACAGCCTCCGCACGCTACTAGCCATGCGGAAGAAAACAACGGATCTACGCAAAAAAAAATCCCGCCAGCACTGAACCCTTGGACGCCACGCGCCGTGGGGCCCGCCAAAAACCTGTAGATGGCGTTGCTTGCGGCCGGCGTGCACTAGAAGGAACACTAGCCTGCGCACCTGCTGGCTATGCGGAGTCGTGCGCCTGTCCCTGCGTGCATGCTCACCAATGGGAGAAAAAACTGATGCGCCTGTGCTGCTGCTAGATCAAAACCGAGAAAGAACATGCGCATATGAGAAAAATGGAGAGAAACAGAAAAAGCCTGTGATGATTTTTGGACTGTAGATTGATCATTGAAAAACAGTCATCTATCCTAGGGGGATAGGGGCCTATATATAGGCGACTCCTAATACATGAAAAGACTAATTTACCCCTAGGGTAAATTAACAAGAACTCTAAAATAAATTCCGAAAATTACTAAAATATTCTTAGAAAAATCACCTGACTCAAATAAAAATATCCTGACTTTAAAAACTAAATATTAATACCCTAAAAACAAAATAATCATAGGTTGTCAGTTTTGCGTCAAAACTGACAAAGCGTCCACCGTCTTCGCATCGGGTACCCGTATTGGACCGACTCGACCCCGTAGCTTCCTCAGCCTGGCAATCGCTCGCCGCCTGTGTACCTGAGTCAAACCCAGTCAACAGACCAGTAGATCATCTGCCGCTCCTAGCCCATGTACCCGGATTGGGCCAGCCCGACTCCGTGGCTCCTCTGTCCGGCTGTCGCTCGCTGCCCGTGTACCTGAGTCACACGCGCCTCAGACTCGGCAGGTCTTCCTTTCTCTTCCTTTGACTTCCGTTGACAATCACTCATCACATTTGGAGTATCAAACCCATGTTCTTCAACATGGTTTCTCAACCTTCCAATAAGCATAATCTTGACCATCAAATATCGGAATCTTAGAGTTCTTATCCATGTCGCCACAAGGATCACAAACCGGTTTAGGTCAACTTGTGATCGAAACGGCTCTGATACCAATTGTGGGAACGGATTGGCGACTAGAGGGAGCTGAATAGGTGCCTCTACAATTTTTTGTGAATTTAATGGCCTGTCCAGAACACCCAACCCACCTCTATAAACTTCAGAAGCACAATTAAGAACAATAGTACATGCACAAAACAGAAAATATCTTCAAATGCAAATCTTGGTCTTAATCGGAGTATGGACTACCGATATCCTTTGTCGGTAAATGAACCATCGAAATTTATTGACTAGTTCAGAGTTTGATTTGTCGAGCTATTCCGTCGGAGAATGAAACTCCGATATAGATTGGCTAGTTCGGCAATTGAAAGTTCGACAGATCAAGTCAATTGATAAAACTCCAACAAATTCTAGAAAATTAGCAATACACTCAGAATCTCAATTTAGTTAATCTGAATCAAGTTCTTTGACAAAAATAAAGGATTAATAACACCCTTCAATATTTATAAGATCATAAGCAACCTAATTGAGTAATAATGTGCATCCCAACACCTTGTGCAGAATTGAGATAGGTAGATTTCAGAGAATAGAAAGAGCTCACAAATTTTGATCAAGAAAATTGGTAGTACAACAATAAGAACAATGCATTTCATTCTATTATCACAGTTCATGTTTCATCCAAAAAACTCAAACCAATTTCATGTAACAATAGATCAATTACTTTTTAGCATTACTTAAGTAATATGCATTTACTGAATTAAACTGAATAGAGAATGATGTTTTTGTGTGGACAGAACATTCAAATCAAAACAGAATTGCTTAATTCTGAAAAGCAGACTTAATGCTCTGATTTAAAATTTCTTGACTTAAAGTGCAGAACTAGAATTCAGATACAACAGCAGAGAATCAGAATCAGATTAGTTCCCTTTGTTCATTGAAGAATTTCAAACCAGGCAACAACAACTGAAGAAGTTTCGGCAACCACTAACTACAATACTAAATATTTTTGGATGAAGCACAGTACATGCATGAGTTACCAAAGTACAGTCAGTATGGAAGTTTTACAGGTGCTGCTGGAGTATACTTTACAAACTGAAAACTATTTTAACTCAACAGAATGACATCAGCCTGAAAGTAGTTAGCAGACCAAATTTTTCACAAAGCATACTCAAGTACAATGATGTCATCCTGGTGGGCTACTGTAGAGACAAGGCAGGAATCTCTGAAAATTTTGCTCAACTAACCTGATTCTGCACAAAGAGCATTCAACAAAACTTGGAGAAGATGATCAGTACATCAAGACTTGGAGGCTATAGCAATTCTTTGCTTCTTGGCTGTTCATGACACAGCAGCAACACATCAAACTCTGTAGACCATCCGAAACCAGAACAAGTAGGGAAATGATTCTAGGATTCGGATGGAAACCATCTGTTAGGGGAAAATATTCCATCCTCAGGGTTATTGCAGTAACAACACAAAGGCAGATAATGGATTCGAAGGTTTCCAACATGCATCTTCGGAGATGCCTTGAGTCAAGCTCGAAGTGTGAAGATGGACCTTAGTTCGGAGTATATCCTCGAACATGAATTCTTCTGAGATCTTTTCTGCCAGCTAAGATGGAAGACTTGTCTTCTTTCTCATTAAATTAGTCTTTTACCATTTTAGCCCTATTAAGGGTACCGAATAGTTTCCACTATGTCGGTTGTAACAGAGGGGTAAAAGGGTCTTTTCCTTAATGTTTGGGCCTATAAATACCCCCCGTTTTACCCTGTAATAGGGACCGAATACAAGTTATTCAATACACACATTCGAACTATTCTAAGTTATTATCCTTTCGGAGGCTTAGAATAGTTCACTTCGCAAACACTTCGTTTGTTAGTTTCTAATCTTCAAAAACCTGTTAGCGTAATCTTTTACGCCAATACCATCCACTTTCTGTTGATCTTTAGATAGCCAAACCAACACACTAGCAGTGGAACTTTGTATCAGAAGTCAAGAAAATGATGAAAAATAGTAGCCAGGAGACAAAAGAAACAGGACCTCTCCTCACAGTTCTACAAACACTTCAAACACAGAAAATAAACACTGGCAGCGCATAGTTTTCTTTGAAAGCAGAAAAGAAAGTGCAATCTCTCGGTAGTTTCTCAGTTGACAAGAATAATAGTGATGTTGCGCACTATGCTCGGTAAGAGATAAACAACCGGAAGGCAAAACCAAAATAAAGACAGCAGTAATCAGCAAGGCACCATTTTTGCAAGGAACAAGATGAAGTGCAGCAGCTCTATGTTGTTTCTTGAGTGACAAAAGCAATAGTATGTATTGCACTGTTCACCGTAAGAAATAGGTAAAACAGAAGGCAAATCAAAATTCAGCTATAAGAAACAAGTGCTATCAAAAGAGAGAACAGAACTTGCGAAAATTCGTGCCATAAAGATGAACAGAAAGTTTTATAGAAGAGGATTGCATGGCTGAAGGAAAAATTTCTGGTTCTAGTTGAAGTGGGCAACCCTAACCCTTAGGCATGGAGGCCTTTATATAGGCTTACCATAGTGTTAAAGTTGGTAGTATTTACCCAAATGCCATGGTGTATTTTCAGAATTTCAAATTCTGAAAAATACACTAATGTTGACTCTAATTTATTACAACATTGACCCTATACTTTTAATATATTTTCAGAATTTTGATAATTCTGAAAAATAATAAAAGTTTACACTTAATATAAATTACTAAACGAAAATAAACTCCTATTTATTGAATTTTAAAAACATTTAGAGATGAGACGGTTTTCAGCAAAAACCGACAAAGCCTCCTAGATCATCGATGTATGTTGTCAGTCCGCGAACTAGACTCCCAGCAAGTCTCTCCCGCTCTCGATCCCTCGAGCCGCCTTGTCACTTGTACTGGATTTCCTTTCACTGACTTGATAAGCAACCTGTCTCGATCAACCATTTATCACATATCTTGCTTCATCTCCATACGTACATATGAGGTCACATTCAACTCCGACCGGCATCGTCGACCATCTGGCATTAGACTCGCTGTCTAACCCTGATCACTTGCCATTGACAGTTGACAAGTATCTTAACCCTGCACACATGAGACAAGCACACACACACACCTCCATGCAACCCATACATAAACATCCAACAATCACCATTGCCAACTTCGTCAATCACTCATCATAAACTAGAACCACAGTGAAAACTTCACTTGATTTCTCAAATACCCTTCGACGAGCACCACCAACAATGTGCTCCGACCCAGAAGACAAGACATCTCAGTACATCTTCAGTACAAGTAGCCATGCTGGGGACCATACCCCCGAAATGATGTATATCTACCATGTTTGTAAAGTTGCATGTACAAAAGCCTAGTTGTTTCCCCCTTTTGCCCCTACAAAGCCCAAGGCATGAAGAGGGCAAAAGGGTCTTTTCCTTTGGCCAGCGAGCCTATAAAAGCAGGACATCACCATTGTAATAGGGATATAGAACATAGATGCAGTACTATGCCAGAATCACTATGAACTAGAGGTAGGGTTATTATTCCTCTTGGGACGCTCGAACCAGTATAAAAAGTATCTCTCTCTGTAAGAACCCTTCAAGGTCATACCCTATATTCCACACCTTTTCATAGAAACATGTTTGTGGCTAACACAATTGCTACAATAGTTGGCACCGTCTGTGAGGATACTAGTACTAAAAGCTAGTGTCTCTACCACCACCCGCGCCCCGGAGTACACCCATGAAGAAAGCGGTAGGCCCCGATAGCCTTCCACACACCCTTCGGCAAGGGGCTCCAGGTGCACACCGAAGGCATCTCAGCCTTCCTTTTTCAATCATCGGGAGCCCAAGAGGCTATGAGGCAAGTTTCCTACGACCACGTGAAGCCTTCGGTCTCCAGACCCCGTCAAGCTTCCATAGGTACATGCACTCCAATTACTCGATCCGAAGCCCTGCTTCACCATATTAGCACGTCGAAATTTCATGATAATTCCATTGAAAACTCGAAGCCTCACTTCACTTTATCAATAGTCGAATCATATCTCAATATCTGAAGCATTGCTTCGCTATCTCATTATTGGAAGCCTTATCTCAGTTCGAAGCCTTGCTTCGTTATAATCGCAGTCTGGAGCCTTTCTTCTTTGTATCATTGTCCGAAGCCTTGCTTCGCCCTATCAAATTCCAAAGTCTCGATTCGCTAGCTACACTATGGCCCTGGGCCCATAGCAATAAATCAAAGGACTTTGAGCATGCACTCGATGCATCCAATAGTTTGGTGTGATTCACTCCACCATTATCGCTACACAACACCTCTAGGCTTGTAGGGATATAGAAGAATAGGATTCTGAGCTCACGACTCAAAGCATCCTGGGGACTCCGAGCTCGCAACTTGATGCGTCCAAGGATTCCGGGCCCCAGCCCGAGTTATCCGAAAATATTCGAAGGTGGCTCAGAGTTGAAGGTGGCTCTAATGATCCGGTGTGATCCGCACCGTATTTTCTAGAAAACAAGCTCTGAAGCCTTTCTTCGCTACCTAAGCATGTTTCTGAAGCCTTGCTATTCATGCCTTGTACTTCGAAGCCCAGCTTCATTTATCCCAAAAAAATCCCAAAGCCTTGCTTCAACCAATTATCTCGAAGCCCCGCTTCGTCGATCGCTTATCTCGAAGCTCTACTCCGTTGACCGCTTGTCTTGAAGACCTGCTTCATCGATCTATTACCTCAAAGCCCTGCTTCATCGATCGCCTATCGCGAAGCCCTTTCCGGGACCTACTGTGCACTGAAGTTATGCATTTGTTCACGTCAATTGTGCCGAAACCCCCTAGGGCCTCCGAACGTTACGATTGCGTGCACTGTTCACTCTGAAGTCCCAAGTCGCTGCGCACAAGGGGGGACCATAGCAGTGTGGTCTGAAATACGACTACGTGATCAAAGCACTCAACAAGATAAAAATGCTTAGTAGTTCGAAGTCGTCTGGGCGAACGCCCCTTCGCACTCTATTCTACGTTGAACATGATTGCACGAATCGACAACATCGAAGTCCCTACCCGCTCCGTGCAAGGGGGGACCGATAAGTATGCGTGCAGAGTACTTATATGTATGTGTAGTACTTACGATTTGTTTCATCGCGAAGTGACCATAAAAACTCAGAAAAGAGCAGAAACATGTCACTTGATAAAAGATCTCCCCCTTTGGCAAAAACTCATGCATAGTAAAGCATCTTTGTTGGCAAAAAATATCAATGCATCATGAAAGCCATTAGTCCCCCTTAACCAAGCAAACACAAAGCATCTTTGTTGGCAAAAGCATCAATGCATTATGAAAGCCATTACTCCCCCTTAACAAAGCAATCATCCAAAAGCATCATGTAAAACCATTTCTCCCCCTTTGGCAATGCAAGCATCAAGATGATAAAAAGATGCAAAGAGGGGTGTGAGGGTAGAGTATAGATGCAAGCTTCTGAAACATGAGAAAATCCAATTACAGTACAAACAAGCATTTGCCTTGAATATTGTCTAAAAGTATTGTATGAAACACTGAGATGAATACTATCTAAACAAAAGCATGAGCAAATATTTTCAGATTTTAGCAATTAAAAGCATCACCACTCAGAATAGCATACTAGACATGGCAAGACATGAGATGCAAAAGTTAATCAAATACTAACCAGATAAGCATATTGTAACACCCCAAATTTTCAGAGAAATAAAAAATACCATTTAATATGTTTTTCTGGAAATAAATTATTTTGAAATACCTTTAATGCCCTTCTAAGCCTTATTGAACTAGAACCTAGATAAAACATCCAAACTAGGCGCTAGAAAATTTTGTATGTGATCCCAAGGCCAAGATATATTTTTGAGAATTTTTATAAATTTTTAGAACCCTTGGAGGTAGCCCAAATATTTTAAACTAATTTCTGCAATTATTTTTATTCAGTAAATGATCGAAACAGTAACGGCCCCCTTCCCCCTCTTCTCCCTCCCCCGGCCGGCCCAGCCCACTCCCTCCCCATGCCTTGGACTGAGAGATGGGCCCCACCCGTTAGAGACCCTCTCCCCCTCCGCGTGCACGGCCGACACTTCGGCCCCACCCGTCGGTCGCCTCGCCCTCATCTCGCGCCCGCTAACCGGTGGCCCCCACTCATCAGACTCGTCTCCGCCCCCACCGGCCCCATCCCTTTAATCCGTCGCCAACAATGAATTCCCCACATCCCGCCGATCGTTTCCCCCTTTAAACCCAGCCGAATCGCGTCCAGGTTCAGTGTATCACCTCGCAACCGATCGAGCTCGCCGGCGTTAAGGCCATTTTAAATTCGGTCTTCTCCCAATTGCGCCCCCCTCGGACCCCGCCGACGCTCCTATTTAAGCCCTCGGTCATCACCGCATTAGACCCCTACGCTCACTCGCTCCGAGAACGAATAGAACGCCCACGCTCCGGTTTTTAACACCCCTCCGCCGCCCGCACTCCAACCGTCGTTCGACGTCACCGGAGACCTCTTCCACCCTCGACGACCGCACCCGTGTGATCACCGATGTCACCTCGACCTCGTTCACCCCTCTGTCGCCACTAAATCCCCCCGGAACGCCATCGCCGATGAGGACCCGAACGCCATCGCCGACGAGGACCCGAACACCTCCGCCGCCCCCGCTCGTCGCCGGCCACGCTCCGATGACCCCAAGCCTCACCGACGATAACCTCTTGACCCCCGTGATGTACTGATTCTGTTTTAGCCCTTAGAACCGACAACCATCGCTCGTCGTGGTCGCTAGACCCTCGCCGTCGTCAGAGAAGACGACCGGCACGGGCTGAGTACGTGTGCCATGTCGGATTCGATCTCGGCCGTGTGATCTAGATCCGACAGTGGTGGTTCGGCCGTTCTCGCGGTTTAATCAGATTCGTTGGATCTCGAAGAATCGGTATGATTTAATATGAGTCGTCCATTTCTATTTAAAACCCGCGTTTGATCTGAGCCACACAATGCGTACCAGTTCGGCGTTTTAATCGTGGCCGTCCGCGTCCACTTAACGCCCCCGCCTCGCCCGTGGCTGCCCGATCGCGATCCAACGATGGATCTGGATCCGGCGCACGCACACAGTGCCCGGGTTCACAGTGAATCCGGTTGACTGTGGACCGACGCCAGTTTTTGGATTTAATTTAAATTCAGAAATAGTTTTAAACTTCTAAAATTCATATCTTGCGCATTTTAACTCCAAAAATTACCATTTCAATTCTAGAAAATTTATAATTTTATTCTCTTCATGTTTGTAGAATAAAAACAGTAGGTTTATTTTGAGTATTTTATGTTTATTTTATAAAGTATTCAAATGCACTTTAATATATGTCCATAATGCAACTTTAGAAAGATTTATCTTTTATCCTCTTCATTTTTGTATAATGGAAACAGTAGGTTGATCTGAACTTTCTATTATTACTTAATGGGAAGTTTAAAATATATTAGGAGCACATTTTTATTTCTTTTGTAGAAATCTCTAACTCCATCAAAAGTTCATATTAAAAATTCATATAATAATTTTTAGAAACTTAATAACTTATTTTTCTAAATTTAAACCTAATCAAAACCCATATGCTCATTATGTGATTTTTGAATGTTTATTGAATGTTATGTTTATTACTTTTGTCGAAAAGACTACGACGCCGCCGAGGAGCCAGAGTACTTCCCAGAAGTCCCTCCCTCGCCTTTCGCCGAACAAGGCAAGTCACCAAACCAATCTTTTGAGCATATTGAACCCATGTTTTACTAAACTATCGTTAAAACACATAGGATATACATGCATTAGTCAAATGAAACCCTCACAATATATTTATTAGGATCCCCTAACCTTGATGTGCAACCCAAGCAATGCTATCTAGCCTAAACCCCTTGTCACCATATTATTAGTACTATTAGCTAGTGTCCAATGTACCGACACGATTGCTATAGGATTAAAAATGAGTTGTAGCGATTGGAATCTACTATATGATCCCCGTTATTCTCATCTCTGGAATGCTGTTGGTGATAGTGTTTTGGTTGTGAGTGTATGCATGGTGGGTTCCGGGTACAAGCTAGGGCATTGGTCGGTGGCACCCGGGGCACTATAAGGACCGGTCTGCGGGATCCGTTGAAATACACTTCCGTACTAACCACAAGTCTAGTGGGTAAGTCCTAACTAAGGTATGGAGTGTTCCAAACCGAGGCCACCACTTGGAGATGGGTCAAGCAACACCTGTGGGTGGCTTGTACCGACGTGGCACAAAAGGGGGTGCGGCGTTAGCCGGTATGCGGCCCGGTGCGCCGGTGAAACCTACAGCGGGTGGTTATCGCTTGGAGCATTTCATGCTAAGGTTTTGGCACGAGTTCCTATGATATGGGTCATCTCGTTACACTTTGGTATATGGGATGAGTGCGTGCCTTGTGGGTACAATGGTACACCTCTGATCAAAGTCATAAATCTTTTCAAAAAGCCGAGCCCACGGTCAAGGGCGGGTTGCGTGACATCCCACAATTAGTGTACTTTTAATGAGTGAGCATGATGATTTGACATGTAAGGACTGTTGTGCGAGGATGGAAAACATACTCCTCGAGTTAGATGTTATTATGATGTTCATGCTTATTATTCCGCATGGTAAAATTTGACTACACTAAATGCAATAACTGAAAAATGTACGTTTCCGCACTTTTAGCCATTATCCTTCCTTTGCTATTACTTTGCATTACTATTGCATTTGCGGTGGCTTGTTGAGTACTTTTTATACTCATACCCGTTGGACAGACCATTCAGAGGATGCCTACTATGAGGAAGATGGTCTGGAGTAGCGACCCAGTCAAGAAGAAGATCCTGAAGAGGGTGTTCATCATGCTTCTATTTGCTTATTTTAATTTTACTCTTTTTGTAATAATGTGGTCTGCGTACCACGGATGATTGCTCGTATGTACGTGTCGCATGATGAACCTCTTGTATTATTGTTTTTCTTTGGAAATTCAATAATGTTCTGATTTGTTATATCGGGGCATCACAAGATGGTATCAGAGCCGACTTGACTGTAGGAAGCCAAACGGACCCGCCTAGCCCTTAGCTACATAAATACTATTTCACGAAAACATACTTTATAACTTTGTTCCTCCCCTCACTTTCCTTCAACTTGTTGTTTTTGTAGATGCCGGTCTACCAAGCGCACAGCTTCTGCCACCACTTCGAGGGCTTTGTCAGGGAGCTCCGAATGATGGTCACCTTCCTTGGGTTCCTCTTCGAGCCTGAGTTCCATGGCGTGTACATGGAAGAGTTCGCAGGACCCTGCGACGTCTCCCTTACTATCCATGGATCCGGTGAGCACCTGTCGTTCTTCACGGCAGCACTTGGAGGCCCAACCTTCGACGTCGTGTGCCAACGCATCGCCCTCCAAGCCCTCATGGAGCTAAGGATGATCTAGGATGATCGTCTTCAGAACACATCCTTCTGGCTCATGCCGAAGCGCACTCCCGATGCCCACCGCAACATCTACATCGGAGTTCATTTCGATCGTGATCCGGTCATGGGCCGACAGACGCATCTTCTTCAGGCCATGGATGATCTCCATACCGAGGCCATGCTTGACGCCGAGGAGCCCCATGAGGCGGTCGAGTTCCTTCGCCATGAGACGAAGAACTTGATCTAGCAAAATGGCGAGCTGCAGCGTAAGATAATACAACTGCAGAAGGACATTGCAGAAATGTGAGGAGCCATGCTGAATAGCGTGGGCCTCATGGCTCCAGATGTGATGAGTCATTGTCAATGATAGTCAAAGAGGACAGAAGAAGAGTGAAGATCTGCTGTGTCTGGGCCGCGTGTGACTCAGGTACACGGGCAGCGAGCGACTGTCGGGCAGAGGGGCCGCGAAGTCGGGCTGGCCCAATCCGGGAACATGGGCTAGGAGCAGCAGAAGACCCACTGGGCTGTTGACCAGGATTAACTAAGGTACACGGGTGGTGAGTGATTGCCGGGCTGAGAGAGCTGCGGAATCGGACCGGCCCAATCCGGGTACCTAGTGCAAAGTCAGTGGAGGCTTTGTCAGTTTCAGCGCAAAACTGACGACCGCTGATCTTGTATCGGACTGTCCAGAAGAGAAGCCGTAGTCGCTATGAAAGCTTAGCTTCCAGATAAGTCATCTGTAAATAGGAGTTTACTATTTTGTCCCTAGGCCCACAATCAGTCAGTCGAGTCTGTAAAAATATCCCAAGGGCAGTTTAGTCTTTTCCTTTATTTCAGCATCTGTAAAAAACCCTAAGGGGCTGGTGGAATATTCCTAGCTATCGGGCAGCCTATAAATAGGGCCCCAATTCCTAGGGTTAGGACACCCTTCCCGAATTTACTTTTTAATCTATTGGGTCATTTTGTTTCATGCGTTCTCTCTCCTGTTCATGCGTGCGACGCTAGGAAGCTTCCTTCTGTTCTTTGTGAGTTCATCTTGATTCCTCACTGTTTTGGAAGACTCTATTCCTGCGGTTTTTGGTGTGCAGCATTTCGTGCGAAGCTCTGTATCTTCGGTTTGCGTGCATCTAGTTTATTCCTGAGCTCTTGCACGTCTCTGTTGCTTCTGTTCTTCACGTGAGGAGTACTAGTTCTTGCTTGTAGCAAGTAGTACCTACTCACTGTAGCAACAGTAAACTAGTACTCTAGCCTTGCTTTTTCCTGCGTAGCCTTTTTGATCGAGTAGATAGGACTTTGTTTTTCTCTGGCTATTTCTGGCGAAGCCCCCTCGTTTGTTCGAAGTCTTGCGGCACTATGAAGTAGGCTTCGACCTGACTTCTTCGAAGGCTTTGCTAGAACTTTCAAATCCGAACTCAAACGATGAATTTAGCTTCGAAGTATGCTCTGTGCTTAGTTTATGTTCGTTGACACACTTCGGCACTTTTGCGAAGCATACTTCGACAGGCTTTGAAGTTAGCTTCGAAGCATGTCTCTCTGGTAGACTTCGCTCGGAGTAGATTTCCTGAGAAGTTTCTCTACTGCTGTCATTTCCATGGATCTCAGTTTGTGAGTTCGAAGTTTGCTTTTCGAAGTGTGGTTGTGGGCTTCGACTTCTTGTGTGACAACACCTGCAGACTTCGTTTCGAAGTTGGTCTGTGTGTCGAAGGTCATCACTTCAGTAGTCTTTCTTCGATCTAGCTAGCTCCGGAGGTAGAGTGTAGGCTTCGATTTTGTCTTGCTGCCGTGTGTTGGGCTTCGCTTCTCATTCGAAGATTGCTTTTCTGTGAACTTTATTCGAAGCTTTCTAATGGAAGTCTAGGCTTCGAAGTACACTGTTCGAAGCAAGCTTCGATACATTCATACTTCGTTTCGAAGCATACTTCGCTCTCTTCTACACTTGAACTAGGCTAGACTCAACAAACCTTCGGCACTTCAACGACAACCTTCGCTAGACTTCGACAAGGGACTGCGAACCGGGCTTCGACACTGCGAAGCAGGCTTCGTCACAGCGAAGCAGGCTTCGCCAAGTTTCGAACAGGAGACAAATTTAGAACAGTAACTTCTCATCCCATTCCATGTGTACTTAGACTATTTTACTGAGAAGTTTTGATCTCCCATGTCTTGAACATTTTGTTTATCTGCCTATTAGCACTATATTGGTGTTTCTCTATTTTTGACATCGGTTGTTTCTAGGCTAGATTCTTTTAGACTTAGGCATTCTGTTCACACTCTGCTTCTTAGTCTTTTGAGGTGCATTGGGTATTGGGAGCAGGCCATAGATTTGAAAGAATTTTTTAGGCGCCCATTCACCCCCCCTCTGGTCGCTACTTTCGGTCCTACAAGTGGTATCAGAGCCTGGTTAGGGTTTTTCCATACCTTAACCGGTTCTAAACCCCAGTAGTGATCATGACGTCTCCTAGCAAAGTCCCATCCTTGGAAGCTTATAGCTATAACTATTGGAAGACTCGCATGCGAGCCTATCTTATGAGCCAAGGCTCGGACATCTGGGACATTTGCGTTCACGCTACGTTTGTTATATTGCCAGTTGCTGAGCATGGTACTCCTGGTATCATTGCCCAACATCTGAACAATAGTAAGGCTGTGAACATCTTGTTTTCTGGTTTAGGTCCCACTGAGTTTGAGCGTGTGAGCCATCTCTCCACTGCGAGAGAGATTTGGGCTACCCTCAAGGCACACCATGAGGGAACAACCTAGGTCAAGGCTCGGCTCTATCAGACCTACCGGCATGAATATGAGAACTTCACACAAAAGCCGGGTGAATCTGTTGAAGCGTTGTTTGGTCGTTTTCAATCGATCATAAACAAAGCTTCGGGACAACAAGGATGAGGGTGCTCAGTTAGTCTTAGATCACGAGCAGGCGCTCAAGGTTCTCCATACCTTGGACCCAAAGATCTGGGAGATCAAGGTATCCTCTATCATTGAGAGCACATCATATGATACCTTGACCATTTCTGAGTTGTTTAGCAACCTGAAAGCCACCGAGGTTGATATCTAGTTGAGATCAAATCTCACTGGCTCTGGATCAAAGTCTTTGGCCCTTGCTACACCTTCTGTTGATCCTTCTTCTATGAGTTGTGCTAGGTTCTCCTTGATGTCTATCATTGAGGACCAACTTGAGTCTTTGGGAGATGATGACTTGTGTCTTTTTAACAACCGGGTGCGTCATGTTTATGACAAGAGAATGTTCAAAATACACGGCATGAAATCCGGGTGCTTTGAGTGTGGTGACCCAGGACACTTCATTGCCGTCTGCCCCAAGCGCAATGGCCACAAGAAGGGCACTAGTGGTGGCTTCCACAACTCCGGCAAGCACGAGAGCTCCTCCTTCAACAAGGGCAAGCCAAAGACCAAATTCTTCAGAAAGGCCCTAAAGGACTACCGGCGAGAGAACAAGAAGCGCGACAAGGCCTTCTTCGCCGAGATGGAGAAGAGCTACTCCAAGCGGTCCACGTCTTCTTCCTCTTCATCGAGCTCATGCGATGAGGAGATCGTCATCAGGAAGGGGAAGGACAAGGACGATCCGGCGGGTCTTTGCTTCATGGCTTTCGGGGACAGACCGAAGAGCCACTCACATCAGCGCCGAAGATCCCGCAAGAGCTTCTGCTCAATGGCTCTTGGGGATAAGGAAGAGAAGAGCTCCTCCGATGACTCCGACAATGACGACAATGAAAAGGTATCATCTTATGAACGCAAAATCGTTGATTTACTTGAAAGCAATCGTCAGGAGTTAAAATATCGGGAAAAACTGCTTAGGGGAGCTAAGAAGAGGATCGATGAGTTATAGAGTGAGCTTGCCATGGCCAACGACAGAATTGAGAGTCTATCTTCTTCCCCCTGCTTGTGTGATAGCAGTGAGTGCCCGAAGTGTGAGGTGCTTCTGTGTGACTTGTCGACTCTGAAGTCCAAGTACACAGAAAGGGTTGATGAGAGGGACGCTTTGGCCACTGAGCTTGAAAGCGCACAGCTGGAGCTGAAAGATGCTTAAGCCACTGTCGTCGCACCCTGTGCTGATTGCCCATCTCATCTAGCTGTCTTAGCTAAGCTGAAAGCCAAGGGTGATGAGCATTTGGGGGATTTGGAGAGAGTGAGAGCTGAGCTGGCGCAGACTAGGCTAGAGCTTGAGACACTGTCAGTTCCACCCACTATTTGTGAGAACTGCTTGTCTCTTAGAATGGAGCTACTTAAGCTAAAAGCCGAGAAGTCTGTCCAAGTTGATAGAGAATGTGAGAACTGCTTGTCTCAGGTGGAGGTACTAGCTTCCTTGAGAGAGGAGCTAGCTGATTCCCAGAATGAGAACTTTTACCTCCGTTCTATCCTGAGATAGATCAGTGCCAGAGAGCCACAGCTCGACATGATGATCCAACAGTTCAAGAGGCAGGATTGGTTTAGGGTAGGTTACACATACACCAAGGCTGACTTTGAGAGTGCCATTAGCCGGGCAGTGGAGTGGAGTAAAATGACTCCTTAGCAGAGATACCCCAAGACTCACTCCACTAAGTTTTCCATGGCTAGTTAGCCCAAGGATGGAGTGATCCATGAACAGCCCAAAGCTCCACCCAAGAAGTCCATCTGGGTTCCAAAGCCCAAACACCTCCACACTTCTCTTGACTCTCTTCCTGGACCCTCTCAACCCAAGAAGATTACACCAAACACCACTAAGCCCAAGAACCCCAAGCCTCAACCACATCCCAAGAAGCCCACCTATCATTGTGAGTATTGTCAGAGAGACGGGCATCTTGCGGAGTTTTGCTTCAGGAGGAAGCGGGTTGAGAGAGCAGAGATAGCTCGTGGTGGTCAGGAGCAGTTCTACCAGCAGGGTGGTAGACTGCGTGTTCCTCAACGCGGGGAGAGGCTGGACACCAGGCCGCGTCGTGTAGGTGGTGGTAGAGGAGACGACTTTCATGCCCGTGCTCAAGTTGGTGGTGTTCGTTCCGGCAGAGTTCCAGGCCGTTTTGGCTATGGTCCTAGACCTCGTGGCCGAGGCTTTAGGCAGAACCGAGGACCGCGTTTTGAGCCGTGTTTTGGTCCAAACTCTTCGGATGGTTTCTGCTTTCTGTCTTTTGAGCAGATGGCTCGACACTGGTTTAGCTCTTCTGCTAAACCTGGTGCCGGACCATTTGCTCCCCCTTACAACCACTGATTGTGCAGGATCGGGGACTGGAGGACATTTGGATCATGGACTCAGGATGTTCTCGCCACATGACGGGACATCGTAGATGGTTCTCCAGTCTCACTCTCTCGAGCTCCAAAGAGTACATCACATTTAGGAACAGTGGTCAAGGGAAGGTAAGTGGCATTGGCTCAATTCGCATTTCAAACCATTTCTCTTTGAAGAATGTTGCCTTGGTTAACAATTTGAACTTTAACTTGATTTTTGTTTCGCAACTTCTTGAGGATGGTTTGGAAGTGCATTTTATGAAGGGCAATTCTTCTGTGTTTGATTCTAGAGGGTCTTTGATTTGCCAGATCTTACCATTTGGTAAAGTTTTTCGAATTGACTTCTCTAGTTCTTTTGGCCCTTCTCGCTGTTTGATTGCTGGATCTTCTTCTGAGCTCTGGAAGTGGCATAGGAGGTTAGGTCATTTGAGTTTTGATCTGCTAGTCAGGTTAAGATCTATGGACCTCATTCGAGGATTGCCCAAGCTTAAAATGGAGAAGGATCTATTCTGTCATCCCTGTCGTCATGGGAAAATGGTTGCCGCTTCTCACTCACCTGTGACTCAGGTGATGACTTCGTATCCTGGTGAGCTGTTACACATGGACACTGTCGGTCCAGCTCGGGTACGCTCAGTCGGTGGGAAGTGGTACGCGCTTGTCATTGTTGACGACTTTTCTCGATTCTCATGGGTTTTCTTTTTGGACTCTAAGGATGAAATTTTTCAGTTTGTTCATGACCTGATTTTGAAGCTGAAGAATGAGAACAATGGTCGGATGTGAGCAATTCGCTCTGACAACGGCTCTGAGTTCAAGAACTCTCAGTTCGTCATCTTCTGTAGTCATCAGGGTCTTGACCATCAATTTTCTACCCCTTACACTCCCCCACAGAACGGCGTTGTGGAACGAAAGAACCGCACGTTAGTCGAGATGGCCAGGACGATGCTCGATGAGCACAGGACTCCTAGGCATTTTTGGGCTGAAGCCATGAACACGGCTTGTTACCTGGCCAACCGCATTTTTCTTCGAGCTTACTTAGGTAAGACTTCATATGAGTTGCAGTTTGGCAGACAGCCAAGGTGAGCCACTTGCGAGCGTTTGGCTGCAAGTGCTTTGTGCTCAAGAAGGGAGGGCATTTGGACAAGTTTGAGTCTCGTTGCTGGGATGGTGTTCTTCTTGGCTACGCTTTGCATTCTCGAGGCTTCCGTGTTTGGAACCTCGAATCCCAGCAGCTTGTCGAGACTTGTCAGGTTTCATTTGATGAGTCCTTGCCTTCTTTGACTCCTTCTTTTGAGCTTTCTGGTGATGATGAGCTCGGAGAGTCCATCTTCGAGGAAGATGAGGATACTCCAACTGCTGATGAGGGTGGGCCTTCTGCACCTCCTGCAGAACCCACACCTTCTGAGACTTCGACTAAGGACGAGGGCGGACCTCTGATCACTTCTTCCACTTCGATCGAGCCCCCTTAGTCTAGTCCAGAGGTGCCAGCTGCTGACTCCGGTGAGGTGACTTCAGATCACCAGGGATCCCGAGCAGTTCAGCATGATCACCGCTCAGAGCTCATCATCGGTGATTTGACTGAGAGAACTTTGCGTTCATTTGGTACCTCTCTTGCTGTGTTTGCTGAATCTGCTTTTGTTGCATGTTTTGAGCCCAGAGACGTTTCTCATGCTCTTTCTGATTCTAATTGGATTAACGCTATGCAAGAAGAGCTTGAGAATTTTGTCCGTAATCGGGTTTGGACACTAGTTGAGCCGCCAATAGGATGCAACCCCATAGGCACCAAGTGGGTGTTCAAGAACAAACAAGGTGAAGATGGGGTTGTGGTGCGCAACAAAGCTCGGCTAGTTGCCCAGGTTTTTTGCCAGAAGGAAGGTATTGACTTTGAAGAAACCTTCGCTCCTGTTTCCCGTCTTGAGTCCATTCGCATTCTTTTAGCTTTTGCCACTTCAAAGGGTTTTAAGCTTTTTCAAATGGATGTCAAGAGTGCTTTTCTGAACGGGTACATAGAGGAGGAGGTTTATGTTAGGCAGCCCCCCGGTTTTGAGAACCCTAAGTTTCCTCGACCCATTTTTAAGTTGCAGAAAGCTTTATACGGGTTAAAGCAAGCCCCTAGGGCTTGGTATGACCGGTTGAATCAGTTTTTGTTGGGGAAGGGCTTTGTGATGGGTTCTGTGGATAAAACTCTCTTCTTGCTCATAGATGCTTCAGATTTTTTTAGTTGCTCAGATTTACGTGGACGATATTATTTTTGGCGGTACTACTAATAATCTTGTGTCCAAGTTTTCTGAGCAGATGCACAGTGAGTTTGAGATGAGCCTCATGGGTGAGCTGAAGTATTTCTTAGGTCTCCAGATCAAGCAGACCAAAGATGGCACTTTCATCCACCAAGGTAAGAACACTCGTGACATGTTGCAAAAATTTGACTTTGGTGGAGAATTGAAGCCGCAGATGACCCCGATGGGCACATCTGGGAGTCTGGACAAGGATGAGAGCGGCGTCAAGGTCAACGAGAGAGAGTTTCGAGGGATGATCGGTTCGCTGCTGTACTTGACGACAACAAGGCCAGACATACAGTTCGCCGTGGGACTGTGCGCGCGCTTTCATTCTTCACCACGCGTGTCTCATCGGCAAGCTGTCAAGCGCATTTTCGGGTGTCTCACCTATGCGCCTGATCTCGGTCTTTACTATTCAGCATCATCATCTCTTGATTTATCTGGCTTTTCGGATGCCGACTTTGGTGGGTGCCGGTTGGATCGCAAGTTGACTTCCGGTACTTGCCAGTTTCTTGGTTCTTCTCTTGTCTCTTGGTTTTCTCGAAAGCAATCTGGAGTTGCTCTTTCGACCACTGAGGCTGAGTATGTAGTTGCTGCTAGCTGCTACTCACAGTTGGTTTGGATGATTTCCACGTTGAGAGATTTTGGGTTGTTCTTTCCTACCAGAGTTCCTTTGTTTTGCGATAGCACCAGTGCTATTAGTGTAGGGAAAAACCCTTGTCTCCATTCAAAAACCAAACACATTGATGTGCGCTTTCACTTTCTGCGGGATCAATATGAGAAAGGTGTCATTGACCTTGTTCAGGTTGATACCCATCATCAGTTGGCTAACATTTTCACCAAACCCCTAGATCAGTCTACTTTTGAGCGTTTACGAGGGGATTTGGGTGTTGTGTATCCTTTCTAGGATATTTTGTGTCAGTTTTCTTTCTTCTTTACTCTTTTCTTGAGTCTTTTTGTGTGTGTTCATATCATACATATTCACATATCACACCTTCAAGTTGCTTCTGTTATATGATTGAACTGCTTTACTTATTCTAGCTGGTACATGCTTTTAAATACTTGTCAATGATCATGCTTTGGTTCAGTTCACTTGATATGTCTGATATCTATCATATGCATGGCTTTTATGCTTTAAACTTGAAAAATGATCACCATTGCTTGTGGTAACTAACATGTGTAGGCTGAGTGTTTTTGCTATCTGTTACATGCTTTTGTAGCTAGTTCCTCACATAGATGCAGATATGCAACTTGGACATCTTTTTGCTTGAACATGGAAAATGTGCTATAAAAATCAAAAATGAATGAAAATTCCATGCCTTTTTATGCTTGAGTTGAAAAGATCCAAGTGGCTTTGCTTTGTCACATTGCATTGTTCTGGACTGCTTACCATAGCACTTTGGTATGAACTAGGACAGTGTAGTGTATGCCAAGACCAATGTCTTAAGCTTCCGATGGTCCAGTTCTAGCCTAGGCTTGACTTGGTCAGTTAGCATAAGGTTTGACATGCAAATAACCCTTGGCAGAAATGAAAAAGGAAAATGAAAAAGCTTGAACTTTGAAAAAATAACAAGTTTGCTGAAGCACTTTGTTTTTGGACAATGCTTATCTTGGTAAATATCAGTTAGCTTCTGCACCTCATGCTTTACCTTGCTTGTCAACTGGAAAATGTGGTGATGCTTTTGTTTGCAAAAACTGAAAATGCGTGCTAACGACTTTCTTTAGATATCATCTGTTGCACTGATTATGACATGTGTCTTAGACATTATGTCTTTTGCTATACTTGTTAGATGTTGTAATTACAGTCATTCATATCTGAGAAGCATGCTTTCTACACTCCACCTACACTCCAGTTGCATTCATTGCATATTTTGAGGGGGAGTCTGTGTCTCTTTTGAGTGCTTGATGAGTTCACTTGTCAACAAGGGGGAGAAATTTTGGGATAAGAGTTCAAGGGGGAGTTTTGGCTTTCTCTGGGATTTGTTTCAGGGGGAGTTTTTGTCCCGTTTTCCTTACTCTTTTGATATACTTGTTGATGTTTCTGAGATCGCACTCATTCTGAGCTTTTACATTTTGGTTAACCATAATGACCACTTCTTGCTTTTTGTTTGGCTTTTGGTCATTAAGGTTAAACTTTTACTTTATTTCTTTCTTCTTTGTTTTCTTGTGCTTTGTTTTTGCGTTTCCACAGTTGTTCGCAGGTATTGAAGAGCTGAAGAAGTGAAGTGTTGACAATGCACTCATCAAGGGGGAGATTGAGGAACCATGCTGAATAGCGTGGGCCTCAAGGCTCCAGATGTGATGAGTCATTGTCAATGATAGTCAAAGAGGACAGAAGAAGAGTGAAGATCTGCTGTGTTTGGGCCGCGTGTGACTCAGGTACACGGGCAGCGAGCGACTGTCGGGCAGAGGGGCCGCGAAGTCGGGCTAGCCCAATCCGGGAACATGGGCTAGGTGGAATATTCCTAGCTATTCCTTTATTTCAGCGTCTGTAAAAAACCCTAAGGGGCTGGTGGAATATTCCTAGCTATTGGGCAGCCTATAAATAGGGCCCCAATCCCTGGGGTTAGGACACCCTTCCAGAATTTACTTTTTAATCTATTGGGTCATTTTGTTTCATGCGTTCTCTCTCCTGTTCATGCGTGCGCCGCCAGGAAGCTTCCTTCTGTTCTTTGCGAGTTCATCTTGATTCCTCACTGTTTTGTAAGACTCTGTTCCTGCGGTTTTTGGTGTGCAGCATTTCGTGCGAAGCTCTGTATCTTCGGTTTGCGTGCAACTAGTTTATTCCTGAGCTCTTGCACGTCTCTGTTGCTTCTGTTCTTCACGTGAGGAGTACTAGTTCTTGCTTGTAGCAAGTAGTACCTACTCATTGTAGCAACAGTACACTAGTACTCTAGCCTTGCTTTTTCCTGCATAGCCTTTTTGATCGAGTAGACAGGACTTTGTTTTTCTCAAGCTGTTTCTAGCGAAGCCCCCTCGTTTGTTCGAAGTCTTGCAGCACTGTGAAGCAGGCTTCAACCTGACTTCTTCGAAGGCTTTGCTAGAACTTTCGACTCCGAACTCAAACGATGAATTTAGCTTCGAAGTATGCTCTGTGCTTAGTTTCTGTTCGTTGACACACTTCGGCACTTTTGCGAAGCATACTTCGACAGGCTTTGAAGTTAGCTTCGAAGCATGTCTCTCTGGTAGACTTCGCTTGGAGTAGATTTCCTGAGAATTTTCTCTACTGCTGTCATTTTCATGGATCTCAGTTTGTGAGTTCGAAGTTTGCTTTTCGAAGTGTGATTGTGGGCTTCGACTTCTTGTGTGACAACACCTGCAGACTTCGTTTCGAAGTTGGTCTGTGTGTCGAAGGTCATCACTTCAGTAGTCTTTCTTCGATCTAGCTAGCTCCGGAGGTAGAGTGTAGGCTTCGATTTGGTCTTGCTGCCGTATGTTGGGCTTCGCTTCTCATTCGAAGATTGCTTTTCTGTGAACTTTATTCGAAGCTTTCTAATGGAAGTCTAGGCTTCGAAGTACACTATTCGAAGCAAGCTTCGATACATTCATACTTCGTTTCGAAGCATACTTCGCTCTTTGCTACACTTGAACTAGGCTAGACTCAACAAACCTTCGGCACTTCAATGACAACCTTCGCTAGACTTCGACAAGGGACTGCGAACCAGGCTTCGACACTGCGAAGCAGGCTTCGTCACAACGATGCAGGCTTCGCCATGTTTCGAACAGGAGACAAATTTAGAACAGTAACTTCTCATCCCATTCCATGTGTACTTAGACTATTTTACTGAGAAGTTTTGATCTGCCATGTCTTTAACATTTTGTTTATCTGCCTATTAGCAGTGTATTGGTGTTTCTCTGTTTTTGACACCGGTTGTTTCTAGGCTAGATTCTTTTAGACTTAGGCATTCTGTTCACACTCTGCTGCTTAGTCTTTTGAGGTGCATTGGGTATTGGGAGCAGGCCATAGATTCGAAAGAATTTGTAGGCACCCATTCACCCCCCTCTGGTCGCTACTTTCGGTCCTACAAGATGATTCCCCTCGCCCCGAGGAGGAAGAAGCCCATCCGCTAGCCCACCCCTCACCCCAAGAGGATCCCGCCACACCCCACGGCCGCCAGACCATCCAGTTCTAGCGCTCCTACTTCGTGCCCCGCTATCGTCTCCGACCCCATCATCGAGAATTTTCTTGAGCCCACCGTCCCTCAGGACCCTCGTGGTTCCGAGAGCACGGAGACCGCCCCAGATGATGAGTAGGCGGTAGCTTTCGTTGTTTTATGTTAATAATTTTGTGGTACCACCTGCAACGACTTGTGTTGTAGGTGGGTTAGAATAAAAGCATTGATGTAATAAACCTTTCATACCACTTATATATATGCATGAGCCCCTTTGGGCTGTTTTGACTAAATATTCATTTCAAAATCCTTCTCTTATGATTGAGAATCTTGTATGTTTAGAAGATGGCCGATACTCAGAACACCAGGTCCAACAACGGAGAAGGGGCAAGCAACGGTTTGCCCGGAAGCGTTGTGCCCAACTAGGGCACAATGGGCCAACGTCATACCGGGCCACCATCCGCCAACCATCCCACCTTGGTGGAAATGATGGCAAACCAGAACCAGCTGATTACCGCCGTCCTCACCCAAATGCAGCACCAACAAGCACAGTTGGACAGGTTGCACTAGCAGAACGTGGAGCCCGTCCCACGCGCACCAGCCCCCGCACCTACGCCCCAACTCTCGTAGTTTTTGTGCGTGCGACCCCCTATCTTCTCCAGCACCACAAACCCCATGGAGGCATGAGATTGGCTCCGCACCATCAGGAAGAAGTTTGACCTCCTCCCCAGCACCGACCGGGAGAGAGTGGCGCTCGCCACTCATCAACTTCAGGGTCCCGCCGCAGAATGGTGGGACAACTACCGTGAGTCCCAGCCAGAGGACCACGTGGTGCCTTGGGCGGAGTTCACCATCGCCTTTCGCACTACCCACATCCCTACTAGAGTCATCGCAGTTAAACATCGGGAGTTCCGCGACCTGCAACAAGGCAGCCGGACTATCATGGAGTATCTCCATGAGTTCAACCATCTGGCACGCTACGCGCCAGAAGAGGTGCGAACCGACACCCTTCGCTAGGCTAAGTTCCTCTGGGGACTTAAGGATGAGCTGTCCATTCAGCTCGTCACCACCGACTATGCCGACTTTCAACGGTTGGTGAATAAAGCGCTCATCTAGGAGACTGAGCAAAATAAGTTGGACCTCAAGAAGAGGAAGATGATTGCGTTCAAGCATCATCAGGCGAACCCTCAGAGGCCCCGCTTCGTCCCTCCGCCACCGGCACTTGCCTACCATCCTCGGCCCGCCTACAGGCCGCCACACGCTGCCAGTGGAATTAACGCCGGGCATCCCTGCCCTGCTCCACCAGCTCCGGCTGCTCAGCCGACGCCGGCCGCCAAGGCCCCGATCATGAGGGACCGCCAAGGAAAGCTGGTTGTCGGCTTCAACTGCCGGAAGGAAGGGCACTACTCGCACCAGTGTCCTGACCCCAAGCAGCCACAAGGTGCAGCACCCAACCCGGCGGTTCGTGCCCGCGTTAAACACATCAGCGCGGAGGAAGCTCAGGAATCTCCTGAAGTTGTACTCGGTACGTTCACCATAAATTCCATACCAGCTATAATACTGTTTGACTCTGGAGCAACACATTCCTTCATATCTGAAGACTTTGTGAGAATGAATGAGTTGGAAGTGCTCCCTCTACCAGTCCCTATGATGATTGCCACCCCCGGCAAGAAAACCTTAGACCACCTATTCAGCCCTAAGGTAAGGATAGAGATTCAAGGAATATTATTCTGGGCCGAGCCAGTCCTCATTGAGTGCACCAGACTCGACCTCATCCTGGGTATGGATTGGTTGATGAAGCACAAGGGAGTGATCGACTACGCCAACAAGTCCATAACTGTGACCAACTTCGAAGGCGAAGCTGTCACCTTTCGGATGACGAACCGCAAACCTCGCGAGGTGTCCCTCCACTTGCTAGCCCTGGAAGAAGTGCCCGTAGTCAAGGAGTACATGGACGTCTTCCCAGAGGACCTACCAGGAATGCCCCCTAAACGAGACATCGAATTCAGAATCGAGCTTGTCCCCGGGACCGCTCCAATCTCCAAGCGCCCATACCGTATGGCCGCCAATGAATTAGCCAAATTCAAGAGCAACATCGAAGACCTAGAGCAAAAAGGGTATATCCGACCGAATACCTCGCCCTGGGGTGCACCGGTTATCTTTACCATGAAGAAGGACAAGACCAAAAGAATGTGCATGGACTATAGAGCCCTGAACAATGTGACAATCAAGAACAAGTACCTGCTGCCTCGGATCAACGAACTGTTCGATCAATTGAAAGGATCCTCGGTGTTCTCCGAGATCGACCTCCGGTCAGGGTATCACCAATTGAGGATTAGGGAAGAAGACATCCCCAAGACCGCCTTCACCTCTCACTATGGACTCTACAAGTATATTGTGATGTCGTTCGGACTCACGAATGCCCCGGCCTTTTTCATGAACATGAGGAACAATGTATTCATGGAGTTCTTAGATAAGTTCATCATGGTATTCATCGACGATATCCTTGTCTACTCCAAGACTAAGGAAGAACATGAAACCCACCTCCGTCTAACCCTCGGAAAGCTAAGGGAACAGCAATTGTATGCCAAATACAGCAAGTGCGAGTTTTGGTTGTCTGAGGTGAAGTTCCTCGGTCATGTCATATCTACCAGAGGAATAGCGGTGGACCCAAACACCGTGGAAGCAGTGACCAATTGGCTACAACCCACGAACGTGACCGAGATCCGGAGTTTTCTCGGATTGGCTGGATACTACCACCGGTTCATCGAGAACTTTTCGAAGATAGCCAAGCCCATGACTAGATTATTGTAGAAGAAGGTAAAGTTTGAGTGGACCCCAGATTGTGAAGAATGCTTCCAAACCCTTAAGAAGAAGCTCGTGTCAGCCCCGATTCTGACTCTGCCAGACATCCGGAAGGACTTCCACATCTACTGTGATGCCTCTCGCCAAGGGTTAGGGTGTGTCTTGATGCAAGATGGGAAGGTGATATCTTACGCCTCTCGTCAGCTAAGACCACATGAGCTAAATTACCCGACCCACGACCTTGAATTGACAGCCGTGGTTCATGCCTTGAAGATATGGAGACATTACCTTGTGGGAAATCGGTGTGAGCTCTTCACCGACCACAAGATCCCCAAGTACATATTCACCCAACCAGACCTGAACCTTAGACAGAGAAGGTGGTTGGAGCTGATCAAAGATTATGACTTGGGCATCCATTATCACCCAGGCAAGGCAAATGTGGTGGCAGACGCCCTAAGTTGAAAAGGGTATTGTAACGCCATCATGGTGCAGGATCAGACTCCTTTATTATACAAGGAGATGGAAAGACCGAATCTAGGAATCACCACCAGAGCATATCTCGCTGCCCTATAGGCTAGACCTGTCCTGATAGACCAGATCCGAGATACACAGAAGGAAGACCCAGACATCTTGGAGATCCAACAGAACATGAGAAAAGGTAAAGCCCCCGAGTTCTCCGAGGACGAGCACGGTACCGTCTGGTTTAGAAACCGAATATGCGAGCTCGAAAAGCCAGAGTTGAAGGCCCTCATCCTTCAAGAAGCCCACGATACTCTATACTCCATACATCCCGGGAGTACAAAGATGTATCAAGACCTAAAGGAGAAATATTGGTGGGTCAGCATGGAGAGGGAAAAAGCTGAATATGTGGCCAAGTGCGACACATGACGACGAGTCAAGGAAGAGCACCAGAGACATGCCGGGCTATTACAACCCCTCAAGGTCCCCGAATGGAAGTGGGAAGAGATAGGAATGGACTTCATCACAGGACTGCCCAGGACCCAAGCCGGTCATGATTCTATCTGGGTAATCATCGACCAACTCACCAAAGTGGCTCACTTCATCCCTGTCAAGACAACTTACACCGTCGCCAAGTTGGTCGAGTTGTATATGACCCTGATTGTGTGCCTGCCCGAAGTTCCGAAGAAGATTGTATCTGACCGTGGGAGTCAGTTTACCTCTAAATTTTGGAAGAACCTTAAAGGGGAACTCGACACCTGGCTAAACTTTAGCACTGCCTATCATCCACAGACCGATGGTCAAACCGAAAGAGTCAACCAGGTATTGTAGGACATGCTTAGAGCTTGCGCTCTAGACTTTGGCGGAATGTGGGACAAGAACTTGCCTTATGCGGAGTTATCCTACAACAACAACTACCAAGTTAGCCTGCAAATGTCCCCGTTTGAAGCACTTTATGGGCTTAAGTGCAGAACATCGTTACTCTAGGATCAGACCGGAGAATTGCAACATTTCAGGACATATATATTGTGAGAAGCCGAAGAGAAAGTCAAGATCATCAGGGATAGACTAAAGATAGCCAAGTCTCGGCAAAAGAGCTATGCCGACAACGATGGAGAGACCTGACCTTTGAGGAAGGCGGCTATGTCTATCTTCGAGTCATTCCCCTCCGTGGCACTCAAAGGTTTAACATGAGAGGTAAGATAGCACCCCACTATGTCGGACCTTTTTAGATCCTCCAACAGCAAGGAGAAGTGGCATATCAGCTAGAACTACCTCCATCCTTGGCAGGAGTCCATGATGTGTTCCACGTCTCTCAGCTGAAGAAGTGCCTCCGTGTACCCACCGAGCAGGCTGACCTCCAATAGCTAAACGTCCAACAGGCCTTGACCTACATTGAGAAACTCGTCAAGGTTCTGGAAACTAAGGAGAGAGTAACCAGGAGCCATGTGGTTCGCTTCTGCAAGGTTGAGTGGGACAACCACCCCGTTGAAGAAGCCACATGGGAAAAGGAAGACGAGTTGAATGCCCAATACCTCGAGCTATTCGAGTAACGTTCCAATCTCGAGGACGAGAATCTTTGTAAGGGGGATAGGTTTGTAACACCCCAAATTTTCAGAGAAATAAAAAATACCATTTAATATGTTTTTCTGGAAATAAATTATTTTCAAATACCTTTAATGCCCTTCTAAGCCTTATTGAACTAGAACCCAGATAAAACATCCAAACCAGGGGCTAGAAAATTTTGTATGTGATCCCAAGGCCAATATATATTTTTGAGAATTTTTATAAATTTTTATCACCCTTGGAGGTAGCCCAAATATTTTAAACTAATTTCTGCAATTATTTTTATTCAGTAAATGATCGAAACAGTAACGGCCCCCTTCCCCCACTTCTCCCTCCCCTGGCCGGCCCAACCCACTCCCTCCCCGTGCCTTAGACTGACAGATGTGCCCCACCCATCAGAGACCCTCTCCCCCTCCGCGCGCGCGCCTGACACTTCGGCCCCACCCGTCGGTCGCCTCGCCCTCGTCTCGCGCCCGCTTACCAGTGGCCCCCACTCGTCAGACTCATCGTCTCCGCGGGATCTGCCCCCAAATCCCCCCCTTGCCGGCCGAAGCCCTAATCCCGCCTCGAATCTGCCCCCGCCGGCCCCCTACCTTTAATCTGTCGCCGGCAATGAATTCCGCGTGTCCTGCCGACCATTTCCTACTTTAAACCCAGCCGAATCGCGTCCAGGTTCAGTGTATCCCCTCGCAATCGAGCTCGCCGACGTTAAGGCCATTTTAAATTCGGTCTTCCCCCAATTGCGCCCCCCTCGAACCCTACCAGCGCTCCTATTTAAGCCCTCGGTCATCACCGTGTTAGAGCCCTATGCTCACTCGCTGCAAGAACAAACAGAACTCCCACGCTCTGGTTTTTAACACCCCTGCACCGCCCGCACTCCAGCCGTCGTTCGCCGTCGCCGGAGACCTCTTCCACCCTCGGCAACCGCACCCGTGTGATCACCAATGTCATCCCGAACTCGTCCACCCCTCCGTCGCCACTGAACCCCGCCGGAACACCATCACTGACAAGGACCTGAACGCCTCTGCCGCCCCCACTCATCGCCGACCACGCTCCGACGACCTCAAGCCTAACCGACAGTACCCTCTTGACACCCGTGATGTACTAATTCCGTTTTAGCCCTTAGAACCGACCTCCATCGCTCGCCGTGGTCGCTAGACCCTCGCCGTCGCCGGAGAAGATGACCGGCATGGGCAGAGTACCCGTGCCATGTTGGATTCGATCTCGGCCGTGTGATCTAGATCCGACGGTGGTGGTTAGGCCGTTCTCGCGGTTTAATCATATTCGTTAGATCTCAATGAATCAGTATGATTTAATCTGAGCCGTCTGTTTCTATTTAAAACCCGCGTTTGATCTAAGCCACGCAATGCGTACTGGTTCGGCGTTTTAATCGTGGCCGTCCTCGTCCACTTAACGCCCCTTCCTCACCCGTGGCCGCCCGATCACGATCCAACGGTGGATCTGGATCCGGCACATGCGCACAGTGCGCCGGTTCAAAGTGAATCCGGTTCACCGTGGCCCGACGCCTGTTTTTGGATTTAATTTAAATTCAGAAATAGTTTTAAACTTCTAAAATTCATATCTTGCGCATTTTAACTCCAAAAATTACCATTTCAATTCCAGAAAATTTATAATTTTATTCTCTTCATTTTTGTACAATAAAAACAGTAGTTTTATTTTGAGTATTTTATGTTTATTTTATAAAGTATTCAAATGCACTTTAATATATGTCCATAATGCAACTTTAGAAATATTTATCTTTTATCCTCTTCATTTTTGTATAATGGAAACAGTAGGTTGATCTGAACTTTCTATTATTACTTAATGGGAAGTTTAAAATATATTAGGAGCACATTTTTATTTCTTTTGTAGAAATATCTAACTCCATCAAAAGTCCATATTAAAAATTCATATAATAATTTTCAGAAACTTAATAACTTATTTTTCTCAATTTAAACCTAATCAAAACCCATATGCTTATTATGTGATTTTTGAATGTTTATTGGATGTTATGTTTATTACTTTTGTCGAAAAGAGTACGACGCCGCCGAGGAGCCGGACAAGGCAAGTCACCAAACCAATCTTTTGAGCATATTGAACCCATGTTTTACTAAACTATCGCTAAAACACATAGGATATACATGCATTAGTCAAATGAAACCCTTACAATATATTTATTAGGATCCCCCGAACTTAATGTGCAACCCAAGCCATGCTATCTAGCCTAAACCCCTTGTCACCATATTATTAGTACTATTAGCTAGTGTCTGATGTACCGACACGATTGCTATAGGATTAAAAATGAGTCGTAGCGATTGGAATCTACTATATGATCCCCGTTATTCTCATCTCTGGAATGCTGTTGGTGATAGAGTTTTGGTTGTGAGTGTATGCATGGTGGGTTCCGGGTGCAAGCTAGGGCATTGGTCGGTGGCACCCGGGGAACTATAAGGACCGATCTGCGGGATCCGTTGCAATACACTTCCGTACTAACCACAAGTCTAGTGGGTAAGTCCTAACTAAGGTATGGAGTGTTCCAAACCGAGGCCACCACTTGGAGATGGGTTAAGCAGCACCTGCGGGTGGCTTGTATCGACGTGGCGCAAAAGGGGGTGCGACATTAGCCGGGATGCGGCCTGGCGTGCCGGCAAAACCTAGAGCTGGTGGTTATCGCTTGGAGCATTTCATGCTGAGGTTTTTGCACAAGTTCCCGTGGTATGGGTCATCTCGTTACAGTTTGGTATATGGGATGAGTGCGTGCCTTGTGGGTACAGTGGTACACCTCTGATCAAAGTCATAAATCTTTTCGAAAAGCCGAGCCCACGGTGAAGGGTAGGTTGCGTGACATCCCACAGTTAGTGTACTTTTAATGAGTGAGCATGATGATTTGACATGTAAGGACTATTGTGCGAGGAGGGAAAACATACTCCTCGAGTTAGATGTTATTATGATGTTCATGTTTATTATTTCGCATGATAAAATTTGACTACACTAAATGAAATAACTGAAAAATGTACGTTTCCGCACTTTTAGCCATTATCCTTCCTTTGCTATTACCTTGCATTACTATTGCATTTGCGGTGGCTTGTTGAGTACTTTTTGTACTCATACCCATTGGACACAACATTCAGAGGATGCCTACTATGAGGAAGATGGTCTGGAGTAGCGGCCCAGTCAAGAAGAAGATCCTAAAGTGGGAGTTCGTCATGCTTTTATTTGCTTATTTTAATTTTACTCTTTTGTAATAATGTGGTCTGCGTACCACGGATGATTGCTCTTATGTACGTGTCGCATGATGAACCTCTTGTATTATTTTTTTCTTTGGAAATTCAATAATGTTCCGATTTGTTAAATTGGGGCTTCACACATATCCCACTAAAAGGAGCTTCAGCAGACTTGATATGCAATCGATTAAAGCTTTTTGATTTTTTAATTTTTTATTTTGGTGCCAAGGGTTATTTGCATGTCAACCTTATGCTAACTGACTAAGCTAACCCTAGCTTGAAACCATCAGAAGCTTAAAGCAATGGTCATGGTATACACTTTAATGTCCCAGTTCATACCAAAGTGCCAGAGTAAGCAGTCTAGAACAAACTAGTGCGACAAAGCAAACCCACCTAGATCTTTTCAATTTAGCACAAAACAACATGAATATCAATCATTTTCATTTTCAATTTTTTAATTTTCAGCACAACATTTTTGATAAGATCAAGTTGCGTATTAGCATCCAATTGAAAATGACCTAGCTACTAGGTAAGTAAAAGATATCTAAAGCACTCGACCTATTCATGCTAGTTTATAGACTAAGCAGTGATCATTTTCAAATTTTCACAAATAAAAAGCCATGCTCATGACAAACATCAGATGTAAACAAGCCAAGTGAAATCTACAGTATTAAAGACAATACTTTAAAGGCATAACAAAGCATGTACTTGTAAAAGAAATTAATCATATAATAGAAGATCATGCAGTGCTACACAACTCCCCCTCAAAACATGCTAGAAGATCTCGAATAATCAGTGTTGTGGTGAGTGAAGAACTGTTTAGGACTCCAACTTTGTAAACCTCGAGAACCAGGTAAAGCAGTAGACTGATCATGCACAGGGTATGAGTCAAGATAAAAAGTGTGTGATCTACCTCCAAAGCGCGAGCCTGGAAAATGATGAGGTTTCCTAAATTGTCGAGAATCAAACCCTCTTACACGCGGTCTAGCACCATATGACGCATGGTGTACACCACGACGGGCAAAATCTCTCATGGGACCATGGGGAACCTCAAAATCAGAATAAGAGTGAAAATCAAACTCATGCATACCAAAAGATGGGTAATGCATGTCCTGAAAACTCATCGCAAAAGAACGTCGTTCATCCTTGATACGACAAAAGCAAAACCCAACCAAATGACCCACCCGATGACAATAGGAGCACTGATACACTCTCTTGGTTGTGTGAGCATGGGTCTGAGGCGCAAATCTCACAGTCTTCTTGGGTTTTTGCTGAAGAGTTTCCTTTGGTGGACAAAGGGCTTTCTTAATAGATTGAGTAGGATTCTTGGCTTTTTGTGTGGTGTTTAACTGGGCTCTTTCTTTCTCAAGGGTAGTGGGTGGAGTCAACACTGTTTCGCTCAAAGTGTTTAGAGTGATTCTCTCATAGCCCAACCCTATAGCTAACCCTACCCTGTCAGCACACATTTTTGTTTTAGCCAAAAGAAAATCCATCCTACTCTTTCCTTCAGTGCATTTCTCCGTCCTTGTGTGCAAACCCAAGCCATGCTTATTGAGCCTTAACTCCTTGTCACTCTACTATAAAATTATTAGCTAGTGCCCAATGTACCGACACAACTGCTATAGGATAAAAAGAATGAGTCGTAGATAGCTGGATTCTGAATTATAATTTTTTCCCCATTATTCTCGTCTCTGGACTCTGTTGGAGTTGGCTAGGTCATAAGTATGGTGGGTTCCGGGTGCAAGCTCGGGCATTGGTTTGTCGCACCTGGGGCACTATAAGGACCGGTCTGCGGGATCTGTTGCAAAGCACTTCCGACTCAATGCACCATAGTGGAGGGGGCAAGGGGCAAGCCTGCAGGCGACTTGTACCGACGAGGCTCAAGGGGGGGGGTATGGTGGGGCTCCGACGCGTCGGGACACCAGATGAAACCTATAAGATGGTGCTGTAGAGTCGGGGAGGACTATATGGAAGGTTTTGGCACGAGTTCCCATGAAATGGGTCATCTCGTTACACTTTGGTGTAGGTGATGAGTGCGTGCCTTGTGGGTACAGTGGTACATCTCTGATCAGAGTAAAATCAATATTTTTGAAAAGCCGATCCCACGGTCAAGGGCTGGTTGTGTGACTACTCGCAGTTAGTTTACAATTGTTTGAATGGTTGAGTTATTCATGACATGTAAGGACTGTTGAGCGAGGTGGGGCTGACTGTACCCCTCGAGTTGAAGATGATGATGCATACACATGTTTACGTTTCAGTACTAATAAATTGTTCACATTTAATTGCTTTACAAATTATGCGCTTCCGCAAAACAAGCCACTATCTCCCTTGTTATTATCTTGCATAATATTTGCATTCGGTGGCTTGCTGAGTACTCCTGTACTCACCCCGTTGACTTACACCATCAGAGCCCGTCTACTACGAGGAGGATGCAGGTCTGGAGTAGCGACCCAGTCAAGGCGAGACTGGAAGGAGGCGTTCATCTAGGACCCTTATTTTATTAGTTTCTCTTCATCTTTATTCACTTTTGTATTAATGCGGTCTACGAACCGTAAATGATTGTCCGTATTGTACGTGGTCGCATGATGAACGTCTTGTTTTATTGATTTTCTATGGAATATCAATAAGTCCTGATTTATTAAATCGGGGCGTGACACATCTCCACCCTGCACACATGAGACAAGGCAAAACACGAAACGCGACGCACACCGATCCCCTTGGCATAATCCATATCCATACATCGATCCCATCGATGCATGCACACCACCACTCACTCATCTCACCAGATTGACACTCAACCTTGTCAATCACTCATCATACAGACAAAAACCATAGTGCGACCTCACTTGGTTTCATAGTATGCTTATACTTCGCCTTTAGTTTACACGAAGTGCCAAATTAATCTCATTCATTCAGATAGCAAGAGTACAATACAATTGTGAAGTACACTCGAAATCAAAATCTATGAAAAAGCCTTATCTAAGCCTAAGAAAAAGCGGGCCCGAGGCGCCGAAAAATTCGACCCTCGCTTGCTCTTCTTCCGGGTAGGGCCCCCTTGGCTAGATGAAGACCCATCGGAGCCAGACCTCCTATGGCCGGATCGCCCACGCTTTGAGGCCCACAAAACTCTCCTTTCTTCCTGCAAGTCGGCCCAAGTCCGAAGTGTGGGGGGCTCCATGTCGAACGCAGAAAAATCGAAGGCCTCGTCACCTCGTGAAGGCATCTCCGAAGGTTGGACCCCTTCTCCTCTAAGGACCGCCTGAAATCCTCTTAAGTCTGGCGAGGATGAAGAGCTCTGAGGGGGTTCCACCTTCACAGAAGCTAACAACTCCTGGGCTACCTCGGGTATAACTTCGCCCCTAGGACACCTCAGCATCGTGAACCAAGGGGGGCCTTCGTACCTAGCTACCTCGAACACTACCCAATGCTGACGAAGCGCCTCCGAATCCTCAAGCACTTTGACATCAATATCCGAAGGCTGAGCCTGGGTAGGTAAAAACACCCCCGCATTCTCATTAATAAATTGATAAGTTGTTTTACAGTCCTACAAGTAAGTAATACAAAGGTAGAGCCTAAGATAAATCTACAACATTGGAGGTGAACGGTTCGAACCCGAGGGTGGGCTCCGCAACCCTCCTCGTTGTGATCGGCTGGCCTCCTTTAGCTCGAGGATGGCTTCATGTGCCTATACCCTCCAAGGATCATGGAGACAACGCCAGGCTCCATGAACTTTGAGTGCGGGTGAGGTCAGATGGGGCCCTCCGAAGACCACCGATGTGACGGAGGTCGCCGCCTCGAGGTGCTGGCACCTCACTTTGTGTAGGAGCTAAAGCACTCATTGTCCAACCACTCGCCCCGCCATCAGCACGAAGCCTTTCAGGGTCTCCTCCATTACCGAAGCGGCCATCTGGAGTAACTGAAGCCGATCCCTGATCAGGTCTTGGTCGTTGAGAGACGGAGCCCGATAGGTGGTCCCCAGGTGCCCCAAGACTCCGGTTAGGGTGGTGGTGGCCTCGCCGACCCCTCGCACCACCACCGCCTCCATGTCCCGTCGAGCTGAGCGGAGCTTGGAGTTCTCTGCACACAGCTTTGAACTATTCTCTTCCGTAGCCCAGAGCTCCTGATGAAGCTTCTCGATCTCCAAAGCTAGCTTCGCTTGGACTTCGGTCGCCCTAATGGCCTCAACCTTCACCTCCTTGTTCTCCCTAGCCACCTCGACCTTCGTCGCCTCGTCCACCTCCTCGGCTTGCCGCTGTGGGCGGACCTCTTCAGAGGCCTCTCGATGAAGTGCATCGACCCCCTTCATCACAAAGACCTCCCAGCGACCCACGGAGGCCACGGTCGCATGGGTCAATGTGAAGGCCTGGTAGGAGCAAAAGAAGAGTTAATTTCAAAAATAAATTGAGTGTACCAAGACTCCTTGCGAAGCCATACCCACCCGAAGAATAGTCTATTCAGAGTTTTGGAGGAGGTCTCCGTGGGCGCCATGGCTCAGCTCCAACACTAAATCAGTCCTCCCAGGGCATCGCTGCAGTTGAAGAAATTGTCCACCAACTCCACTGTAGGGGCCCTTGGAGCAAGGATGGATCTCACAAGAGGTGCCCAACTTCCTTATGGCTCCTGAGGTGGGCTCCGGCCCACAATGTCCACCGTTTTGTCAATAGGCTCTGAAGGATCCTCTTCATCCTGGTTGGCCTCCTCATCAACCTTGTTCGGGGACCCTCCTTTGGACCCCTTTCTACTATCATCGCTAATTTTGCTGCTTAGGAGGTCTCCTCCACATCACCGGCTTCGAGCCCTACACGACCGGCTCTAGCAGCATCTAAGAAAAATAAATCCAAAAGCAAGGTAGTTTAAGTTTGAGGAAGAGAACAAGTTTGGTAAGGTACCTTCGACCTCCTCGATGGGAGAAAGCTTTGTCTACCCCGAAGGCGCAAAAAGCCCTCCGAAGTCTATCTCGCAGGTTCGCGGCCCCTCAAAGCCAGAACCGGTGGAGGCAGGCTCCAGAACCACTACTTCTACCTCCGAAGTCATGACCCTCGACTCTGAGCCCGTGGCCTCGGCTTCAGCCTCCGAACGCTCGACCTCCATGCCATCATCGATTGCTTCAGTGTTTGAGGGGGCGTCAACATCCATGGCCTCTAGGAGGTTTCCCGAAGGCCCCACGTTCCCCGAAGGACCCTCGAAGTGCCTGGGCGATGGACTCCTCGGCTCGCCATCATCAAATCTCTTTTGCTTCGAGCCCTCGGTCGAGGGCACCGGGTCCGTGAATCACGGGAGCTCCATGACCCCTATGGAACCCATCCTAGGCTAGACCTAGTTTTACCATTCCCAGGACCCAACCAGAGCAACCCTCTAGTCATGCTCGTCTAGTGTTGGAGGCCCCACGATGCGCTCGACCGCTATGATGGCCTCCTCTAACGTGTGAACCTCTTGCGAAGCTGCAGCAGCAAATACCCTCGGTTAGTCCCAAGCATCAAGAAGAATAAAGACATCTTGAAGCCTTACCAAGAAACTCCAAAGACACCCCTCGCAGACCGTCCAAGTTAGGGGCTCTGAACAAGTTGTTCGTCTAAGAGAGCGCGAGGGGACTGATCCAAAGGTTGATAAACTCCTCGGCCAAGTCCCTCATGCTCATCCTTTGGACCACCCTTCGTAGCGACTCGATCCAAACTTGGATAGTCTCGGAGTCTGATGATATCTTGGCTAGGCATCGGTATGAAATGAGGGCGTTAGTACTACGAAGGCGAGAGTCCGTGTTGACCGAAGCATAAAACCATTCTTGATCACACTTCGAGCGCCAGCGGTTGTTCATGGCCCTCGTAAGGAAGACATCCATGTAGTCCTTTCGAAGCTTGAAATTGGCGCTGCCAAAGGCTAGGGCCCTGTCCACTTTGTCCGGCCCCTTCTTTTTCTTCGGTTGGAAGTTGGCTTCGTCCAGGACCACGAAGATGTCGGCTCGCACCTCGCACCCTTCAGCCCTCATTGCCCACTCAAAGATGGCGAGGCGAGCTATGATGTTAGGGGAAAGGCAGGGAAGCTCGAAGTAAAACATTCCTAGCACTTCAGCTAGCATGCCTTCAAACGGGAGCCCGAGCCCGGTCTCAAAGAATGCCTCGAAGACCACGTCTTCACCTAGCCACAGCCTCGGGACAATCTCTGACTCTGGTGGCCTCCGATGGCTGACTTTGGTGGAAGCCCTTCTGACACAAATCCACTGAATGGTCTCCTCAATAGTAGCCAAAGCCTTTAACTCCAGCGTTTGCTCAAACTTGTCCGAGGGTGTCGCGCCCCGATTTAATAAATCAGGACTTTATTGAAATTCCATAGAAAATCAATAAAACAAGACGTTCATCATGCGACCACGTACAATACGGGCAATCATTCACGGTTCGTTGACCGTATTAATACAAAAGTGAATAAAGGTGAAGAGAAACTAATAAAATAAGGGTCCTAGATGAACTCCTCCTTCTAGTCTCGCCTTGACTGGGTCGCTACTCCAGACCTTCATCCTCCTCGTAGTAGACTGGCTCTGATGGTGTAAGTCAACGGGGTGAGTACAGATGTACTCAGCAAGCCACCGAATGCAAATATAATGCTAGGTAATAACAAGGGAGATAGTGGCTAGTTTTGCGGAAGCAGCATAATTGTAAAGCTTTAAATGTGAGCAATTTATTAGTACGGAAAAAGTAAACATGTGTGTGTGCATCATCATCTTCTGACTCGAGGGGTATAGTCAGCCCCACCTCGCTCAACAGTCCTTACGTGCCATGAATAACTCGACCATTCAAACAATTGTAAACTAACTGCGAGTAGTCACACAACCCGCCCTTGACCGTGGGCTCGGCTTTTCGAAAAGATTTAATAGCTCTGATCAGAGATGTACCACTGTACCCACAAGGCACGCACTCATCACTTACACCAAAGTGTAACGAGATGACCCATTTCACGGGAACTCGTGCCAAAACCTTCCATATAGTCCTCCCCGACCCAATAGCACCCTCTTATGGGTTTCATATGGTGTCCCGACGCATCGGAGCCCCACCATACCCCCCCTTGAGCCTCGTCGGTACAAGTCGCCCGCAGGCTAGCCCCTTGCCCCCTCCTCTATGGTGCATCGAGCCGGAGCATTCCATACTTCCAGTTAGGACTTACCCATTAGACTTGTAGTTGGTACGGAAGTGCTTTGCAACAGATCCCGCAGACCGGTCCTTATAGTGCCCCGGGTGCGACAAACCAGTGCCCGAGCTTGCACCCGGAACCCACCATACTTATAACCTAGCCAACTCCAACAGAGTCCAGAGACGAGAATAACAGGGAAATTCATATACAGAATCCAGCTATCTACGACTCGTTCTTTTTAACCTATAGCAGTTGTGCCGGTACATTGGGCACTAGCTAATATTTTAATAGTAGAGTGACAAGGAGTTTAAGGCTCAATAAGCATGGCTTGGGTTTGCACACAAGGACGGGGATCTAATAAATATAAGTGTAAGGCTTGATTATTGGACTAATGCAATATTAACCTATGGGTTATAGCGATAATTTATTAAAACATGGGCTTAATTATGATCAACTGTTTCCACAGAGATGGTCGATGACTTGCCTTGATCAGCAAAGGGGGATGGAGGAACCTCGGGGTAGAACTCCAGCTCCTCGACGAACTCGTAGTCTTCTCGATACGGAAAAATAAATAATCCATTCAATAAACAGATAAAATCCACCAAATAAAGGAACATGCATGGTTGTGGGTGTTTTTATGTGAGGTAATATTTTAATATTCTGAGTTTTTGCATAAAACAGTAAAGTTTAACTTTTTAGGATTTTTCCTAATTTATTTTCTGTATTATTAATTTTAATCCTAAGGGGTTTTTATTCATTTATTTATTAAGAATATTTTGGGTAACAGTAACATACTGTTTTTATGGTATTAATATGTAGAGAATAATTTACTGAATTTAACAAAATTTGAATGGTGAAATTTGGAGTTAAATTGAGCAAGATATGAATTTTTGAAGTTTAAACTATTTTCAGAATTTTATTTAAACTGGAAAATGGGCTCTAGTCCACGGTGAGCCAGGCCCACGGTGGACCGTGCCACTGTGCGCGTGGACCGGCCGATCCAGAGTTGTCGGATTTGGATCTGGCGGTCAGATGCGAGGCGGGATCCTTTAAGTGAAGATGGACGGTCTAGATTAAAACGGAGCGAAGGGGTACGCGTGGACGCACCAGATCGCTCCAGTGCTTTAAGTTGCGATCGACGGCCGAGAGCGCACGATACCGCTTTGACCAGATCCGAGGGCCCAGATTAAATCCCGGAGGGATTTAATCCTAGCCCTCCGATCGCGATCGGACGGTCGTGGCTCGATCCGGCACGGCATGCCGTAAGGGGGCACGTACCCCCTTCGTCTCCGGCGAAGGCGGGCTCGGGTGCGACCACGGCGCGGCGACGAGGGCCTAGGGGCCTAGCTAGGGCCAAAAATGGAACGCGGAGGTCGAGACGGTCTCGACCATACCTTCGGTGGCGACGACGGGCGACAGACGACGACGGCGGCGAGGGTAGACGGCGAGGAGGTCTCGGGTGCTCGACGGCGACGATGATCCGGTGGGTTCCAAGGCCAACGGAGGGGTGGCCAGGGACGGGGGGTCGTCGACGGTCACTCTGGTGGCAGTGGCTCGGGCGGAGGAGGCCGGGGTCGACGGCGATGGCTCGCCGGAGTCGAGGCAGAGAGGGAGCCCGAAAAACGGGAAATGGGCGCTCTGTTCTCGCTCGGCTCGGGCTGCTACGGGGTGGCTGAGGGCGGTGGCCGTGGGGGGGGTTTAAATAGGGGGTCGCCGGTGGTCGGGATGGAAAGGAACCGAGGGCTCCCGAGAGCTCCGGTGATCCCTTTCCAAAAGCTCCGGGTAGCTTTCCTAAAGCGTAAAAACGCGTCGCCATGGATGGAAAGGAGGCGGTGGCATGCGGGGGAGGCGATCCGGGGTGAATCAAGCGAACGCGGGCGGCCGGCGGTGAGGAAAACGGAAGGCAATCGCCGGGAAGAAGGAAAGGGGATCCCCTTCCCAGGAGGAAGATGAATCTGACAGGTGGGCTCCACCTGTCAGTGGGCGAACGAAAAAGGAAAGGGGCCGACAGGCGGGCCATGTCTGTCAGGGAGAGGAGGGCGGAGGCGGGAGGCTGCCATGTGGGGCCGAGGCGGGCGCGGGCGGAGGAGAGAGGAGGGGAGCGGCGCCGACAGGTCGGTCCCACCTGTCAGTGGCACATGGCTTGGGCTGGGCTGGGCTCGGTCACTTTGAAGGTTGCGGCCCGTTTAGGAATTAAAATTGTTTTCTGATTTAAAATAATTCCAATAATTCATTTATTTGATTAATGGTTGAATCACTGTTGGTAAAAATTTGTAAAAATTCTTAAAATTATATTTTGGTCTCTAGTTCATCTCATAAAATTTTCAAGTCCAGATTTTGAGTATTTCTCCCTGTTTGGCTTTATTTGGGTTCTTTTGTGATTTTCCTTTAATAAATCCAGAAATGATTTAAATAATATTTTTCTTTTATTTTATTTGTTTTTATTTCTTGGGGTGTTACAATCCTATCCCCCTTACAGAGAATCTCGTCCTCGAGATTCGGATCAATCCTCGAATAGCTCAGGATGCTGTGCCTTGAGTTCATCTTCTTTTTCCCATGTAGCTTCTTATACAGGATGATTGCTCCACTGCACTTTGCAGAAACGGATGATCCGACTCTTGGTGGTCCTTTCTTTGACTTCCAATATCTTAACCGGCTTTTCCACATAGGTCAGATCCTCTTGAACATCCAACTGCTGAAGATCCACTTGCTCTGTGGGGACGCGGAGACACTTCTTGAGTTGAGATACGTGAAATACGTCATGTACTCCAGCTAATGAGGGTGGTAATTCAAACTGATATGCAACTTCGCCTTGGCGTCGAACAATGGGAAATGGTCCAACATATCGAGGGGCCAACTTTCCTCTCATGTTAAACCGTTGAGTACCACGGAGAGGCGTAACTCGGAGGTAGACATGATCTCCTTCTTCAAAGGCTAGGTGTCGGCGACGATTGTCTGCGTAGCTCTTCTGTCGTGATTGGGCTGTCTTGAGTCGGTCTCTGATGATCCGTACCTTCTCTTCAGCTTCACGAAGAATGTCTGTTCCGAATACTTGGGATTCACCAGTTTGGTCCCAAAGTAGAGGCGTTCTGCACTTACGTCCATATAGTGCTTCAAAAGGAGACATCTGAAGGCTGTCTTGATAGCTGTTGTTGTATGAAAACTCAGCGTACGGCAAGCTCTTGTCCCAAGTGGCTCCAAAATCCAAGACACATGCTCGAAGCATATCCTCCAATATCTGATTTACTCTCTCTGTTTGTCCATCTGTCTGAGGGTGGTAGGCGGTACTGAAATTCAATCTCGTGCCCATCTCCTCTTGAAGGTTCTTCCAGAAACGAGAGGTAAACTGACTTCCTCTGTCGGACACTATCTTCTTGGGCACTCCATGAAGACATACGATCCGGGCCATATATAGCTCTGCAAGCTTAGGACCACTGAAGGTTGTCTTGACAGCTATGAAATGGGCTACTTTCGTAAGCCGATCGATGATCACCCAAATAGAATCGTACCCAAGTTGGGTCTTTGGTAATCCGGTGATGAAATCCATACCGATCTCTTCCCACTTCCATTCAGGCACTTTAAGTGGCTGTAACAATCCTGCAGGTCTCTGATGTTCAGCCTTTACTCTTCTGCAGGTGTCACACTCGGCGACGAACTGGGCAATCTCTCTTTTCATGCTGACCCACCAATAACGTTCTTTCAGGTCCTGGTACATCTTGGTACTGCCGGGATGAATGGAGTACAATGTCTCATGGGCTTCTCTCAGGATAAGGGTCTTTATCTCTGGTTTATCTGGTACACATATCCGGGTTCCAAACCATATGGTGCCGTTTTCGTCCTCTGAAAATCCTGGGGCTTTTCCTTGCCTCATGTTCTTCCTAATGGCAGCTATATCCGGGTCTTCCAATTGAGCTTCGCGGATTTGTTCGAACAAGACAGGTTGAGTCTCCAAGGTGGCTAGATATGCTCTTGTGGTTAATCCAAGATTTAACTTTTCCATCTCTCTACATAACAAGGGTGCATGATCCTGGATCATCACAGCTGTGCAATATCCCTTGCGACTTAATGCATCAGCTACCACATTTGCTTTTCCGGGGTGGTAGTGAATACCTAAGTCATAGTCCTTTATGAGTTCCAACCATCGTCTTTGCCTCAGATTGAGGTCGGGCTGTGTGAAGATGTACTTCAAACTCTTGTGATCCGTAAAGATCTCACAACGATTTCCAACCAAATAGTGCCTCCAAATCTTAAGGGCGTGCACTACGGCGGCTAATTCCAAATCATGGGTCGGGTAGTTCAACTCGTGGGGTCTCAACTGACGAGAGGCATAAGAGATAACTCTTCCATCTTGCATAAGAACACATCCCAATCCTTGGCGAGATGCGTCGCAATAGACATGGAAGTCTTTCCGGATATCGGGTAAGGTCAGTATGGGTGCTGACACCAGACGGGTCTTGAGGGTGCAGAAACTTTCCTCGCATTCAGGAGTCCATTCAAACTTCTCTCCTTTCTGCAACAACTTGGTCATTGGCTTGGCTATCTTAGAAAAATTCTCAATGAACCTCCGATAATATCCGGCCAAACCCAGAAAACTTCGTATCTCAGATACGTTCGTGGGTGGCAGCCAATCCGTAACTGCTTCTACGGTGGCAGGGTCTACTGCGATTCCTTGCGCAGAGATGATGTGTCCAAGGAACTTTACTTCTGCCGTCCAAAACTTGCATTTGCTGTACTTGGCATATAATTGGTGTTCCCTTAGCTTTCCTAGGGTTAACCGGAGGTGAGTCTCGTGCTCTTTCTGGTCCTTGGAATAAATGAGGATGTCGTCTATGAAGACTACGATGAACTTGTCCAAATACTCCATGAACACCTTATTCATCATATTCATGAAGAAGGCAGGGGCGTTGGTCAATCCAAAGGACATAACCGTGCACTCATATAATCAATAACGGGTGGTGAAGGCAGTCTTGGGTATATCTTCTTCTTGGATCCTTAACTGATGATAACCAGAACGCAAGTCGATCTTCGAGAATACTGTAGCTCCTTTTAGCTGGTCGAAGAGATCGTCAATCCGAGGCAACGGGTACTTATTCTTGATGGTTACTTCATTCAAAGCGCGATAATCCACACACATACGCTTTGCCTTGTCTTCTTTCTTCTCGACGAAGATGACGGGAGCACCCCACGACGATGTGCTTGGTCTGATGTAGCCTTTCTTCTCGAGATCCTCCAACTGCTGCTTCATCTCAGCTAATTCGTTGGCGGCCATCCAGTATGGTCGCTTGTAAATAGGGGTGGTTCCGAGCACCAAGTCAATCCTGAACTCGACGTCCCTCTTGGGTGGCATCCCTGGTAGATCCTCTGGGAATACGTTCGGGTATTCACTGACTACTGGTATCTCCTCCAAGGTAATCTGATGTAGTCTTGTCCTTCCGGCCTTCATGCTTGGCATCTGGAATGTGACGATAGTCCCTTCTTCATTAGTCACAGTCACTTTTCTCTGGGCACATTCTATCACTCCTTGATGTTTATTTAGCCAATCCATCCCTAGAATGAGATCCACACCTTGACATTCTATTAGAATGGGGTCGGCCCAAAATATCGTGCCTTGGATATCTACCCATACCCTTGGACTAAAAGAACAGGCGAGGGTTTGCTTGCCCGGGGTAGCTATCAATACTGGCCTGGGTAGTTCACTTATGTCCAGGGCATTACTTTCCACAAAGGCAGTTGATATAAAGGAGTGTGTAGCTCCGGTGTCAAATAATACCACTGCAAGTGAGGAATGAACCATAAACTTACCCATGACTATTTCCGGTGCGGCCTGGGCTTCTTCGGCGGTGACGTGGTTGACCTTGGCGCGGACGGCGGGGTTTGAAGCGACGCCTTGAGTACGCTTGGGATGAGGGCACTGATGGGAGTAGTGCCCCTCCTGGTGGCAGTTGAAGCATACTACAGGCTTGCCATGCCTGTCTCTCAGAATTTCCGGCTTCTTGGCCGGGGTAGCTGGGGCGGTTGGTGCGGCGGGAGCGGGGCGAGGTTGACTGGCTCCGACATTGGCGGCTGAGGAGCCATGCTGAATAGCGTGGGCCTCATGGCTCCAGAAGTGATGAGTCATTGTCAACGATAGTCAAAGAGGACTGAAGAAGAGAGGAGATCTGCTGTTTCATGGGCCGCGTGTGACTCAGGTACACGGGCAGCGAGCGACTGTCGGGCAGAGGAGGCTGCGAAGTCGGGCTGGCCCAATCCGGGTGCATGGGCCAGAAGCAGTAGAAGACCCACTGGGCTGTTGACCAGGACTGACTCAGGTACACGAGCGGTGAGCGATTGCCGGGCTGAGAGAGCTGCGGAGTCGGGCCGGCCCAATCCGGGTACCTGGTGCAAAGCTGGTGGAGGCTTTGTCAGTTTCGGCGTAAAACTGACATCCGTTGATTCTGTATCCGACTGTCCAGAAGAGAAGCCGTAGTCGCTACGAAAGCTGAGCTTCCGGATAAGTCATCTGTAACTCTAGGCCCACAGTCAGTCAGTCGTGTCTGTAAAAATTCCTAAGGGCAGTAGAGTCTTTTCCTTTATTTTTGAGTATGTAAAAACCCTAAGGGGCTGGTAGAATATTCCTAGTGTTGGGTGCCTATAAATAGGACCCCAATCCCTAGGGTTTGGACCACCCCTTTTTGCTGAAATCATATCCACTCTATTGGGTCATTTTGTCTCTCACGCTCTCTCTCCTCTCCTGTTCCCTGCTTGCGCTGCCAGGAAGTTCTTGCTCCTGTGTTTATTGCCTTGCATTCAATGTTGCAGTAAATGCCCTATTTCTTTGTGTGCTGCATCTGCAAAGGTTTTAAATGGCTTCATTTCATTAGCATAGCAAGTTTTCCCATGATTTTTGAGGCTTTGGAGGCTTCGGCTGGGTGTGTTCTTCACTCTAGTAGTACTAGTTCTTGCTGTTGCAAGTAGTACTACTTCCCTGCAGCTACAGTGTTCTGTGCAGCTTTTCACCTTCTACTGCACAGCTTTTTGATCGAAGCTGACAGGCTCTGTCACCTTTTGGCTGTGTTTCGGGCGAAGCCCTTCTCTGTTCGAAGCCACTCAGCTCCGTGAGGTAGGCTTCGATCTAATATCTTCGAAGGCTTCGCCCGATCTTCGATCTTCGGTGTGCGTTCTGTGTTGCTTAGCTTTGAAGTATTTTTCAGAACGGACAGCATCGCTTACTTCGAACGACAGTGCGAAGGGGCTTCGGCTCTAGCTGTTCGAAGTCCATACCTCGATAGATTTCGAAGTTGGGTTCGAAGCTTATAGTTCCGCTAGGCCTCGCACTGACTTTTGTGTGGCGTGTCACCCTTCGCTTCTCTTTTCGAAGCTTTCTCTTTTCGGAGGTAGAGTCTAGGCTTCGGATTTGGTTTTCTGTCATGTGACAGGCTTCACTTCTTTGTTCGATGATTGCCCGTGTGTGCGTGTTGTGTTCGAAGCTTTCTGTTTGAAGATTTTGCTTCGAAGCATTTGGTCTGAAGCTGTGTTCGAAGTTTTGTCTTCGAAGTGCACACTTCGAAGCAGGCTCTGACATTTGTCATACTTCGCTTCGAAGCATACTTCGCTTCTTGCCACTTCGAACTAGACTAGAACCAAACACCTTCGGCATCTTCGACATGCTTCGCAACTGACCTTCGAAGCAGGGCTCCGTCACCAACCTCCGAAGCAGACCTCGACGTGCGAAGGAGGCTTCGCCAAGTTTCGAACAGGAGACAAATTCGGACAGTAACTTCTCTTTTCATCTTACACATACTTAGACCATTTCATTGAGAAGTTTAGGCCTGTTACACCTTGTTCATCTGCCTAGTTGTTCTACTTTAATAGATCTCAGTTATCATCAGTTGCTTCTAGGTTAGAAACCTTTAGACTTAGGCCTTTTGTTTATTTTCTGCTGCATAGTCTTTTCTGAGGTGCGTTGGGTATTGGGAACAGGCCATTGATTCGAAAGAATTTTTAAAGGCGCCCATTCACCCCCCTCTGGTCGCTACTTTCGGTCCTACAAGTGGTATCAGAGCTTGGTTAGGGTTTTTCCATACCTTAACCGGTTCTAAACCCCGGTAGTGACCATGACGTCTCCTGGCAAGGTCCCGTCCTTGGAAGCCTATGGCTATAATTATTGGAAGACTCGCATGCGAGCCTATCTCATGAGCCAGGGTTCGGACATATGGGACATCTGCGTTCACACCACGTTTGTCATTTTGCCAGTTACTGAGCAAGGTACTGCTGGTATCATTGCTCAGCATCTGAGCAACAGTAAGGCTGTGAACATTTTGTTTTCTGGCTTAGGTCCCACTGAGTTTGAGCGTGTGAGTCATCTCTCCACTGCGAGAGAGATCTGGGCTACCCTCAAGGCACACCATGAGGGAACAGCACAGGTCAAGGCTCGGCTCTATCAGACCTATCGGCGTGAATATGAGAATTTCACACAGAAGCCGGGTGAATCTGTTGAGGCTTTGTTTGGTCGTTTTCAGTCGATCATAAACAAGCTTCGGGACAACAAGGCTGAGGGTGCTCAGTTAGTCTCAGATCACGAGCATGCGCTCAAGGTTCTCCATACCTTGGACCCAAAGATCTGGGAGATCAAGGTATCCTCTATCGTTGAGAGCACTTCTTACGATACCTTGACCATTTCTGAGTTATTTAGCAAGCTGAAGGCCACTGAGGTAGATATCCAGTTGAGATCAAATCTCACTGGTTCTGGATCAAAATCCCTGGCCCTTGCTACACCTTCTGTTGATCCCTCTTCTGTGAGCTGTGCTGGTTTCTCCTTGATGTCTATCACTGAGGACCAGCTTGAGTCTTTGGGAGATGATGATTTGTGTCTCTTTAACAACCGGGTGCGTCGTGTCTATGACAAGAGAATGTTCAAAAGACACGGCACAAAATCCGGATGCTTTGAGTGTGGTGATCCAGGACACTTCATCGCCGACTGCCCCAAGCGCAATGGATATAAGAAGGGCACCGGTGGCAGCTTCCACGACTCCGGCAAGCACGACAGCTCCTCCTTCAACAAGGGCAAGCCAAGGACTCGGTTCTTCAAGAAGGCCCTGAAGGACTACCGGCGAGAGAACAAGAAGCGCGATAAGGCCTTCTTCGCTGAGATGGAGAAAAGCTACTCCAAACGGTCCACGTCTTCTTCCTCTTCATCGAGCTCAAGCGATGAGGAGATCGACATCAGGAAGGGGAAGGACAAGGACGATCCGGCGGGCCTCTGCTTCATGGCTTTCGGGGACAAGCCTAAGAGCCACTCACACCAGCGCCGAAGATCCCGCAAGAGCTTCTGTTCAATGGCTCTTGGGGATAGAGAAGAAAAGAGCTCCTCCGACGACTCCAACGACGACAACAAGGTATCATCATACGAGCGCGAAATAGTTGATTTACTTGAGAGCAATCGTCAGGAGTTGAGATATCGGGAAAAACTGCTTAGAGGGGCTAAGAAGAGGATAGATGAGTTAGAGAGTGAGCTTGCCTTGGCCAACGGCAGAATTGAGAGTCTATCTTCTTCCCCTTGCTTGGGTGATAGCAATGAGTGCCCGAAGTGTGAGGTGCTTCTGTGTGACCTGTCGACTCTGAAGTCCAGGTACACAGAAAGGGTTGCTGAGAGGGACGCTTTGGCCACTGAGCTTGAAAGCGCTCAGCTGGAGCTGAAAGATGCTCAAGCCACTGTCTTCGCACCCTGTGTTGATTGCCCATCCCATCTAGCTGCCTTAGCTGAGCTAAAATCCAAGGGTAATGAACATTTGGGTAATTTGGAGAGGTTGAGAGCTGAGCTTGCCCAGACTAGGCTAGAGCTTGAGACACTGTCAGTTCCACCCACTGTCTGTGAGAACTGTCTGTCTCTTAGAATGGAGTTGATCAAGCTAAAAGCCGGGAAGTCTGTCCAAGTAGAGAATGAGTGTGAGACCTGCTTGTCTCAGGTGGAGGTTCTAGCTTCCTTGAGAGAGGAGCTAGCAGATTCTCAGAATGAGAACTTTTACCTCCGTTCTATCCTGAGTTGGATCAGTGCCAGAGAGCCACAGCTTGGCATGATGATCCAGCAGTTCAAGAGGCAGGATGGGTTTGGGGTAGGTTACACCTACACCAAGGCTGACTTTGAGAGTGCCATCAGCCGGGCAGTGGAGTGGAGTAAAATGACTCCAGAGCAGAGGTATCCCAAGACTCACTCCACTGAGTCTTCCCAGGCTTGTCAGCCCAAGGATGGAGTGATCCATGAACCATCTAAAACTCCACCCAAGAAACCTATCTGGGTTCCAAAGCCCAAAAATCTCCACACTTCTCTTGACTCTCTTCCTGGACCCACTCAACCCAAGAAGACAACACCAAACACCACTAAGCCCAAACATCCCAAGCCTCAACCACATACCAAGAAGCCCACCTATCATTGTGAGTACTGTCAGAGAGACGGGCATCTTGTGGAGTTCTGCTTCAGGAGGAAGCGGGTTGAGAGAGCAGAGAGGGCTCGTAGTGATCAGGAGCAGTTCTACCAGCAGGGTGGTAGACTGCGTGTTCCTCGGCGCGGGGAGAGGCTGGAGGCCAGGCCGCGTCGTGTAGGTGGTGGTAGAGGAGACGGTTTTCTTGCCCATGCTCCAGTTGGTGGTGTCCGTTCCGGCAGAGTTCCAGACCGTGTTGGCTACGGTTCTGGACCTCGTGGCCGCAGGGGTAGGCAGAACCGAGGACCGCGTTTTGAGCCGCGTTTTGGTCCAAACTCTTTTGATGGTTTTCGCTTTCCATCTTTTGAGCAGATGGCTCGACACTGGTTTAGCTCTTTTGCTAAACCTGGTGCCAAACCATTTGCTCCCACTTACAGACACTGATTGTGCAGGACCGGGGACTGGAGGATGTTTGGATCATGGACTCAGGATGCTCTCGCCACATGACGGGACATCGCAGATGGTTCTCTAGTCTCACTCCCCCGAGCTCCAAAGAGTACATCACATTTGGGAACAACGGTCAAGGGAAAGTAAGTGGCATAGGCTCAATTTGCATTTCAGATCATTTCTCTTTGAAGAATGTTGCTTTGGTTAAAAATTTGAACTTCAACTTGATTTCTGTTTCGCAACTTCTTGAGGATGGTTTGGAAGTGCGTTTTAAGAAGGGTAATTCTTCTGTGGTTGACTCTAGAGGATCTTTGATTTGCCAGATTTTACCATTCGGCAAAGTTTTTCGAATTGACTTCTCTAGTTCTTTTGGCCCTTCTCGCTGTTTGATTGCTGGATCTTCTTCTGAGCTCTGGAAGTGGCATAGGAGATTAGGTCACTTGAGTTTTGATCTGCTAGTCAGGTTAAGCTCTATGGACCTCATCCGAGGATTTCCCAAGCTTAAGATAGAGAAGGATCTAGTGTGTCATCCCTGTCGTCATGGGAAAATGGTTGCCGCTTCTCACTCACCTGTGACTCAGGTGATGACTTCGTATCCAGGCGAGCTTTTACATTTGGACACTGTTGGTCCAGCTCGGGTACGTTCAGTCGGTGGGAAGTGGTATGCACTTGTGATTGTTGATGACTTTTCTCGATTTTCGTGGGTTTTCTTTTTGTAGTCCAAGGATGAAACGTTTCAGTTTGTTCATGACCTGATTTTGAAGCTGAAGAATGAGAACAATGGTCGGATGCGAGCAATTCGCTCCGAAAATGGCTCTAAGTTCAAGAACTCTCAGTTCATCAGCTTCTGTAGTGATCAGGGTCTGGACCATCAGTTTTCTTCTCCTTACACTCCCCCACAGAACGGCGTTGTGGAACGAAAAAACCGCACGCTAGTCGAGATGGCCAGGACGATGCTCGATGAGCACAGGACTCCTAGGCGTTTTTGGGCTGAAGCCATGAACACGGCTTGCTATCTGGCCAACCGCATTTTTCTTAGAGCTTACCTTGGTAAGACATCATATGAATTGCGGTTTGGCAGACAGCCCAAGGTGAGCCACTTGCGAGCGTTTGGCTGCAAGTGCTTTGTGCTCAAGAAGGGAGGGCACTTGGACAAGTTTGAGTCTCGTTGCTGGGATGGTATTTTTCTTGGTTATGCATTGCATTCTCGAGGCTTCCGTGTTTGGAACCTCGAATCCCAGCTGCTTGTCGAGACCTGTGAGGTGTCATTTGATGAGTCCTTGCCCTCTTCGACTCCTTCTTTTGAGCTTTCTGGTGATGATGAGCTCGGAGAGTCTATCTTCGAGGAAGATGAGGATACTCCAGCTGCTGATGAGGGTGGGCCTTCTGCATCCCCCGTAGAGCCCACACCTTCTGAGACTTCAACTGAGGATGAGGGCGGACCTCTGATCACTTCTTCCACTACGATCGAGCCCCCTCAGTCGAGTCCAGAGGTGCCAGCTGCTGACTCTGGTGAGGTGACTTCAGATCACCAGGGAACCCGAGCAGTTCAGCGTGATCACCCCTCAGAGCTCATCATCGGTGATTTGACTGAGAGAACTTTGCGTTCTTCTGCCTCTCTTGCTGTGTTTGCTGAATCTGCGTTTGTTGCATCTTTTGAGACCAGAGACATTTCTCACGCTCTTTCTGATTCTAATTGGATTAATGCTATGCAAGAAGAGCTTGAGAATTTTGTCCGTAATTGGGTTTGGACACTAGTTGAGTCGCCACCAGGATGCAACCCCATAGGCACCAAGTGGGTATTCAAGAATAAACAAGGTGAAGATGGGGTTGTGGTGCGCAACAAAGCTCGACTAGTTGCCCAGGGTTATTGCCAGAAGGAAGGTATTGACTTTGAAGAAACCTTCGCCCCTGTTGCCCGTCTTGAGTCCATTCGCATTCTTTTAGCTTTTGCCACTTCGAAGGGTTTTAAGCTTTTTCAAATGGACGTTAAGAGTGCTTTTCTGAACGGGTTCATAGAGGAGGAAGTTTATGTTAGGCAACCCCCCGGTTTTGAGAACCCTAAGTTTCCTCGACATGTTTTTAAGTTGCACAAAGCTTTATACGGGTTGAAGCAAGCCCCCAGGGCTTGGTATGACCGGTTGAAGCAATTTTTGTTGGGGAAGGGCTTTGTGATGGGTTCTGTGGACAAAACTCTTTTCTTGCTCAGAGATGCTTCAGATTTTTTAGTTGCTCAGATTTACGTGGACGATATTATCTTTGGCGGTACTACTGATTCTCTTGTGTCCAAGTTTTCTGAGCAGATGCACAGTGAGTTTGAGATGAGCCTCATGGGTGAGCTCAAGTACTTCTTAGGGCTCCAGATCAAGCAGACCAAGGACGGCACCTTCATCCACCAAGGTAAGTACACTAGCGACATGTTAAAGAAATTTGACTTTGGTGGTGAATTGAAGCCGCAGATGACCCCGATGGGCACTTCTGGGGGTTTGGACAAGGACGAGAACGGTGTCAAGGTCAATGAGAGAGAGTTTCGAGGGATGATCGGTTCTTTGTTATACTTAACGGCAACAAGACCGGACATACAGTTCGCCGTGGGACTTTGCGCGCGTTTTCAGTCTTCACCACGCGCGTCTCACCGGCAGGCTGTCAAGCGCATTTTCAGGTATCTCACTTATGCGCCTGATCTCGGTCTTTACTATTCAGCATCATCATCTCTTGATCTATCTGGCTTTTCGGATGCCGACTTTGGTGGGTGCCGGTTGGATCGCAAGTCGACTTCCGGTACTTGCCAGTTTCTTGGTTCTTCCCTTGTATCTTGGTCTTCTCGAAAGCAATCTGGAGTTGCTCTTTCGACCACAGAGGCTGAGTACGTAGCTGCTGCTAGCTGCTGCTCACAGTTGGTTTGGATGATTTCCACTCTGCGAGATTTTGGGTTGTTCTTTCCTACCAGGATTCCATTGTTTTGCGACAGCACTAGTGCTATTAGTGTAGGGAAAAAACCGTGTCTCCATTCAAAAACCAAACATATTGATGTGCGCTTTCACTTCTTGCGGGATCAATATGAGAAAGGTGTCATTGACCTTGTTCATGTTGATACCCATCATCAGTTGGCTGACATTTTGACCAAACCCCTAGATCAGTCTACATTTGAGCGTTTACGAGGGGATTTGGGCGTTGTGTATCCTTTCTAGGATATTTTGCGTCAATTTTCTTTCTTCTTTACTCTTTTCTTGAGTCTTTTTGTGTGTATTCATACCATGCATATTCACATATCACACTTTAGAGATGCTTCTGTTATATGATTGAACTGCTTTACTTATTCTATCTGGTACATGCTTTTGATTACTTGTCAATGATCATGCTTTGGTTCAGTTCACTTGATATGTCTGATATCTGTCATATGCATGGCTTTTACGCTTTCAACTTGAAAAATGATCACCCTTGCTTCTGGTAACTAGCATGTGTAGGCTGAGTGCTTTTGCTATCTGTTACATGCCTTGTAGCTAGTTCATCTCATAGATGCGGATATGCAACTTGGACATCTTTATGCTTTCACATGGAAAATGAGCTATAAAAATGATAAAATTCAAAAATGAATGAAAATTCCATGCCTTTTTATGCTTGAAGTGAAAAGATCCAAGTGGGTTTGCTTTGTCGCATTACATTGTTCTGGACTGCTTACCATAGCACTTTGGTATGAACTAGGACAGTGTAGTGTATGCCAAGACCAATGTCTTAAGCTTCTGATGGTCCAGTTCTGGCCTAGGCTTGACTTGGTCGGTTAGCATAAGGATTGACATGCAAATAACCCTTGGCATAAATGAAAAAGGAAATCTGAAAAAGCCTGAACATTTAAACGATAACACGTTTGCTGAAGCACTTTGGTATGGACAATGCTTAACTTGGTAGATTTCAGTTAGCTTCTGCATCTCCTGTTTTACCTTGCTTGTTTACTGGAACATGTGGTGATGCCTTTGTTTGCAAAAACTAAAAAATGCGTGCTAAATGACTTTCTTTAGATATCATCTGTTGCACTGATCATGCCATGTGTCTTAGACAGTATCTCTTTTGCTATTCCTGTTAGATGTTGTAACTGCAGTCAATCATATCTGAGAAGCATGCTTTCTACACTCCACCTGCACCCCAGTTGCATTCACTGCATATTTTGAGAGGGAGTTGCATCTCAGGGGGAGTCTGTGTCTCTTTTGAGTGCTTGATGAGTTCACTTGTCAACAAGGGGGAGAAATTTTGGGATAAGAGTTTAAGGGGGAGTTCTTACTCTATTGATATCCTTGTTATTCTGAAATCGCACTCATTTTGAGCTTTTACGTTTTGGTTAACCATAATGACCGTTTCTTGCTTTTGTTTGGCTTTTGGTCATTAGGGTTAAACTTTTACCTTATTTTTCTTCTTCTCTGTTTTCTTGTGTTTTGTTTTCGTGTTTCCACATTTGTTCGTAGTTGCTGAAGAGCCGAGAAAAGAGGAGTGTTGACAATGCACTCATCAAGGGGGAGATTGAGGAGCCATGCTGAATAGCGTGGGCCTCATGGCTCCAGAAGTGATGAGTCATTGTCAATGATAGTCAAAGAGGACTGAAGAAGAGAGGAGATCTGCTGTTTCATGGGCCGCGTGTGACTCAGGTACACGGGCAGCGAGCGACTGTCGGGCAGAGGAGGCTGCGAAGTCGGGCTGGCCCAATCCGGGTGCATGGGCCAGAAGCAGTAGAAGACCCACTGGGCTGTTGACCAGGACTGACTTAGGTACACGGGCGGTGAGCGATTGCCGGGCTGAGAGAGCTGCGGAGTCGGGCCGACCCAATCCGGGTACCTGGTGCAAAGCTAGTGGAGGCTTTGTCAGTTTCGGCGTAAAACTGACATCCGTTGATTCTGTATCCGACTGTCCAGAAGAGAAGCCATAGTCGCTACGAAAGCTGAGCTTCCGGATAAGTCATCTGTAACTCTAGGCCCACAGTCAGTCAGTCGTGTCTGTAAAAATTCCTAAGGGCAGTAGAGTCTTTTCCTTTATTTTTGAGTCTATAAAAACCCTAAGGGGCTGGTAGAATATTCCTAGTGTTGGGTGCCTATAAATAGGACCCCAATCCCTAGGGTTTGGACCACCCCTTTTTGCTGAAATCATATCCACTCTATTGGGTCATTTTGTCTCTCACGCTCTCTCTCCTCTCCTGTTCCCTGCTTGCGCCGCCAGGAAGTTCTTGCTCCTGTGTTTATTGCCTTGCATTCAATGTTGCAGTAAATGCCCTATTTCTTTGTGTGCTGCATCTGCAAAGGTTTTAAATGGCTTCATTTCATTAGCATAGCAAGTTTTCCCATGATTTTTGAGGCTTTGGAGGCTTCGGCTGGGTGTGTTCTTCACTCTAGTAGTACTAGTTCTTGCTGTTGCAAGTAGTACTACTTCCCTGCAGCTACAGTGTTCTGTGCAGCTTTTCACCTTCTACTGCACGGCTTTTTGATTGAAGCTGACAGGCTCTGTCACCTTTTGGCTATGTTTCGGGCGAAGCCCTTCTCTGTTCGAAGCCACTCAGCTCCGTGAGGCAGGCTTCGATCTAATATCTTCGAAGGCTTCGCTCGATCTTCGATCTTCGGTGTGCGTTCTGTGTTGCTTAGCTTCAAAGTATTTTTCAGAACGGACAGCATCGCTTACTTTGAACGACAGTGCGAAGGGGCTTCGGCTCTAGCTGTTCGAAGTCCATACCTCGATAGATTTCGAAGTTGGGTTCGAAGCTTATAGTTCCGCTAGGCCTCGCACTGACTTTTGTGTGGCGTGTCACCCTTCGCTTCTCTTTTCAAAGCTTGCTCTTTTCGGAGGTAGAGTCTAGGCTTCGGATTTGGTTTTCTGTCATGTGACAGGCTTCGCTTCTTTGTTCGAAGATTGCCCGTGTGTGCGTGTTGTGTTCGAAGCTTTCTGTTTGAAGATTTTGCTTCGAAGCATTTGGTCCGAAGCTGTGTTCGAAGTTTTGTCTTCGAAGTGCACACTTCGAAGCAGGCTCCGACATTTGTCATACTTCGCTTCGAAGCATACTTCGCTTCTTGCCACTTCGAACTAGACTAGAACCAAACACCTTCGGCATCTTCGACATGCTTCGCAACTGACCTTCGAAGCAGGGCTCCATCACCAACCTCCGAAGCAGACCTCGACGTGCGAAGGAGGCTTCGCCAAGTTTCGAACAGGAGACAAATTCGGACAGTAACTTCTCTTTTCATCTTACACATACTTAGACCATTTCATTGAGAAGTTTAGGCCTGTTACACCTTGTTCATCTGCCTAGTTGTTCTACTTTAATAGATCTCAGTTATCATCAGTTGCTTCTAGGTTAGAAACCTTTAGACTTAGGCCTTTTGTTTATTTTCTGCTGCATAGTCTTTTCTGAGGTGCGTTGGGTATTGGGAATAGGCCATTGATTCGAAAGAATTTTTAAAGGCGCCCATTCACCCCCCCTCTCTGGTCGCTACTTTCGGTCCTACAGCGGCTGGTGGTGCCGGACGATATACTAGGCGGGGGTGGTACTGCGGTGCTGATGGAGGTGGAGCAAAGCGGGGTCTCTGGGCCATGCCCTGGTTCTGCCTGAAGGCTATCATCCTCTTTTTCTTCAGGTCGACCTTGTTCTGCTGGGTCTCCTGCATGATGGCTTTGTTCACCTACTTTTGGAAGTTGGCGAAATCTCCAGAGATGAGTTGTAGGGACAACTCATCCTTCAGTCCCCGGAGGAACTTGGCCTGTTTGGCCGCATCCGTACGAACCTCTTCAGGTGCGTACCTGGCCAACCTGTTGAACTCATGTAGGTATTCTGTCACGGACCTGCTCCCCTGCTGCAGGTCCCTAAACTCCTGTTGCTTCTGAGCTATAATGCCGTCAGGGATGTGAGCGGCACGGAAAGCAGCTGAGAACTCTGCCCAAGTGTGGGCGTGTCCCTCTGGCAGGGTCTCGCGGTGGTTGTCCCACCATTCTGCGGTGGGGCCGTGAAGCTGGTGGGTGGCGAAGGCCACTTTCTCCTGCTCAGTGCAGGTCAGCAGATCAAGCTTCTTCTCGATAGCTCGCAACCAATCCCCAACCTCCATGGGGTTGGTGGTGCTCGAGAAGGTTGGTGGGCGAACTCGGAGGAACTCCGAGAGCTGAGAGGTGGGAGCGGGAGCTGGGGCGGCGTGATGATGCTGCTCGGGCTGTTGGTGGAGTCGGAAAAACTATGCCTGCTGCTCCTGCATCTGTTGCTGTTGTTGTTGCATCTGGTTCAGGAGAGCCGAAACTAGCTGGTTCTGCGTGGCCATCATCTCGGCCAGAGTGGGGTGATTGGCAACCGGGGCTTGCCTTTGCCCAGTTGCTCCCCACTGAGGCAAGTTTCCATTTTCTCCTCCGTTCTGAGGAGCGTCGGAACCCTGAGTGTTGGTCATCCTGGAGTTTTCAAAGTAGACACATTTATTTTAGCGAACTTTTTATATTTTATTTCAAAAGATACCGTTCTTGCGGTTACATTTATTTATTTCTTCATTCATGCCTTATGTTTTGACATGAATGGTAATACAAGCAATCATAAATGAAAAACAATCAACCGTAAAACTACGTCTACGGTAGCTCGGGGGACGGCTCGATCTCAGGCTCGTGGGAGACGGTCGGGGTCGAAGAGCTGAATGGTCCGGCGGGTGGTGCACTGCGGGAGATCCTCTTGGGCCTCACAGTAGGGATCCGAAGGGGTTTCTTCTTGCGGGGCGGAAGAGGTGCGATCTCCTCAATGTCCTTCTTCAATTCTTTGAGCTGTTGGCGGAGCTGGGTGTGGACCATGGTGCCCTGGCGCAGGAGCTCGTTTTGGCGCCTCAACTCCTCCACCTCGAGGGTCAACAGAGGGTTCTGCTCAAGCTGTCGACGGAGCTCGGCATTCTCACGGGTCAGGTTCTCCGAAGTGTGGCGGTAGAAGTCGATGGTGTCGTGCTGGCTGTCTGCGTCGAGGATGACCTCTGTGTGGAGGTTGTCCATGGCCTCCAAGAGTCTCATCGTGCGGGTGATGGCGGAGTTGCTCTGCGTGAGGGGGCTGATGTAGATGCTGCGGTGACTCCCGGGTGTGCGCATGGGCATGAAGCGGTAGACGGTGTCGCGGAGGTGGCAGTCGTATACCAGTCGAAGCTCGGCGAGGGACTGAAGAGCGGCTCGCTGGCTAGCCACCACGAATGAAGGTCCTCCAACTCCATGGGTGTAGAAGGGTGGCTGCGTGGAAGAGGGGCGGATCACCACCGTGACCTCGCAGTAGCTCTCGTTCGCATCGGGAAAAATCCCGTGGAACGCGGGCTCATGGGGAAACCCCAAGAAGTCAACGAGCACGCGAAGCTCGCGGATGAATCCGGCCTCATCACGAAGAGTCCCGCTCATGGTGTGGACCGACATCTACAAAAGAGAGAAAGTTTTTGTGAAAATCTCGGAAGATGAGAGGATAAGCAGTGTTTGTAAGAAAATATAGTAAGTATAGGTCCTAAGGTCAGGTCTGTTTGGCTTCCTACAGTCAAGTCGGCTCTGATACCATCTTGTCGCGCCCCGATTTAATAAATCAGGACTTTATTGAAATTCCATAGAAAATCAATAAAACAAGACGTTCATCATGCGACCACGTACAATACGGGCAATCATTCACGGTTCGTAGACCGTATTAATACAAAAGTGAATAAAGGTGAAGAGAAACTAATAAAATAAGGGTCCTAGATGAACGCCTCCTTCCAGTCTCGCCTTGACTGGGTCGCTACTCCAGACCTTCATCCTCCTCGTAGTAGACTGGCTCTGATGGTGTAAGTCAACGGGGTGAGTACAGATGTACTCAGCAAGCCACCGAATGCAAATATAATGCTAGGTAATAACAAGGGAGATAGTGGCTAGTTTTGCGGAAGCAGCATAATTGTAAAGCTTTAAATGTGAGCAATTTATTAGTACGGAAAAAGTAAACATGTGTGTGTGCATCATCATCTTCTAACTCGAGGGGTACAGTCAGCCCCACCTCGCTCAACAGTCCTTACGTGCCATGAATAACTCGACCATTCCAACAATTGTAAACTAACTACGAGTAGTCACACAACCCGCCCTTGACCGTGGGCTTGGCTTTTCGAAAAGATTTAATAACTCTGATCAGAGATGTACCACTGTACCCACAAGGCACGCACTCATCACTTACACCAAAGTGTAACGAGATGACCCATTTCACGGGAACTCGTGCCAAAACCTTCCATATAGTCCTCCCCGACCCAATAACACCCTCTTATGGGTTTCATATGGTGTCCCGACGCATCGGAGCCCCACCATACCCCCCCTTGAGCCTCGTCGGTACAAGTCGCCCGCAGGCTAGCCCCTTGCCCCCTCCTCTATGGTGCATCGAGCCAGAGCATTCCATACTTCCAGTTAGGACTTACCCATTAGACTTGTGGTTGGTACGGAAGTGCTTTGCAACAGATCCCGCAGACCGGTCCTTATAGTGCCCCGGGTGCGACAAACCAGTGCCCGAGCTTGCACCCGGAACCCACCATACTTATAACCTAGCCAACTCCAACAGAGTCCAGAGACGAGAATAACAGGGAAATTCATATACAGAATCCAGCTATCTACGACTCGTTCTTTTTAACCTATAGCAGTTGTGCCGGTACATTGGGCACTAGCTAATATTTTAATAGTAGAGTGACAAGGAGTTTAAGGCTCAATAAGCATGGCTTGGGTTTGCACACAAGGACGGGGATCTAATAAATATAAGTGTAAGGCTTGATTATTGGACTAATGCAATATTAACCTATGGGTTATAGCGATAATTTATTAAAACATGGGCTTAATTATGATCAACTGTTTCCACAGAGATGGTCGATGACTTGCCTTGATCAGCAAAGGGGGATGGAGGAACCTCGGGGTAGAACTCCTGCTCCTCGACGAACTCGTAGTCTTCTCGATACGGAAAAATAAATAATCCATTCAATAAACAGATAAAATCCACCAAATAAAGGAACATACATGGTTGTGGGTGTTTTTATGTGAGGTAATATTTTAATATTCTGAGTTTTTGCATAAAACAGTAAAGTTTAACTTTTTAGGATTTTTCCTAATTTATTTTCTGTATTATTAATTTTAATCCTAAGGGGTTTTTATTCATTTATTTATTAAGAATATTTTGGGTAACAGTAACATACTGTTTTTATGGTATTAATATGTAGAGAATAATTTACTGAATTTAACAAAATTTGAATGGTGAAATTTGGAGTTAAATTGAGCAAGATATGAATTTTTGAAGTTTAAACTATTTTCAGAATTTTATTTAAACTGGAAAATGGGCTCTAGTCCACGGTGAGCCAGGCCCACTGTGGACCGTGCCACTGTGCGCGTGGACCGGCCGATCCAGAGCCGTCGGATCTGGATCTGGCGGTCAGATGCGAGGCGGGATCCTTTAAGTGAAGATGGACGGTCCAGATTAAAACGGAGCGAAGGGGTACGCGTGGACGCACCAGATCGCTCCAGTGCTTTAAGTTGCGATCGACGGCTGAGAGCGCACGATACCGCTTTGACCAGATCCGAGGGCCCAGATTAAATCCCGGAGGGATTTAATCCTAGCCCTCCGATCGCGATCGGACGATCGTGGCTCGATCCGGCACGACACGCCGTAAGGGGGCACGTACCCCCTTCGTCTCCGGCGACGGCGGGCTCGGGTGCGACCACGGCGGCGACGACGAGGGCCTAGGGGCCTAGCTAGGGCCAAAAATGGAACGCGGAGGTCGAGACGGTCTCGGCCATACCTTCGGTGGCGACGACGGGCGACGGACGGCGACGGCGGCGAGGGTAGACGGCGAGGAGGTCTCGGGTGCTCGACGGCGACGATGATCCGGCGGGTTCCAAGGCCAACGGAGGGGTGGCCAGGGACAGGGGGTTGTCGACGGTCACTCTGGTGGCGGTGGCTCGGGCGGAGGAGGCCGGGGTCGACGGCGATGGCTCGCCGGAGTCGAGGCAGAGAGGGAGCCCGAAAAACGGGAAATGGGCGCTCTGTTCTCGCTCGGCCCCGCAGGCTAGCCCCTTGCCCCCTCCTCTATGGTGCATCGAGCCGGAGCATTCCATACTTCCAGTTAGGACTTACCCATTAGACTTGTGGTTGGTACGGAAGTGCTTTGCAACAGATCCCGCAGACCGGTCCTTATAGTGCCCCGGGTGCGACAAACCAGTGCCCGAGCTTGCACCCGGAACCCACCATACTTATAACCTAGCCAACTCCAACAGAGTCCAGAGACGAGAATAACAGGGAAATTCATATACAGAATCCAGCTATCTACGACTCGTTCTTTTTAACCTATAGCAGTTGTGCCGGTACATTGGGCACTAGCTAATATTTTAATAGTAGAGTGACAAGGAGTTTAAGGCTCAATAAGCATGGCTTGGGTTTGCACACAAGGACGGGGATCTAATAAATATAAGTGTAAGGCTTGATTATTGGACTAATGCAATATTAACCTATGGGTTATAGCGATAATTTATTAAAACATGGGCTTAATTATGATCAACTATTTCCACAGAGATTGATGGGTGAGTGGTCCCGATCTTCCGCTAGGTAAGGGATAAACTTGGGTTGGTGGAGAATCTCGACGTTGGCGATCCAAGGCTCCGGTCCGGCGGATCAAAACCTTGCAATCGTTACACCACTGTCTTCGTTGGTTATCAACCACGCAGGACGCGATTGACCTCGCCACGAAGGCTAATTCCTGCAAGCGAACCCAAGAACACAAGCAAGAACAGGAAGGATACAAATCGAATGCCAAATCACAGACAAACGAAGATAAGGTGAGGTTTCACAAACGCCAATGCAGCAGCCAATCGGTCCGGTGCAAGAGGCGGGATCTAAACACAACAGTGTAGATGCAACAAAGCAAAACCTAACCCTAGAGTTGTCTGGCGTGAGAATATATAGGGCGGCGGCCTGTGGAAGGGGAACAGACTTGGGCTGTGGGCTAGAAGACGTACAGACTCAGATTATGGCCAACACGGCCCAGTTCTGTCACGCAGTACTGTTTTAAATACACAGGTCGACTCGAGACTCCAAATGATGTGAAACCAACGGCAAAAGATTCGTCTTCTCCTCAGCTTTCCAAAAAGTCCAAGAACGCGTCAATCGGACTTCGCATGATGAAGTTATGCCCATTTTGGTGCAGGGTGCTCGATGTAGTCCGAACCAGCGAATTCTTGACTTCAAACATCCGTGCGGCTCCGTCTTGAACTCCAATTCTTCTATTCCATTTCCCATGTTCCTAAGCAACAAAATATCACTAGTATTCAGTAGCATCCCATCCAAACAAATATTGACATAGTTGCTAAGGAAAGAATTAACCTCATGGTTCAAGCGACGGGCACGGGCGCGTGTGATTCGTCCTAGTAACTGAATTGTAGGTGGAGGCTCCATGTGTGTATCATGTGAAGTGATGTCCTCATCATCCTCCCCCTCTTGAATTGGAGTCGTCCTCGACTCAAGCTCATCGTCAGCTCCCAAATAGGGTTTTAAATCATCAGCATGGGACATCAATCTAAACTTTCTCAAATCAGGAAAACGATCCTTGCGCAAGTACAACCAAACAAGATCTCCTGGTTTGAAAAACATCTTCTTTCTTCCTTTATTTGTCTTTTGAGCAAAATAGCGTGCCTTCTTTTCTATAACTTCCTTGGTCTTCAGATGCATAGCTTTCATAAACTCTGCACGCTTAGTTGTCTCCATGTTTGCTCTCTCTTGAAAAGGAAGTGGCAGCAAATCAAGTGGTGTGATTGGCTTATTGATGGGGGAGTGGTCCCGATCTTCCGCTGGTGGAGGCTCCATGTGTGTATCATGTGAAGTGATGTCCTCATCACTTAAAACCATACACCACTTCAGACGGGCACAATTGTGTTGTTGAGTGAACAGCTCTATTGTATGCAAATTCAACATGTGGAAGGCAGTCCTCCCATTCCTTCAAGTTCTTCTTAATCATTGTTCGCAGCAACATGGAGAGTGTACGGTTTACCACCTCTGTTTGACCTTCAGTTTGCGGGTGACAAGTTGTTGAAAATAGCAATTTTGTGCCAAGCTTGTTCCTCATTGTCTTCAAAAAGTAACTCATAAACTTCACATCATGATCTGAAACAATGGCTCTAGGCATCTCGTGCAATCTCACAATTTCCCTGAAAAATAAATCAGCAATATGTGAAGCATCGTTGGTCTTGTGACAGGGAATAAAGTGTGCCATTTTAGAAAGCCTATCCACTCTTACAAATATGGAGTCTCTCCCCCTCTTTGTCCTAGGCAATCCCACAATAAAGTCCATGCTAATATCTTTCCAAGGTGCACTAGAAACAGGAAGTGGAGTATACAAACCATATGGGTTGAGTTTGGACTTAGCTTTATGGTATGTGGCACAACGCTGCACAAATCGTTCAACATCTCTCCGCATCTTTAGCCAATAAAAATTATTGGACAGCAGGCCCAAAGTCTTCTCTCTTCCCAAATGTTCCATTAATCCACCACCATGTGATTCCTGCAACAACAGCAAATGTACGGACAAATCTGGAACACATAGCTTGTTAGCATGGAACAAGAACCCGTCATAAACATGAAATTCTTTCCAGCCTTTCCCCTCATTACATTTAGTGTATGGTTCAGCAAATTCTTTATTTACAACGTACAAATCTTTTAAACTTTCCAAATCTGTAACGTTAATATCAAGTTGAGATAAAAGAACAACCATGCGAGACAATGCATCAGCAACCACATTTTCTTTGCCATTCTTGTATTTCACAATGTATGGGAAAGATTCAATAAATTCAACCCATTTAACATGTCTACGGTTCAGTTTAGCTTGCCCTCTCAAATATTTGAGTGCGTCATGATCAGAATGTATAATAAACTCCTCAGGCAAAAGGTAATGTCGCCAAGTCTTAAGCACACGCACTAAGGCATATAATTCACACTCATAGGTAAAATAATTCAATTGTGGACCATGCAATTTCTCACTAGAATAGGTCACGGGTTTACCTCCTTGTAGCAGCACATCTCCTATGCCAAAATCACTAGCATCACATTCTAACTCAAAAGGCTTACTAAAATCGGGTAGCTGAAGTAGAGGTGCGTGTGTAATGCGATCCTTGAGTGTGGCAAGAGCTTGTTCTTGTGCTGACTCCCAAGTAGAAGTAACTCCCTTCTTGGTCAACTCAGGTAAAGGACCGGTTATGGTGCTGAAATCTCTCACAAAACGCCGGTAGAAACCTGCAAGACCAAGAGAGCTACGTACTGCAAGGTTAGTTTTAGTTGCATGCATGACACGTCCTTTCAGATTAATAGCTTGTGATGAAGAAGGAAAAACAACTTTATCTTTTTGTTGCCCCGAAAGTGTCTCAGCTACTTGCTGATTTTCAGAAAGTTGTTTGCTCTTTTGTGCATCCCTAGCACGTTTTTCTTGTTCAAATTTCACAATTTCAGCAGGAGTCATAGGAAGCAATGTAACTTTCTTTCCTTTATACATAAATGTGTACTTATTGCTCCTACCATGGTGTGTAGCATCAGTATCATATACCCAAGGTCTACCAAGTAATAGAGAACATGCTTGCATTGGTACTACATCAAAATCAGCACTTCCAAAGTATGTACCAATGGAAAATTCGATGTGAACAGTTTGTGTTACCTTGACCTTACCGCTATTGTTTAACCATTGCACGTGGTAAGGGTGTGGATGTGCACGTGTGGGGAGTTGAAGCTTAGTTACCACGTCGAGGCTCACCAAATTGTTGCAACAACCGCTGTCGATGATGACACGCGCACGACGGTTATTGACGAGGAAGATGGTCTGAAATATATTGTTCCGTTGTGCCTGGTCGTCGTGGTCCATGTGAGTGCTCAAGTCACGTTGTACAATAAGTGCTGCCATGTTAGTGAAAAGATAAAGCAACAAAGAATAATCCTTATGTAAAACAGCTAGGTGGGGTGCTGGATGTGTGGTGGAAGCAATTCGTCAAGCACCTTACCCACGCTTGCAAGTGTTCTTACCACGCCGCAGTGAGGTCACCGGCCTACAGGTGATGAACCAAGTGGAGGGTGGTGGCAATTGCAAGGAATGAACCTGTCCTGACCAAGAGAAATGTGTAGCTTGGAAGGCAAGTGAGTAGCAAGGATTAGCGATAATAATAACAGTTAAACCAAGTTCAATAAGTATTCCCAAGTACTTGTCAAAGTTGCTGGCCGTAGTGCTCCCAAAGTGAAAGTTCAAGTAATAGAGGGAAACTATGTGCCCAAAAATCAAAAAGGAAGCAAAAACAGGTCAAAATCAGCTCTCTATATATCGGACAAGGGATCGGACAAGAGATCGGACAAGGGTATGTGCAATTTTTTTTTTCTGCTGCTGTTCGGATCGGACAAGAGTTCGGACAAAGGTTCAGACAAGAGATCGGACAAGCAACAAACAGCCAAAGACTGCCTCAGTTCGGACAAGAGTTCGGACAGGAGTTCGGACAAGAGTTCGGACAAGAGTTCGGACAAGCAACTAACAGGACTGTTTCTCTTTTTTTATTATTTTTTTTTCTTTTTTTTTCACTCTATTTTTTTTTGAAACAAGGATGACCAGAGATGCAACCACAAAAATTGGCACCTACAACTGAGGTGGGATGTGGCTTGCAAAAATTCAAACAAGTTCGCTGTCCGGCGAGCAAAAACTTTGTCCAATTTTTTTCTTTATCTTCCCGATTTTTTTTGGCGATTTTGGTGAGGGCTAACCGACCTTTGTGGTTAGGGTACCCTCCAAATTGGGTCAGGAACACGCTCAAAAAATTTCAGATTTTTCTGCCAAACGAGCAAAAAGTTATGCCTGTTTTACTGAAGGGGGGTCACAAGAGGCTGGATGTGGAAAACAAAATAGGGTTGCGGAAGGGGGGTTTTTCGGTGGGGAATTTTATCTGAGACACAAGAACAACTACTACTCAAACGACACAGAGGGATGACTAAACAAGCAACAAGACTCGACCAAGAACACGAACTCAACAAAGTTAAAACTGGAATTAAAATCGCAAGGCACAAAGGGGTTCTCGGTGGGGAATTTTTTTTTTTTTGGTGCGGTTTTCTGGACTCTGGGTAAAACAAAAGCAGATCGAGATTACCTAAACGGGAAATCTGAGCTCTGATACCAGCTGATGGGTGAGTGGTCCCGATCTTCCGCTAGGTAAGGGATAAACTTGGGTTGGTGGAGAATCTCGACGTTGGCGATCCAAGGCTCCGGTCCGGCGGATCAAAACCTTGCAATCGTTACACCACTGTCTCCGTTGGTTATCAACCACGCAGGACGCGATTGACCTCGCCACGAAGGCTAATTCCTGCAAGCGAACCCAAGAACACAAGCAAGAACAGGAAGGATACAAATCGAATGCCAAATCACAGACAAACGAAGGGGTTGGGGTCTTCAGGAGCGAAGGAGTTAAGGGCTTCAGGCGTGAAGGAGCTAGGTGCTCCGAGCACAGAGGTGTGAGGGGCTCCAGAAAGGATTGAGGCAACTAATGATGGCTAGAGCTCAAGAGAATGAAATGCGCAGGTGCGTGTGGGATCGCGAGGTGCCAGTGGCCTTTTATAGGCGGAAAAAGCCACCGCGCGCCCCGCGGTAAAGATTTTGCTACCTAGAAGTCACCCCCATAGTCTATGACTCACGGGGCAAAGATGAAAACTGAAGCGGCGCACCCGACTTGAGAACGGTCCGGCCCCCGAGGGTGCTTGACAGGCCCACGACCGTTGAACCGATCGCCTTTTTGGCTCCCAGAGGCGTCCCTTCGCTCTCACCGTTGGCCTCCGGTGCCGTTTGGGCTCCCCCGAATGTGTACCTTCGCTACAGCAGTTGGCCTCCGGCGTCGTTCGGGCTCCCAAGGTCGTCCCCTCCATTCTATATAGCCATTTAATAATCATGCGGATCGAGACCAGTCTCTAGAGCAGAGCTCCAAAGGGAAACACTTGCAAAGCATCATTTTCCCTAGGGCGCACACACCCCTTCTCACGAAGGGCCACGTGCGAGGGGCTACTGTTGAGGGAAATAGTTCTCTCGTAACAAGGGGACAAATGACGCTAGCCTCCGAAGGTACATAGCTCTGAAGCCTACTGGGTTGGTGAGGTCTGTAGCTAGGCCTCCGCGCCCCTCTGATCGAAATCACTTCAACTGATACCTCGGGAAACCACAAGACAAGTGTCTAGTCCCCCTGTGGACCCCTCTGAGGATGACCCCAGGGACCCCTTTGAAGACCTCCTCGAGGCCCTCTTCGGAGTTCCCTTGGAGGCCTTCTTCGGAGCTCTCTTTGGAGCTGTCTTCGGAGTCCTCTCTGAAGACCTTTGGTAAATACCCTTTGGTGAGAAACCTCCAGCAAAGTGCTTCGGCCCAAAAGACAAGACATCTCAGTACCTCTTCAGTACAAGTAGCCAAGCCGGGGACCGTACCCCTGAAATGATGTATATCTACCACGCCTGTAAAGTTTCATATATAGTAGCCTAGTTGTTTTCCCCTTTTGCCCCTACAAAGCCCAAGGCGTGAAGAGGGAAAAATGGTCTTTTCCTTTCGCCAGCGAGCCTATAAAAGCAAGACATCACCCTTGTAATAGGGATATAGAACATAGAGGAAATACTATGCTAGAATCACTATGAACTAGACGTAGGGTTATTATCCCTCTTGGGAGGCATGAACCAGTATAAAAATCCCCTCTCTCTCTATAAGAACCGTTCGAGGTTCATACCCTATATTCCACACCTTTTCATAGAAACCTATTTGTGGCTAACGCAATTGCTACAACAATATCCAAACTCAAGGAGCTTCAGCAAACCCGTTATTGAATTAATTCAAGCTTTATGATTCCTTTTTCTTTTAGTGCAAGGGGTTATTTGTATGTCAACCTTATGCTAACCGACCAAGCTAAGCCTAGGTCAAGACCATCAGAAGCTTAAAGCATTGGTCTCGATATACACTACAATGACCCAGTTCATACCAAAGAGATATGGTAAGCAGTCTAGAACAAGGTAGTGCGACAAAGCAAACCCACCTGGATCTTTTCAATTTCAACACAAAAAGCATGGATATCAATTTTAATGTTTTTTTGTTTTTTTAATTTTCAGCTCAATATATCGATGAAAAGCTTTGAAATGTTCAAGTTGCATGTTTGCATCCAAATGAAAAGGAATTAGCTACCAGGCATGTAAAAGATAGCAATCACCCTCAACCTACACATGCTAGTTACCAGACTAAGCAGTGATCATGTTTTAAATTTTCAAAAATAAAAAACATGCTCATAACAGATATCATACGTATTCAAAAGAGCATAATCAACATGATCAAAGACAATAATTCAAAGATAGAATGAAGCATGTACATGTAAAAGTAGTTAATCACATGATAGAAGCTTATGCAGTGATAAACTACTCCCCCTCACAAGATGCCATATGGATGACAAACACCAAGCTCTCCTCTCAAAAATGCAAAGCGTGAAGCGTCAATAGGCTTGGTAAAAATGTTAGCATGGAAAAAAAACTATACTCAGTGCCACACACGCCACAAGTAGATGTAGAGAAGACGTTCTGCGCGGGGTAAACAATGTGTGCATACCAAGCGAGGCCTGAAATAGCCGTGTGCAGAAAAGCCGTCATGGAAAAATCAAAATGAAAACGCCGAGGAATCGAGTACTTGAGAAGTGTCATGTCCAAAACGCACTTCCAAGCCCTCATCAAGTAACTGGAATACAGATAGCAAATTATATCCCAAAATCAACCAAAGCGACATTTGTGAGAGTGAAATTTTTGTTAATTCTAATCACACTGTTGATAGCAAAAAATGGCATTAATGGTCAAGATTGTCAAAATATCAATTTTGGTAATTTGGGCCAAAAATAAACAAATTCTGGTGCAGGCCGAAGCCCTATAGTGCCGGAGGCCCATCTTCAAGAGGCCTTGGAAGCCCTTTTGCAGCCAGCTAGCTTCGGCCTGAAGGCCCTTCGGAGGTGTGCCCCGCCGAAGCTTCGGCCCAAGGAGCAGGCTTCAGCGAGCCCGCCAAAGGCCCACTTCGAGACATCTTTGGATAGGAGTTTGATACATATTCAGGTTGTTTTTATCTCTAATCTTGATTAGGCCGAATCTTATCAGATTAGAGTTAGAGATAAGAAGACTAGCCCCTATAAATATAGGGGTGAGGCTGGTTCAACCCCCCCGCACAACACATCAACCACAAAGCCCTAGCTTTGAATCGTACTTTACTTTCTTTACTTTTCTGTACAACCTTCGTGGGTTTGCCTGAAAGCGCTCCGTCGGCCACGCCGCAATTGTGGTAAGCCTTCTTGGTTCTCTTGTGAATCATCCGTTACTCTACGTAACAGATTTCTATCACCTTGTTGGCTCGCTTGTGAACCATCCGTTAATATACATAACAGATTGCTACCTTCGTTTATCTACTGCAACAATTAGTAATTCAGTCTGCAGGCCAAATTGCCACTTGATCTCAACTTTCCTGCAAGTTTCACGTTTGGAGCCCCCTTCGTCGAATGTTTCTGGAGCTAGGAAGCTGGTTTGGAGGCTGCCAGAGCACCCTTCGGTGAGTCCATGCTTCGTTCGCCCGTGCCAGATCCGTCACGCTGTTGTAGGTCTGGTCAAGTCCCGCATATCGGAGCCACTTCGCATCGGGGTTGCTTCGCGCCGGGGTCACGCCAGAATGCTCCGTATCGGACTTCGTCGCGCTGGTACTCTACATCGGACTTCATCGCGTCGGTGCTCCGTGTTGGACTTCGTCGTTTAAAAAGGCTTCATGCTGGACCTTGTCGTTCGGAGGCGACTTCACGTTACGATCTGTTCGGAGCCTGTCTTTGGCCGGATCAATCCGAACGTCGAAGGCTATCTTCGGCACACCCTTCACACCAGACGCCTAAGGCCCTCTTCGATGACCCTTCGCACGGTATACTTTGTGCCAATCAAGCTCCGTTCGACCGATTGGATTATTTTATCCATATATTTTGGCTAATTGGATTATTCTCTGTGTGATCTGATTACTTGCTAACTCCACCCCTGTTGCCACTGTTAAGGGTAGTCAAAACGTGACGTTAGTGTTGTGTTACGCTTATGCTCGTTCCTAGGTATCCACATGCTTTTGGATCGTCGAACTGACCCAAGTGTGGGGCACACTTTTGTGTCAACAGACATTTTGGTGACTCCACTGGGGAAAGCTACGCTAACATGACGAGTACATCTATATCGGCTCCATGTACCTCTATGACAACTACTACATCTACATCGCCGATGGATCCCATGGGGGCATAGAAATCGACAACCGCAACTTCATGACGCCCACCCTTGCAGACATACTAGAAGAAGGGCAGGTGGAGATTGAGGCAAAGATGAAAGTGCTACAAGACCTCATGCTTGGAAGCTATGTCAAGACACGTGCGAGCTTCATCAAGCGCGACGTCAACATCGCCGACCTCACCTGAACTCAGGTAACCATAGTATCACCTCCTTTACCCTCTTTAGAGATTGAGCAAAAGATAGCCGCATCAGTAGATCAAGCTGTTAGCGCTTCACTAGCCAACCGTTTAGATTCGGCAGTTTGCTCCCAAGTAGAGGCGATGTTTACAAGGTTCAGCTTTATCGAGGCCGTACCTCCAGCTCCGATTGCTAGCGTACCGCCGATGAATCGCATTTATAGTAGAACTGATGGTAGTAACAGCAAAGCTATCACATCTCTGGCCTCGACATCTACGGCGAAGACATGTCACTATACTTACGGCCAAGCTAACACTGCTTATTATGAGCATGTGATGTATCTCGAGCTAGCACGTGAGGAAGACCACCGTGGCCAACACGCCGACATACCACCGTGTGTCGTGCCCCCACATGAGAGACGCGCGCAGGCAAGAGGGTAAGACGACATTGAGGAGCATTTTCGCGCGCTGTTTAGGGAGTGCACCGGCTTCGTGCCTAGGGATCGGGCTAGGGTCTACCGAAAGTCATACCCCGATCACTTTGATACCATACCCTACCCTCGCCGCTATAGAGTTCCTGAATTCACCATGTTTGATGCTGAGGGTAACAAGACCACACTAGAGCATATTAGCAGTTCTTAGCATAGTGTGGAGAAGCTAGTGGGTCGGACGCATTAAAACTTAGACTATTTTCTCTTTCACTATTCGGCACCGCTTTCACTTGGTTTTCGGCACTCCCGCCGAACTCCGTCCAAACGTGGGCCCAATTAGAATAGAGGTTCCATGACTATTTTTATATGGGCGAGACAGAACTCAGGCTATCACACTTGACATCGGTTAAACAAAAATCTAATGAGAGTGTCTCTGAATACGTCAAACGATTTAGAGATACCAGAAACCGATGTTCTAGTCTCAATATTTTAGAAAGGGATTTGGCGGATCTAGCTTTTAACGGGTTGTGTTCTGATATTAAAGAGAGGCTACACAACCAGAAAATTTTAGAAGTCATCCAAGTCCTACAGCAGGCTTTGGTCTAAGAAGGCCGAGCGAAAGATAAAAGGTTCATTAAAACGTTCAGCAAGCCTAGGGCTGAAGTCCACATCATGGAACACTCCGACGAGGAAGAGTCAGAGGAAGAGGAAGATTTGGCTGACATGTACACGGCCGAATGGGTTTGGAACGCCAAAAGCAAGCCCATCACTTGTTCTGAGCTACGACCGTCTCCCACTAAGAGTTGGCCCAACGAAGTTAAATACTCATTTGATATAACTAAGTGCGATAAAATATTCGATTTCCTCTTGAAGAGCCAGCTTCTCGGGTTGCCCAAGGGCCAGGTCATCCCAACCACCGACGAGCTAAAGAAGTGTCCCTACTGTAAGTGGCATGATTCACATTCTAATTACACTAATGGCTACAATGTTTTTCATCGGCAGGTTCAATCGGCCATAGAAGAAGGATGATTGAAAATAGATTCTAGTCCAAAGATGAAGGTGGATAGAGACCCCTTTCCCATGAACACCATCGACCTCGATGAGAAGAAGGTGTTGATTCGGCCAGATCAGGCCGAGTCAGCTAAGGGGAAAGTAGTCATTATTGGAGAATCACGCACGCGCACACTCGTACCAAAGAACCCTGAAGTAGGAGTGTGGAAAAAACATTAGTACATCTCCTTTGTCTAGGGCTCACAAGAAGCCAAAGGTAACATACCAGATGCTGTTACGAAAACACCATAAGAAAGAAAAGGAAACAGGCCCCCGGCCAAAAATGCTAAGACTACCGAAGGAGCCAAGATAGCCGAAGGGTGAGTTCAGACCTCGACAGTCGAACCCCCCGAAGGGTGGGTTCAGACCTCAGTGGCTGAACCCTTCGCACAGTTCATTCGAACCCCAGTGGTGAACCCTTCCCAAGATGAATTCCGACCTTAGTGGTCAAACCCTCCACACAGTGAGTTCGAATCCCAATGGCTGAACCCAACTCCGCTCTGGGTGACCCCCTCAATGGGAGGCTTCGGCCCATAATGGCCGAACATACCTCCTGTAGCGCCCCAATTTAACAAATCGAGACATTATTGAATTTCATAAGAAAAACAATAATACAAGAGGTTCATCATGCGACAATCGTACATAAGACAGTATCCATGGTACGCAGACCATAATTATTACATCATTGTTTTAATAAAAACAGTAAAGTAAAATAATTAGAAAACGGCATGACGAACATCTTCTTCAGGATTTTTCTTCTCGACTGGGTCGCTACTCCAGACCGTCTTCGTAGTAATCATCCTCTGTGGGGTCCAACGGGTATGAGTACAAAAAGTACTCAACAAGCCACCGCAAATGCAAGTAATAATGCAGGATAATAAACAAGGAAGGATAATGGCTAACATTGTGGAAAAGTACAGTTGCAGTTATTGCATTTAGTGTAATCATATTTTAATCATGTGGAAAGTAAACATGAACATCATCAACATCAACTAACTCGAGGGGTACAGTCAGCCCCACCTCGCTCAACGGTCCTTACATGTTAATCCATCATGCACATACATATTCAAAGTAAACTAACTGGGGGATGTCACGCAACCCGCCCTTGACCGTGGGCTCGGCTTTTCGAAAAGATTTAAGACTCTGATCAGAGATGTACTACTGTACCCACAAGGCACGCACTCATCCCAAATGAGATGACCCATACCACGGGAACTCGTGCCAAAACCTCAATATGAGATGTTCCAAGCGATAACCACCCGCTCTAGGTTTCGCCGGCGTGCCGGGCCGCATCCCAGCTAACGTCGCACCCCCTTTTGCGCCACATTGGTACAAGTCACTCGCAGGTGCAACTTGACCCATCTCCAAATGGTGGCCTCGGTTTGGAACAGCCCATACCTTAGTTAGGACTTACCCACTAGACTTGTGGTTAGTACGTAAGTGTATTGCAACGGATCCCTCAGACCGGTCCTTATAGTGCCCCGGGTGCTACCGACCAATGCCCTAGCTTGCACCCGGAACCCACCATGCATTCACTCACAACCATAACTCATCACCAACAGAATTTCCAAGGATAAGAAGTAACGGGGATCATATAATAGAACTGTTTTGCTACGACTCATTTTATCCTATAGCGATCGTGTCAATACATTGGACACTAGCTAATATCATTGATCATATGGTGACAAGGAGGTTAGGCGAGATAGCATGGCTTGGGTTGCACATCAAGGTCGGGGGATCCTAAATAAATATATTGTAAGGGTTCATTTGACTAATGCATATATAACCTATGTGTTTTAGCGATAGTTTAATCAAACATGGGTTCAATATGCTCAAAAGATTGGTTTGGTGACTTGCCTTGTTCAGCAAAGGGAGAGGGAGGGACTTCGGGGAAGTACTCCGGCTCCTCAGCGACGTCGTAGTCTTTTTAATATAATAAAGTAAAATAAAAAGAACACATTCAATCAAACAATATAACATTACATTATAAGCACATAAGTTACAGTTGGTTTGATTAAAAATAAAATAATTTCAATTGTTAAGGTTCTGTGGTTTATTTCATAAATAAATTTTAAAGGAATTTAAAAAGTAGTCCCTTTTAGAAAGGAGTTTTAAAAGGGGTTATTCTCATTTTTAAGTTCTCTAATAAATTTAAAATGAAAGCTTCATAGAAAACTTAGTGATCTGTTCATATCATCATGAAATAAATAAATACAAGCTCTACTGAAATTTAAATAATTAAATTTTCATTTTTAACCTAAGGGTATTTAAACATTCATTTAAATAAACATGAAATGTCTAATGTAAACCTACTGTTTTTATTATATAAACATGTAGAGAATAATATTATGAATTTTCTGAAATTGGAATGGCAATTTTTAGAGTTCAAATGCGCCAGATATGAATTTTACAAGTTTTAAACCTTTTCTGGAATTTATTTTCAAATTTTAAACTCCTCGGGTCCACGGTGAGCCAGGCTCACGGTGAACCCGCGCACTGTGCGCGTGCGCCAGGTCGATCTGGACCGTCGGATCCAGATCCGACGCGCGAGGGCGAGGCGGGGCGCTTAAGTTATAATGGACGGCCAGGATTAAAACGTGCGAAGGGGTACCACGTGGACGCACGAGATCGCACGCCGGTTTTAAATGAAAACGAACGCGTGAGATCAAAACGTAACGCTTTGACCAGATCCGACGGTGCGGATTAGATCACGTACATGGGCTCACGCGCGTCGTCCGATCGCGATCGCACGGTCGGGATCAGATCCGACACGGCACGAGTACTCGACCCGTGCCGGTCATCTTCTCCGGCGACGGCGAGCGGGCCAGCGGCCACGACGAGCGACGGCGGTCCTAGCTAAGCCTAGAAATGGAAGGGGGGCGCTACGGCGGTCACGATGGTACCTTGGCGGTGGTCCGGGGATGACGGGGCGTGGCCGGCGATGAGGTAGACGGCGAGGTGGTTCGGGCTCCTCGTCGGCGATGGTGTTCCGGCGGGGTTCGACGTCGGCGGAGGGGTGGCCGAGGTCGGGGTCGTTCTTGCGGTCACGTTGGTGGCGGAGGCACGGGCGGAGGTAGTCCGAGGCGACGGTGAGCGGTGGCCGGAGGAGAAATAGAGGGAGTGCACTAACAGGTGAAGTGCGGGCGCTCTGCTTGGTCTGAGTGCGAAAGGATGCGTGAACCAAACGCGGTGGAGGGCAAGGGCTTAAATAGAGGTACCGGCGAGGGCAGGGAGGGCGCAATTGACGGTGGCCGAGGTTAATGACGCTATGACGCCGGTGAGCTCGGGTTGACGTGGTTCATCGAACCTGGACGCGAATCGGTCGAATTAATAGGGGGAAAACGGTCGGCGCGTTGAGGGGAATTCATTGCCGGCGAGTGATTAGGGTGAGGGGGGCGGCGGGGGCGGATCTGAGGGAGTAAAGGTGGCCGGCGTAGTTTGGGGGCGACGGCGCGAGGTTGAAGGCGAAGCTGACAGGCGGGGGCCACTGGCCAGCGGGCGCGAGCGAGCGAACGGGAAGGCTGACGGGTGGGGCCGCGATGTCGGGTGCGCGCGCGAGGGGAAGGGTTCGGCGCCGACAGGTGGGGTCCGGTCGTCAGTCTGAGCGCGCGGGTGGAGTGGGCTGGGCCGGCCGGGAGAGGGAGAATGGAGGGAGGGGAGCCCATTACTGTTTTAATACATTTCTGAATAAAAATAATTCCAGGAATTAGATTAAAATATTAGGGCTACTTCCAAGGTTGATAAAAATTTATAAAAATCCTCAAAAATATTTCTTGGCTTTGGGAGTTTACACAAAAATTTTCAGCTCCTGGTTTGGCCATCTACTCTATGTTGTAGTTAAAAAGGGTATAAAAGAGTATTAAAAGTATTTTCAGAAATATATATTCCAAGAAATTGAATTTAATAATATTTTTATTGTTTTGAAAATTTGGGGTGTTACAAACCTATCCCCCTTACAAGAATCTCACCCTCGAGATTGGAACGTTACTCGAATAACTCGGGGTATTGGGCTTTCAGTTCGTCTTCCTTTTCCCAAGTGGCTTCTTCGGCGGGATGGTTGTTCCATTGGACTTTGCAGAAGCGAACAACGCGACTTCTGGTTACTCTCTCCTTGGTTTCCAAGATCTTGATGGGTTTCTCTATGTAGGTCAAGTCTTCTTGGACATTAAGTTGCTGAAGGTCGGCTTGCTCGGTGGGTACACGGAGGCACTTCTTCAGTTGAGAGACATGGAACACATCATGAACTCCTGCTAAGGATGGAGGTAGTTCAAGTTGATATGCCACTTCTCCTTGTCGACGGAGGATCTGGAAAGGTCCGACGTAGCGGGGTGCTAGTTTGCCTTTCATGTTGAACCTTTGAGTGCCACGGAGGGGAGTGACTCGGAGGTAGACATAATCGCCCTCCTCAAAGGCTAGGTCTCTTCGACGGTTGTCGGCATAGCTCTTTTGCCTGGATTGGGCTGCCTTCAATCGGTCTCTTATGATCTTAACCTTCTCTTCAGCTTCTCTTAATAAATCAGTCCCAAACAGTTGTGACTCTCCGGTTTGATCCCAGAGTAACGGCGTTCTGCACTTACGTCCATAGAGTGCTTCGAACGGGGACATTTGCAGGCTGGCTTGATAGCTGTTGTTGTAGGAGAACTCTGCATATGGTAAGTTCTTGTCCCACATTCCGCCAAAGTCTAGAGCACAAGCTCTAAGCATATCCTCCAATATCTGGTTGACCCTTTCGGTCTGACCGTCGGTCTGTGGATGATAGGCGGTGCTAAAGTTCAGCCGGGTGCCGAGTTCCTCTTGAAGGTTCTTCCAAAACTTGGAGGTAAACTGACTCCCGTGGTCAGATACAATCTTCTTAGGAACTCCGTGGAGGCACACGATCCGGGTCATATACAACTCAGCCAACTTGGCGACGGTGTAAGTTGTCTTGACCGAAACGAAGTGAGCTACCTTGGTGAGTCGGTCGACGATCACCCAGATAGAGTCGTGACCAGCTTGGGTCTTGGGCAGTCCCGTGATGAAGTCCATTCCTATTTCTTCCCACTTCCATTCAAGGACTTTGAGAGGTTGAAGAAGTCCGGCAGGCCTTTGATGCTCTGCCTTGACTCGCCGGCATGTGTCGCACTTGGCCACATACTCTGCTATTTCTCTCTTCATGCTGACCCACCAATATTTTTCCTTTAGGTCTTGATACATCTTCGTACTCCCGGGATGGATGGAGTATAGAGTATCGTGGGCTTCTTGAAGGATGAGGGTCTTCAACTCAGGTAGGTTGGGTACGCATACTCGGTTTCCGAACCAGATGGTACCATGCTCGTCCTCGGAAAATCCAGGGGCTTTACCCTTCCTCATGTTCTGCTGGATCTCCAGGATGTCCGGATCTTCCTTATGCTTTTCTCGGATCTGGTCTATTAAGACAGGCTGAGACTCCAAGGCAGCGAGGTACGCTCGAGTGGTGATCCCTAGGTTTAGCCTTTCCATCTCCTTATAAAGTAAAGGAGCTTGGTCTTGAATCATGATGGCATTGCAGTACCCTTTTCGACTAAGGGCGTCTGCCACCACATTCACTTTGCCCGGATGATAATGGATGCCCAAGTCGTAATCCTTTATCAGTTCCAACCATCTCCTTTGCCTGAGGTTCAGATCTGGTTGGGTGAATATGTACTTGAGGCTCTTGTGGTCAGTGAAGACCTCACACCGATTCCCCACAAGGTAATGTCTCCATATCTTCAAGGCATGAACCACGGCTGCTAATTCCAGGTCGTGGGTTGGGTAGTTCAGCTCATGCGGTCTCAGCTGTCGGGAGGCGTAGGATATCACTTTCCCTTCTTGCATTAAGACGCATCCCAATCCTTGACGAGAGGCATCACAGTAGACGTGGAAGTCTTTCCGGATGTCTGGTAGAGTCAGAATGGGAGCTGACACTAGCTTCTTCTTGAGGGTCTGGAAGCTTTCTTCGCAGTCGGGGGTCCATTCAAACTTCACTTCTTCTGCAGAAGTCTGGTCATAGGCTTGGCGATCTTGGAAAAATTTTCGATGAATCGGCGGTAGTATCCGGCCAATCCAAGAAAACTCCGGATCTCGGTCACCGTTGTGGGCTGCAGCCAGTTGGTTACCGCTTCAACGGTGGTTGGGTCCACTGCTATTCCTCCGTCAGATATAACATGGTCGAGGAACTTCACCTCAGACGACCAAAATTCACATTTGCTGTACTTGGCGTACAGTTGCTGCTCCCTTATCTTTCCGAGGGTCAGACGGAGGTGAGTCTCGTGTTCTTCCTTGGTCTTGGAGTAAACGAGGATATCGTCGATGAATACCACGATGAACTTGTCCAAGAACTCCATGAATACATTGTTCATCATGTTCATGAAAAAGGCCGGGGCATTCGTGAGTCCGAACGACATCACGGTGTACTCATAGAGTCCATAGCGGGAGGTGAAGGCGGTCTTGGGTATGTCTTCTTCTCTAATCCTCAACTGGTGATAACTTGTCCTGAGGTCAATCTTGGAAAACACCGAGGATCCTTTCAGTTGATCGAACAGGTCGTCGATCCGAGGCAATGGATACTTGTTCTTGATGGTTACGTCGTTCAAGGCTCTATAGTCCACGCACATCCTCTTGGTCTTGTCCTTCTTCATGGCAAATATAACCGGTGCACCCCAGGGTGAGGTACTTGGCCGAATATACCCTTTTTGCTCTAGGTCTTCGATGTTGCTCTTGACTTCAGCTAGTTCATTAGCGGCCATCCGGTACGGGCGCTTGGAGATTGGAGTGGTCCCGAGGACAAGTTCGATTCTGAATTCGATGTCCCGTTTGGGAGGCATTCCGGGTAGATCTTCAGGGAAGACATCCGCAAACTCCTTGACTATGGGTACCTCCTCAAGAGTTATCGAGCGAAGGGATGCTCCGAGTGGTTTGCGACTGGTCATCCGAAAGGTGACGGCTGCGCCTTCAGGGTTGGTCACCGTGACGGACTTGTTGGCACAGTCGATCACTCCCTTGTGCTTCATCAACCAATCCATCCCTAGTATAAGGTCGAGTCCGGTGCATTGGATGAGGACTGGCTTGGCCCGAAACAGTATTCCTTGGATGTCAATTTGGACCTTAGGGCTGTATAAGCGGGCTGAGGTCCTATTGCCGGGGGTGGCAATCACCATGGGAATGGGTAGAGGGAGCACGTCCAGTTCGTTTGTTTTCACAAAATTTTCCGAGATGAAGGAGTGGGTTGCTCCAGAGTCAAATAATATGACGGCCGGTACGGAATTCACAGTAAACGTACCGAGCACGACTTCAGGAGCCTCCTGAGCTTCCTCCACGCTGATGTGGTTGACGCGGGCACGAACCGCCTGGTTGGGTGCCGCGCCTTGAGCTAGCTTGGGGTGGGGACACTGGTGTGCATAGTGCCCTTCCTTGCGGCAGTTGAAGCAGACGACCGGCCTTCCTTGGCGATCCTTCAAGATCGGAGCCTTGGCGGCTGGTGTCGGCTGAGCGGCCGGAGCTGGTGGAGCGGGGCGAGGATGCCCGGCGTTGGATCCACCGGCGGCGTGAGGTGGCCTGTAGGCGGGCCGAGGATGGTAGGCAGGTGTTGGTGGCGGAGGGACGAAGCGGGGCCTCTGAGAGTTCGCCTGCTGATGCTTGAAGGCGATCATTTTCCTCTTCTTGAGGTCCAGCTTATTCTGCTCAGTCTCTTGGATGAGCGCTTTGTTGACTAGCCATTGGAAGTCGGCGAAGTCGGCGGCGACGAGCTGGATGGACAGCTCATCCTTAAGTCCCCTGAGGAACTTGGCTTGGCGGAGGGCGTCGGTGCGCACTTCCTCCGGCGCGTAGCGGGCGAGGCGGTTGAACTCATGGAGGTACTCCATGACGGTCCTGTTGCCTTGCTGCAGGTCGCGGAACTCCTGCTGTTTCACCGCGATAACACCGGCGGGGACGTGGGCAGCACGAAAGGCGATGGTGAACTCCGCCCAAGTCACCACGTGGCCCTCAGGCTGGGACTCACGATAGTTGTCCCACCATTCAGCGGCGGGACCCTGGAGCTGGTGTGTGGCGAAGGCCACCCGCTCCCGGTCGGTGCAGGGGAGGAGGTCGAGCTTCTTTCCGATGGTGCGAAGCCAATCTCCGGCCTCCATCGGGTTGGTGGTGCTCGAGAAGATGGGCGGGCGCACGCGCAAAAACTCGGAGAGTTGCGGAGCGGGCGCGGGTGCTGGTGCGCGAGGGGCGGGTTCCCCGTTCTGCAGATGGTCCAACTGAGCCTGTTGGTTCTGCATTTGGGTGAGGAGGGCGGTGATCAGGTGGTTCTGATTCGCCATCAACTCCGCCAAGGTGGGGTGGTTGGCGGAAGGCGACCCAGACTGACGTGGGCCCGTTGCACCCCAGTTGGGTACAACACCCTCGGACGCATCACGGCTTCCTCCTGCTCCGTTGTTGGAACCGGTGTTCTGGTGGTCGGCCATCTTCTGAATACACATAGATAAAACAAAGATGACGAAATAATAATACAACCAAAAATACCAAGCACATAAATATATAGAGTGGCATAAATTGTTCATTACATCCAAGTTTTTATTCCATCTACAACACAACTCGTTGCAGATGGCACCACATACAAAATTATGATTTTTATTTAAAGAGCGACTTCTAACGCCTACTCGCCACCGGAGGCGGTCTCCGTGCTCTCGGAACCACGAGTGCACGGCTCCAGAGAGATGGTGGGCTCGAGAAAATTCTCGATGATGGAGTCAGAGACGAGGCCGGTGAGGAGCCATGCTGAATAGCGTGGGCCTCATGGCTCCAGAAGTGATGAGTCATTGTCAACGATAGTCAACAAGGACTGAAGAAGAGAAGAGATCTGCTGTTTCATGGGCCGCGTGTGACTCAGGTACACGGGCAGCGAGCGACTGTCGAGCAGAGGAGGCTGCGAAGTCGGGCTGGCCCAATCCGGGTGCATGGGCCAGAAGCAGTAGAAGACCCACTGGGCTATTGACCAGGACTGACTCAGGTACACAGGCGGTGAGCGATTGCCGGGCTGAGAGAGCTGCGGAGTCGGGCCGGCCCAATCCGGGTACCTGGTGCAAAGCTGGTGGAGGCTTTGTCAGTTTTGGCGTAAAACTGACAACCATTGATTCTGTATCCGACTGTCCAGAAGAGAAGCCGTAGTCTCTACGAAAACTTAGCTTCCGGATATGTCATCTGTAACTCTAGGCCCACAGTCAGTCAGTTGTGTCTGTAAAAATACCTAAGGGCAGTAGAGTCTTTTCCTTTATTTTTGAGTCTGTAAAAACCCTAAGGGGCTGGTAGAATATTCCTAGTGTTGGGCTGCCTATAAATAGGACCCCAATCCCTAGGGTTTGGACTACCCTTTTGGCTGAAATCACATCTACTCTTTGGGTCATTTTGTCTCCCATTTCTCTCTCCCGTGTGCGCCGCCAGGCCTTGCTCCTCTCTGTTTGTGCATTATTTTTGCTCTAATCTCTTGGATGCATTAAAGCCTTGGTCCCTGGTGAATTTATTTGTTGCATCTTGTTCGGTTTGGGGAGTTATTGCTTTGGCTACGGGCTGCTGAATTTATTTCATGAGGAGAAGCTTCTTCTGTTGCTTCTGTTCTTCACAAACTGAGTACTAGTTCTTGTTGTTGCAAGTAGTACTACTTTTCTGTAGCTACAGTAGTCTGTGCAGCTTTTCACCTTCTATTGCACTGCTTTTTGATCGAGGCTGACAGGCTCTGTCACCTTTTTGGCTGTGTTTCGAGCGAAGCTACTCTCTGTTCAAAGCCCCTCAGTTTTGCGAGGTAGGCTTCGATTTATCTCTCTCGAAGGCTTCGTTTGATCTTCGGTATTTGGTTTGCGTTCTGTGTTGCTAAGCTTCGAAGCATTTTTCTGATCGACAGCATTACATACTTCGAACAATAGTGCGAAGGGGCTTCGGCCCTAACTGTTCGAAGTCTATACTTCGACAAGTTTCGAAGTTTGGGTTCGAAGCCTGTAGCTCCGTTAGGCCTCGCACTGACTTCTGTGTAGCGTGTCACCCTTCGTCTCTCTTTTCGGAGCTTGCTCTTTTCGAAGGTAGAGCATTGGCTTCGGACTTGTTTTTCTGTCGCGTGACAGGCTTCGCTTCTTTGTTCGAAGGTTGTCTGTTTGTGTGTTGTGTTCGAAGCTTTCTGTTCAAAGGTTGTGCTTCGAAGCTTTCGGTTCAAAGTTGTGTTCGAAGTTTTGTCTTCGAAGTGCTCACTTCGAAGCAGGCTCCGACTTTGTTACTTTGCTCCGAAGCTCTTGGTTTGAAGCTGTGTTCGAAGCCTTGTCTTCGAAGTACATACTTCGAATCAGGCTCCGGCACTGTTTTACTTCGCTCCGAAGTACACTTCGCTTCTTACCACTTCGAACTAGGCTAGACAGTGACACCTTCGGCATTTCGGACAGACTCCGTCACCAACCTCCGAAGCAGACCTCGACGTGCGAAGGGGGCTTCGCCAAGTTCCGAACAGGAGACAAATTTGGACAGTAACTTCTCTTTTCATTTTATACATACTTAGATCATTTCATTGAGAAGTTTAGGCCTGTCTCAAATTGTTCATCTGCCTAGTTGCACCACTTTAGTTTTACACTGTTTATCTTCAGTTGCTTCTAGGTTAGAAACCTTTAGACTTAGGCCTTCTGTTTATTTTTTGCTGCGTTGTATTTTGAGGTGCGTTGGGTATTGGGAACAGGCCATTGATTCGAAAGAATTTTTTAAGGCGCCCATTCACCCCCCCTCTGGTCGCTACTTTCGGTCCTACAAGTGGTATCAGAGCAGGGTTAGGGTTTTTCCATACCTTAACCGGTTCTAAACCCCAGTAGTGACTATGACGTCTCCTGGTAAGGTCCCGTCCTTGGAAGCCTATGGCTATAATTATTGAAAGACTCGTATGCGAGCCTATCTCATGAGCCAGGGTTCGGACATATGGGACATTTGCGTTCACAACACGTTTGTCATCTTGCCAGTCGCTGAGCATGGTACTGCTGGTATCATTGCTCAGCATCTGAGCAACAGTAAGGATGTGAACATTTTGTTTTCTGGTTTAGGTCCCACTGAGTTTGAGCGTGTGAGTCATCTCTCCACTGCGAGAGAGATCTGGGCTACCCTCAAGGCACACCATGAGGGAACAGCACAGGTCAAGGCTCGGCTCTATCAGACCTACCGGCGTGAATATGAGAATTTCACACAGAAGCCGGGTGAATCTGTTGAGGCTCTGTCTGGTCGCTTTCAGTCGATCATTAACAAGCTTCGGGACAACAAGGCTGAGGGTGCTCAGTTAGTCTCAGATCACGAGCAGACGCTCAAGGTTCTTCATACCTTGGACCCAAAGATCTAGGAGATCAAGGTATCATCTATCGTTGAGAGTACTTCTTACGATACCTTGACCATTTCTGAGTTGTTTAGCAAGCTGAAGGCCACTGAGGTAGATATCCAGTTGAGATCAAATCTCACTGGCTCTGGATCAAAATCCCTGGCCCTTGCTACACCTTCTGTTGATCCCTCTGCTGTGAGCTGTGCTGGGTTCTCCTTGATGTCTATCACTGAGGACCAGCTTGAGTTGTTGGGAGATGATTATTTGTGTCTCTTTAACAACCGGGTGCGTCGTGTCTATGAGAAAAGAATGTTCAAAAGACACGGCACAAAATCCGGATGCTTTGAATGTGGTGATCCAGGACACTTCATCGCCGACTGCCCCAAGCGCAGTGGATACAAGAAGGGCACCGGCAGCAGCTTCCACGACTCCGGCAAGCACGAGAGCCCCTCCTTCAACAAGGGCAAGCCGAAGACCCGGTTCTTCAAGAAGGCCCTGAAGGACTACCGGCGAGAGAACAAGAAGCGCGACAAGGCCTTCTTCGCCGAGATGGAGAAGAGCTACTCCAAGAGATCCACTTCTTCTTCCTCTTCATCGAGCTCAAGCGATGAGGAGATCTCTGTCATGAAGGGGAAGGACAAGGATGATCCGGCGGGCCTCTGCTTCATGGCTTTCGGGGACAAGCCGAAGAGCCGCTTACACCAGCGCCGAAGATCCCGCAAGAGCTTCTGCTCCATGGCTCTTGGGGATAGAGAAGAAAAGAGCTCCTCCGATGACTCCGACGACGACGATAGCAAGGTATCATCTTATGAGCGTGAAATTGTTGATTTACTTGAAAGCAATCGTCAGGAGTTGAAATATCGGGAGAAACTGCTTAGGGGGGCTAAGAAAAGGATAGACCAGTTAGAGAGTGAGCTTGCCGTGGCCAATGGTAGAATAGAAATTCTATCTTCTTCCCCTTGCTTGGGTGATAGCAGTGAGTGCCCGAAGTGTGAGGTGCTTCTGTGTGATCTGTCGACTCTGAAGTCAAGGTACACAGAAAGGGTTGATGAGAGGGACGCTTTGGCCACTAAGCTTGAAAGCGCTCAGCAGGAGCTGAAAGATGATCACGCCACTGTCGTCGCACCCTGTGTTGATTGCCCATCTCATCTAGCTGCCTTAGCTGAGCTGAAATTTAAGGGCGATGAGCATTTGGGTGATTTAGAGAGGTTGAGAGCTGAGCTTGCGCAGACTAGGCTAGAGCTTGAGACATTGTCAGTTCCACCCACTGTCTGTGAGAACTGCCTGTCTCTTAGAATGGAGTTGATTAAGCTAAAAGCTGGGAAGTCTGTCCAAGTGGAGAATGAGTGTGAGACCTGCCTGTCTCAGGTGGAGGTTCTAGCTTCTTTGAGAGAGGAGCTAGCAGATTCTCAGAATGAGAATTTTTACCTCCGGTCTATCCTGAGTTGGATCAGTGCCAGAGAGCCACAGCTTGGCATGATGATCCAGCAGTTCAAGAGGCAGGATGGGTTTGGGGTAGGTTACACCTACACCAAGGCTGACTTTGAGAGTGCCATCAGCCGGGCAGTGGAGTGGAGTAAAATGACTCCAGAGCAGAGATATCCCAAGACTCACTCCACTGAGTCTTCCCAGGCTTGTCAGCCCAAGGATGGAGTGATCAATGAACCACCTAAAGCTCCACCCAAGAAACCTATCTGGGTTCCAAAGCCCAAAAATCTCCACACTTCTCTTGACTCTCTTCCTGGACCCTCTCAGCCCAAGAAGACCACACCTAACACTACCAAGCCCAAGAATCCCAAGCCTCAACCACATCCCAAGAAGCCTACCTATCATTGTGAGTACTGTCAGAGAGACGGGCATCTTGCGGAGTTCTGCTTCAGGAGGAAGCGGGTTGAGAGAGCAGAGAGGGCTCGTAGTGATCAGGAGCAGTTCTACCAGCAGGGTGGTAGACTGCGTGTTCCTCGGCGCGGGGAGAGGCTGGAGGCCAGGCCGCGTCGTGTAGGTGGTGGTAGAGGAGACGGTTTTTGTGACCGTGCTCCAGGTGGTGATGTTCGTTCCGGCAGAGTTCCAGACCGTGTTGGCTACGGTTCTGGACCTCGTGGCCGCAGGGTTAGGAAGAACCGTGGACCGCGCTTTGAGCCGCGTTTTGGTCCAAACTCTTTTGATGGTTTTCGCTTTCCATCTTTTGAGCAGATGGCTCGACACTGGTTTAGCTCTTTTGCTAAACCTGGTGCTGGACCATTTGCTCCCACTTACAGAATTGATTGTGCAGGACCGGGGACTGGAAGATGTTTGGATCATGGACTCAGGATGCTCTCGCCACATGACGGGACATCGCAGATGGTTCTCCAGTCTCACTCCCCCGAGCTCCAAAGAATATATCACGTTCGGGAACAGCGGTCAAGGGAAAGTAAGTGGCATAGGCTCAATCAGCATTTCAGATCATTTCTCTTTAAAGAATGTTGCTTTGGTTAAAAATCTGAACTTTAATTTAATCTCTGTTTCGCAACTTCTTGAGGATGGTTTGGAAGTGCGTTTTAAGAAGGGCAGTTCTTCTGTGGTTGATTCTAGAGGGTCTTTGGTTTGTCAGATTTTACCCTTCGGTAAAGTTTTTCGAATTGACTTCTCTAGTTCTTTTGGCCCTTCTCGCTGTTTGATTGCTGGATCTTCTTCTGAGCTCTGGAAGTGGCATAGGAGGTTAGGTCATTTGAGTTTTGATCTGCTAGTCAGGTTAAGCTCTATGGACCTCATCCGAGGATTGCCCAAGCTTAAGATGGAAAAGGATCTTGTTTGTCATCCCTGTCGTCATGGGAAAATGGTTGCCGCTTCTCACTCACCTGTGACTCAGGTGATGACTTCATATCCGGGCGAGCTTTTACATTTGGACACTGTAGGTCCAGCTCGGGTACGCTCAGTCGGTGGGAAGTGGTATGCACTTGTGATTGTTGACGACTTTTCTCGTTTCTCGTGGGTTTTCTTTTTGGAGTCTAAGGATGAAACTTTTCAATTTGTCCATGACCTGATTTTGAAGCTGAAGAATGAGAACAATGGTCGGATGCGAGCAATTCGCTCCGACAACGGCTCTGAGTTCAAGAACTCTCAGTTCGTCAGCTTATGTGGTGATCAGGGTCTGGATCATCAGTTTTCTTCTCCTTACACTCCCCCACAGAACGGCGTTGTGGAACGAAAGAACCGCACGCTAGTTGAGATGGCCAGGACGATGCTCGATGAGCACAGGACTCCTAGGCGTTTTTGGGCTGAAGCCATGAACACGGCCTGCTATCTGGCCAACCGCATTTTTCTTAGAGCTTACATTGGTAAGACATCATATGAGTTGCGGTTTGGCAGACAGCCCAAGGTGAGCCACTTGCGAGCGTTTGGCTGCAAGTGCTTTGTGCTCAAGAAGGGAGGGCATTTGGACAAGTTTGAGTCTCGTTGCTGGGATGGTGTCTTTCTTGGTTATGCATTGCATTCTCGAGGCTTCCGTGTTTGGAACCTCGAATCCCAGCTGCTTGTCAAGACCTGTGAAGTTTCATTTGATGAGTCCATGCCTTCTTTGACTCCTTCTTTTGAGCTTTCTGGTGATGATGAGCTCGGAGAGTCCATCTTCGAGGAAGATGAGGATACTCCAGCTGCTGTTGAGGGCGGGCCTTCTGCATCCCCCGCAGAGCCCACACCTTCTGTGACTTCGACTGATGATGAGGGCGGACCTTTGATCACTTCTTCCACTTCGATCGAGCCCCCTCAGTCGAGTCCAGAGGTGCCAGCTGCTGACTCCGGTGAGGTGACTTCAGATCACCAGGGAACCCGAGCAGTTCAGCGTGACCATCCCTCAGAGCTCATCATAGGTGATTTGACTGAGAGGACTTTGCGTTCTTCTGCCTCTCTCGCTGTGTTTGCTGAATCTGCGTTTGTTGCATCTTTTGAGCCCAGAGACATTTCTCATGCTCTTTCTGATTCTAATTGGATTAATGCTATGCAAGAAGAGCTTGAGAATTTTGTCCGCAATCGGGTTTGGACACTAGTTGAGCCGCCACCTGGATGCAACCCCATAGGTACCAAGTGGGTATTCAAAAACAAACAAGGTGAAGATGGGGTTGTGGTGCGCAACAAGGCTCGACTAGTTGCCCAGGGTTATTGCCAGAAGGAAGGTATTGACTTTGAAGAAACCTTCGCTCCTGTTGCCCGTCTTGAGTCCATTCGTATCCTTCTAGCTTTTGCCATTTCAAAGGGTTTTAAGCTTTTTCAAATGGACGTTAAGAGTGCTTTTCTGAACGGGTACATAGAAGAGGAGGTTTATGTTAGGCAACCCCCCAGTTTTGAGAACCCTAAGTTTCCTCGACATGTTTTTAAGTTGCATAAAGCTTTATACGGGTTGAAGCAAGCCCCCAGGGCTTGGTATGACCGGTTAAAGCAATTTTTGTTGGGGAAGGGCTTTGTGATGGGTTCTGTGGACAAAACTCTTTTCTTGCTCAGAGATGCTTCAGATTTTTTAGTTGCTCAGATTTACGTGGACGATATTATCTTTGGCGGTACTAATGATTCTCTTGTGTCCAAGTTTTCTGAGCAGATGCACAGTGAATTTGAGATGAGCCGCATGGGTGAGCTTAAGTACTTTTTAGGGCTCTAGATCAAGCAGACCAAGGACGACACCTTCATCCACCAAGGTAAGTACACTTGTGATATGCTTAAGAAATTTGACTTTGGTGGTGAATTGAAGCCGCAGATGACCCCGATGGGCACGTCTGGGAGTTTGGACAAGGACGAGAGCGGTGTCAAGGTCAATGAAAGAGAATTTCGAGGGATGATCGGTTCGCTGTTGTACTTGACGGCAACAAGACCGGACATACAGTTCGCCGTGGGATTGTGCGCGCGTTTTCAGTCTTCACCACGCGCGTCTCATCGGCAAGCTGTCAAGCGTATCTTTTGGTATCTTACCTATGCGCCTGATCTTGGTCTTTATTATTCAGCATCATCATCTCTTGATTTATCTGGCTTTTCGGACGCCGACTTTGGTGGGTGCCAGTTGGATCGCAAGTCGACTTCCGGTACTTGCCAGTTTCTTGGTTCTTCTCTTGTCTCTTGGTCTTCTCGAAAGCAATCTGGAGTTGCTCTTTCGACCACAGAGGCTGAGTACGTAGCTGCTGCCAGCTGCTGCTCACAGTTGGTTTGGATGATTTCCACTCTACGAGACTTTGGGTTGTTCTTTCCTACCAGGGTTCCATTGTTTTGCGACAGCACTAGTGCTATTAGTGTAGGGAAAAACCCGTGTCTTCATTCAAAGACCAAACATATTGATGTGCGCTTTCACTTCTTGCGGGATCAATATGAGAAAGGTGTAATTGACCTTATTCATGTTGATACCCATCATCAGTTGGCTGACATTTTCACCAAACCCCTAGATCAGTTTACTTTTGAGCGTTTAAGAGGGGATTTGGGTGTTGTGTATCCTTTCTAGGATATTTTGCGTCAGTTTTTCTTTCTTCTTTACTCTTTTTCTTGAGTCTTTTTGTGTGTGTTCATATCTTGCATATTCACGTATCACACTTTAGAGATGCTTCTGTTATATGATTGAACTGCTTTACTTACTCTAGCTGGTACATGCTTTTGATTACTTGTCAATGATCATGCTTTGTTTCAGTTCGCTTGATATGTCTGATATCTGTCATATGCATGGCTTTTACGCTTTCAACTTGAAAAATGATCACCATTGCTTCTGGTAACTAGCATGTGTAGGCTGAGTGCTTCTGCTATCTGTTACATGCCTTGTAGCCAGTTCATCACATAGATGCAGATATGCAACTTGGACATCTTTTTGCTTTCACATGGAAAATAAGCGATAAAAATGATAAAAATCAAAAATGAATGAAAATTCCATTCCTTTTTATGCTTAAGTTGAAAAGATCCAAGTGGGTTTGCTTTGTCGCATTATATTGTTCTGGACTGCTTACCATAGCACTTTGGTATGAACTAGGACAGTGTAGTGTATGCCAAGACCAATGTCTTAAGCTTCTGATGGTCCAGTTGTGGCCTAGGCTTGACTTGGTCGGATAGCATAAGGTTTGACATGCAAATAACCCTTGGCAAAAATGACAAAGGAAAATGAAAAAGCCTGAACATCTAAAGGATAACAAGTTTGCTGAAGCATTTTGTTTTTGGACAATGCTTATCTTGGTAGATATCAGCTAGCTTCTGCATCTCATGTTTTACCTTGCTCACTTATTGGAACGTATGGTGATACTTTTATTTGCAAAAACTGAAAAATGCGTGCTAAATGACTTTCTTTAGATATCATCTGTTGCACTGATCATGCCATGTGTCTTAGACAGTATCTCTTTTGCTATACTTGTTAGATACTGTATTTGCAGTCAATCATATCTGAGAAGCATGCTTTCTACACTCCACCTGCACCCCAGTTGCATTCACTGCATATTTTGAGGGGGAGTTACTTTTCAGGGGGAGTTTGTGTCTCTTTTGAGTGCTTGATGAGTTCACTTGTCAACAAGGGGGAGAAAATTTGGGATCAGAGTTTAAGGGGGAGTTCTTACTCTGTTGATATCCTTGTTATTCTGCAATCGCACTCATTTTGAGCTTTTATGTTTTGATTAACCATAATGACCGATTCTTGCTTTTGTTTGGCTTTTGGTCATTAGGGTTAAACTTTTACCTTATTTTTCTTCTTCTTTGTTTTCTTGTGTTTTGTTTTCGTGTTTCCACATTTGTTCACAGGTGTTGAAGAGCTGAGAATTGAGGAGTGTTGACAATGCACTCATCAAGGGGGAGATTGAGGAGCCATGCTGAATAGCGTGGGCCTCATGGCTCCAGAAGTGATGAGTCATTGTCAACGATAGTCAACAAGGACTGAAGAAGAGAAGAGATCTGCTGTTTCATGGGCCGCGTGTGACTCAGGTACACGGGCAGCGAGCGACTGTCGAGTAGAGGAGGCTGCGAAGTCGGGCTGGCCCAATCCGGGTGCATGGGCCAGAAGCAGTAGAAGACCCACTGGGCTGTTGACCAAGACTGACTCAGGTACACGGGCGGTGAGCGATTGCCGGGCTGAGAGAGCTGCGGAGTCGGGCCGGCCCAATCCGGGTACCTGGTGCAAAGCTGGTGGAGGCTTTGTCAGTTTCGGCGTAAAACTGACAACCATTGATTCTGTATCCGACTGTCCAGAAGAGAAGCCGTAGTCTCTACGAAAACTTAGCTTCCGGATATGTCATCTGTAACTCTAGGCCCACAGTCAGTCAGTTGTGTCTGTAAAAATACCTAAGGGCAGTAGAGTATTTTCCTTTATTTTTGAGTCTTAAAAACCCTAAGGGGCTGGTAGAATATTCCTAGTGTTGGGCTGCCTATAAATAGGACCCCAATCCCTAGGGTTTGGACTACCCTTTTGGCTGAAATCACATCTACTCTTTGGGTCATTTTGTCTCCCATTTCTCTCTCCTGTGTGCGCCGCTAGGCCTTGCTCCTCTCTGTTTGTGCATTATTTTTGCTCTAATCTCTTGGATGCATTAAAGCCTTGGTCCCTGGTGAATTTATTTGTTGCATCTTGTTCGGTTTGGGGAGTTATTGCTTTGGCTACGGGCTGCTGAATTTATTTCATGAGGAGAAGCTTCTTCTGTTGCTTCTGTTCTTCACAAACTGAGTACTAGTTCTTGCTGTTGCAAGTAGTACTACTTTTCTGTAGCTACAGTAGTCTGTGCAGCTTTTCACCTTCTATTGCACTGCTTTTTGATCGAGGCTGATAGGCTCTGTCACCTTTTTGGCTGTGTTTCGAGCGAAGCTACTCTCTGTTCGAAGCCCCTCAGTTTTGCGAGGTAGGCTTCGATTTATCTCTCTCGAAAGCTTCGTTTGATCTTCGGTATTTGGTTTGCGTTCTGTGTTGCTAAGCTTCGAAGCATTTTTCTGATCGACAGCATTACATACTTCGAACAATAGTGCGAAGGGGCTTCGGCCCTAACTGTTCGAAGTCTATACTTCGACAAGTTTCGAAGTTTGGGTTCGAAGCCTGTAGCTCCGTTAGGCCTCGCACTGACTTCTGTGTAGCGTGTCACCCTTCGCCTCTCTTTTCGGAGCTTGCTCTTTTCGAAGGTAGAGCATTGGCTTCGGACTTGTTTTTCTGTCGCGTGACAGGCTTCGCTTCTTTGTTCGAAGGTTGTCTGTTTGTGTGTTGTGTTCGAAGCTTTCTGTTCGAAGGTTGTGCTTCGAAGCTTTCGGTTCAAAGTTGTGTTCGAAGTTTTGTCTTCGAAGTGCTCACTTCGAAGCAGGCTCCGACTTTGTTACTTTGCTCCGAAGCTCTTGGTTCGAAGCTGTGTTCGAAGCCTTGTCTTCGAAGTACATACTTCGAATCAGGCTCCGGCACTGTTTTACTTCGCTCCGAAGTACACTTCGCTTCTTACCACTTCGAACTAGGCTAGACAGTGACACCTTCGGCATTTCGGACAGACTCCGTCACCAACCTCCGAAGCAGACCTCGACGTGCGAAGGGGGCTTCGCCAAGTTCCGAACAGGAGACAAATTTGGACAGTAACTTCTCTTTTCATTTTATACATACTTAGATCATTTCATTGAGAAGTTTAGGCCTGTCTCAAATTGTTCATCTGCCTAGTTGCACCACTTTAGTTTTACACTGTTTATCTTCAGTTGCTTTTAGGTTAGAAACCTTTAGACTTAGGCCTTCTGTTTATTTTCTGCTGCGTTGTATTTTGAGGTGCGTTGGGTATTGGGAACAGGCCATTGATTCGAAAGAATTTTTTAAGGCGCCCATTCACCCCCCCTCTGGTCGCTACTTTCGGTCCTACAGCCGGGGCGTGGGGTAGGGGCGCTGGTGGAGGGCTTGGCGGGGGAGGGTCGTGGCGGGATCCTCTTGGGGCGAGGGAGGGGCTCATGGATGGGCTTCTTCTTCCTTGGAAGAAGAGGAACCATCTCCGCTATATCCTTCTGCAGCTGCATGATCTTGCGCAGCAACTCGCCATTCTGCTGGATCAAGTTCTTCGTTTCTTCACGAAGGAACTCAACCGCCTCATGGTGCTCGTCGGCGTCGAGCATCGCCTCGGTGTGGAGATCATCCATGGCCTGTAGCAGACGTGACTGCCGGGCCATGACCGGATCACGCACGGAGTGAACTCCGAGGTAGATGCTACGGTGGGCTCCGAGAGTACGCTTCGGCACGAGCCGGAAGGACGAGTTCTGAAGACGATCGTCGTAGATCATCCTCAGCTCCATGAGGGCCTGAAGGGCGACTCGTTGGCACGCGACGTCGAAAGTCGGGCCTCCAAGTGCGGTGGTGTAGGGCGGCAGGTGTTCTCCGGAGCCGTGGACGGTGAGGGAGACGTCGCAAGGCCCGGCGAACTCGTCGGGGTATACTCCTTGGAATTCGGGTTCGAAGAGGAACCCGAGGAAGGTGAGCATCATGCGGAGCTCCCGGACGAAGCCCTCGTAGTGGCGGCAGTAACTATGGACTTGGTAGACAGGCATCTACAAAACAGCAAGTTGAATAAAAGTGAGGAGAGGAACAAAGTTTATGAAGTAGATTTTCGAGAAATAATTTCCTGTGGCTAATGGCTAGGCGGGTCTGTTTGGCTTCCTACAGTCGAGTCGGCTCTGATACCATCTTGTAGCGCCCCGATTTAACAAATCGAGACATTATTGAATTTCATAAGAAAAACGATAATACAAGAGGTTCATCATGCGACAATTGTACATAAGACAGTATCCATGGTACGCAGACCATAATTATTACATCATTGTTTTAATAAAAACAGTAAAGTAAAATAATTAGAAAACGGCATGACGAACATCTTCTTCAGGATTTTTCTTCTCGACTGGGTCGCTACTCCAGACCGTCTTCGTCGTAAGCATCCTCTGTGGGGTCCAACGGGTATGAGTACAAAAAGTACTCAACAAGCCACCGCAAATGCAAGTAATAATGCAGGATAATAAACAAGGAAGGATAATGGCTAACATTGCGGAAAAGTACAGTTGCAGTTATTGCATTTAGTGTAATCATATTTTAATCATGCGGAAAGTAAACATGAACATCATCAACATCAACTAACTCGAGGGGTACAGTCAGCCCCACCTCGCTCAACGGTCCTTACATGTCAATCCATCATGCACATACATATTCAAAGTAAACTAACTGGGGGATGTCACGCAACCCGCCCTTGACCGTGGGCTCGGCTTTTCGAAAAGATTTAAGACTCTGATCAGAGATGTACTACTGTACCCACAAGGCACGCACTCATCCCAAACGAGATGACCCATACCACGGGAACTCGTGCCAAAACCTCAATATGAGATGTTCCAAGCGATAACCACCCGCTCTAGGTTTCGCCGGCGCGCCGGGCCGCATCCTGGCTAACGTCGCACCCCCTTTTGCGCCACATTGGTACAAGTCACCCGCAGGTGCAACTTGACCCATCCCCAAATGGTGGCCTCGGTTTGGAACAGCCCATACCTTAGTTATGACTTACCCACTAGACTTGTGGTTAGTACGTAAGTGTATTGCAACGGATCCCTCAGACCGGTCCTTATAGTGCCCCGGGTGCTACCGACCAATGCCCTAGCTTGCACCCGGAACCCACCATGCATTCACTCACAACCATAACTCATCACCAACAGAATTTCCAAGGATAAGAAGTAACGGGGATCATATAATAGAACCATTTTGCTACGACTCATTTTTATCCTATAGCGATTGTGTCAATACATTGGACACTAGCTAATATCATTGATCATATGGTGACAAGGAGGTTAGGCGAGATAGCATGGCTTGGGTTGCACATCAAGGTCGGGGGATCCTAAATAAATATATTGTAAGGGTTCATTTGACTAATGCATATATAACCTATGTGTTTTAGCGATAGTTTAATCAAACATGGGTTCAATATGCTCAAAAGATTGGTTTGGTGACTTGCCTTGTTCAGCAAAGGGAGAGGGAGGGACTTCGGGGAAGTACTCCGGCTCCTCGGCGACGTCGTAGTCTTTTTAATATAATAAAGTAAAATAAAAAGAACACATTCAATCAAACAATATAACATTACATTATAAGCACATAAGTTACAGTTGGTTTGATTAAAAATAAAATAATTTCAATTGTTAAGGTTCTGTGGTTTATTTCATAAATAAATTTTAAAGGAATTTAAAAAGTAGTCCCTTTTAGAAAGGAGTTTTAAAAGGGGTTATTCTCATTTTTAAGTTCTCTAATAAATTTAAAATGAAAGCTTCATAGAAAACTTAGTGATCTGTTCATATCATCATGAAATAAATAAATACAAGCTCTACTGAAATTTAAATAATTAAATTTTCATTTTTAACCTAAGGGTATTTAAACATTCATTTAAATAAACATGAAATGTCTAATGTAAACCTACTGTTTTTATTGTATAAACATGTAGAGAATAATATTATGAATTTTCTGAAATTGGAATGGCAATTTTTAGAGTTCAAATGCGCCAGATATGAATTTTACAAGTTTTAAACCTTTTCTGGAATTTATTTTCAAATTTTAAACTCCTCGGGTCCACGGTGAGCCAGGCTCACGGTGAACCCGCGCACTGTGCGCGTGCGCCGGGTCGATCTGGACCGTCGGATCAAGATCCGACGCGCGAGGGCGAGGCGGGGCGCTTAAGTTATAATGGACGGCCAGGATTAAAATGTGCGAAGGGGTACCACGTGGACGCACGAGATCGCACGCCGGTTTTAAATGAAAACGAACGCGTGAGATCAAAACGTAACGCTTTGACCAGATCCGACGGTGCGGATTAGATCACGTACGTGGGCTCACGCGCGTCGTCCGATCGCGATCGCACGGTCGGGATCAGATCCGACACGGCACGGGTACTCGACCCGTGCCGGTCGTCTTCTCCGGCGACGGCGAGCGGGCCAGCGGCCACGGCGAGCGACGGCGGTCCTAGCTAAGCCTAGAAATGGAAGGGGGACGCTACGGCGGTCACGATGGTACCTTGGCGGTGGTCTGGGGACGACGGGGCGTGGCCGGCGACGAGGTAGACGGCGAGGTGGTTCGGGCTCCTCGTCGGCGATGGTGTTCCGGCGGGGTTCGACATCGGTGGAGGGGTTGCCGAGGTCGGGGTCGTTCTTGCGGTCACATTGGTGGCGGAGGCACGGGCGGAGGTGGTCCGAGGCGACGGTGAGCGGTGGCCGGAGGAGAAATAGAGGGAGTGCGCTAACAAGCGAAGTGCGGGCGCTCTGCTTGGTCTGAGTGCGAAAGGATGCGTGAACCGAACGCGGTGGAGGGCAAGGGCTTAAATAGAGGTACCGGCAGGGGCAGGGAGGGCGCAATTGACGGTGGCCGAGGTTAATGACGCTATGATGCCGGTGAGCTCGGGTTGACGCGGTTCATCGAACCTGGACGCGAATCGGTCGAATTAATAGGGGGAAAACGGTCGGCGCGTTGAGGGGAATTCATTGCCGGTGAGTGATTAGGGTGAGGGGGCCGGCGGGGGCGGATCCGAGGGAGTAAAGGTGGCCGGCGTAGTTTGGGGGCAACAGCGCGAGGTTGAAGGCGAAGCTGACAAGCGGGGGCCACTGGCCAGTGGGCGCGAGCGAGCGAACGGGAAGGCTGACGGGTGGGGCCGCGATGTCGGGTGCGCGCGCGAGGGGAAGGGTTCGGCGCCGACAGGTGGGGTCCGGTCGTCAGTCTGAGCGCGCGGGTGGAGTGGGCTGGGCCAGCCGGGAGAGGGAGAATGGAGGGAGGGGAGCCCATTACTGTTTTAATACATTTCTGAATAAAAATAATTCCAGGAATTAGATTAAAATATTAGGGCTACTTCCAAGGTTGATAAAAATTTATAAAAATCCTCAAAAATATTTCTTGGCTTTGGGAGTTTACACAAAAATTTTCAGCTCCTGGTTTGGCCATCTACTCTATGTTGTAGTTAAAAAGGGTATAAAAGAGTATTAAAAGTATTTTCAGAAATATATATTCCAAGAAATTGAATTTAATAATATTTTTATTGTTTTGAAAATTTGGGGTGTTACACCTCCGGCTTGGCAGGACCCCTCGTTGATATGGTCCGAGACACCTTCAACGTTGCTGAACCCCCCTCCAGGCAATGGGTCCAGCTCGCAATGGGCGAAGCCGCTAGAGCCACCGATGCATCTGCCATACTATTGGGTAGGACCCCCGTGGGCTTCAAGCTAGACCTCGCTGCCGGAGTACCCTTTGCAATATAACATTGCCACCTGTTCTCCCGCGGAGTATTATGATTGGCAGGGACAAACAGACACAACGAAGGGGGACGCCTTCCATAGGCTATCCGTGGTACCTCCGAATAGACTCACATGGGATGAAGGCAAGGAAGATGGGCACGAAGAGGCAAAGGAGAGGGAGTCCGAAGCCATCACAGTCAGGGTAGGGTCTCAGGAAGTCCCAATCCCGAAGGTCCCCTCACCGAAGCCTGAGGGAGGTAAGTCCCCTAGTCCAACCGAGGCCATTACCGGAGCCCGGTCTGATCGGCCTAACGAGGCCGGTCCAACCGACAAGGTCCGCAGAGGCCCCTACCAAGCATAAAAAATACAGAGGCCCCGTTCGGCCAGAGATCATAAAACAAGCTAGTGGCGCCTAGTACTAAGCCACAACCATCTTGTGCACCTCCAGGCATGACCAAATCACAAAAGAGGCATCTGCAACGACTGCGGTCACAGGAGATGCATGAGAAGAAGGCTGAGGATGAGCAAGATGCCATCTTTGAGGAAATCCGCCCCTCGACCAGCCACGAAATAAGTATGGAAGCCCAAGCCGGTTGAGACGAACAACCCAACTCCCATTCCGAGCGACGATGATGATGACATGCTCGACAATGACTACACGCCCATCTCCGAGTGGCCCATACCCTAGGCGATGGACATCAACATCATCATGCTTCCCGCCAAGTTTGCACTACCACGAGACGAGGCTGATGTTGCTCAGTTGAACCACGGCCAGCGAGATGCCATTTTCGAAAAATCCGAGGATACGACTCGTCACCTAGAACCCCTCTACCTCGAGGGGCACATTGACAGGAAGCCGATCTCTGGGATGCTTGTTAACAGCGGCACTACTATCAATTTAATGTTGTACTCTCTTTTGAAGAAGCTTGGCAGGGACAAGGAGGACTTGAAGAAAACCAACCTAATACTCAACGGCTTCAACGATGAAAGCTCCGAAGCGAAGGGCGTACTCTCCCTAGAGTTGATATAGGCGAGGTAACATTCCAAGGCCGACTATTCAATGGGTTCATTGGAAAATTCGGCGACAGGCATTTATGTTTGTGCTACTGGACAATGTGTTGTACCACCGGACTATTGATGGGGTGCTCCTAATGTGCTTAGATTCTGATCAGTCCAAGGTAGCTATGGGAGAAGTTCACGAGGGACTTTGTGGAACTCATCAGTCGGCCCAAAAAATGAGTTGGATGCTCAAAAGAGCGGGTTTTTATTGGCCGACTATGACTTAAGTCCATTTTAAGTATTATAGAGGGTGTGAAGCATGACAAAAGTTTGGTAATATTCAGTTGGCTCCCGCGTCATTATTTAACCCAATTATTAAACCATGGCCATTCCGAGGTTGGGGTTTAGACTTCATCGGCCAAATTCACCCTCCCTCTTCAAAAGGACATCGGTTCGTGCTGATGGTGACGGACTACTTCACCAAATGGACGGAAGCAGTGCCTCTCAAGAACATGACTCACAATGAGGTAATTAATTTCATCTTGAAGCACATTATACATAGATTTGGTATTCCCCAAACTCTCACCACATATCAAGGTACTTCATTTATTGCTATAGAAGCAAGAGACTTTGCCGAATTTTATGGTATTAAGTTAATAAATTCTTCACCATACTATGCTCTGGCCAATGGTCAGGCCGAGTCTAGTAATAAGACTGTGGTTAAGCTCATTAAGAAGAAAATTGAAGAATTTCCTAAAAGGTGGCATGACGTGCTTTCTGAGGCATTGTGTGCTTGTAGAGTCGCAAAGCACGGTGCTACCAAAGTTAGTCCATATGAGTTAGTATATGGACAAGAAGCCATTTTGCCAGTAGAGGTAGATCTTGGCTCTTTAATGTTTCTTAAACAAGATGGCTTATCAGTCGATGAATATGAAACCCTTTTGAAGGATAATTTGGAAGAATTGACTGATAAGAGGTTGAGGTCTTTAGAAGCTATAGAGAAAGACAAAAAAAGAGTAGCCAGAGTCTACAACAAAAGAGTCAAACCAAAATCGTTTCAAGTTGGTGACTTGGTTTGGAAGATGATTTTGCCCTTAGTTACTAAGAGCCCCAAATTTGGTAAATGGTTGCCTAGTTGGGAAGGTCCTTTTAAAGTCGCTGAAATCGCTCCAGGTAATGCATATTTGTTGGAGTCTCTACAAGGAGGGTGATTTTGAAGAGCTTTAAATGGCAGGTATTTGAAAAAGTACTTCCTAAGTGTGTGGCAAAGCGCTTAAAAGTGTCAGACGGCCGATATGGAAGGTATTGTCCTTAGCCCGTTGTGCTTTTAGTTCACTTAGTTCACTAAAAGACAGGGGGCATGTGTTGATAGCAAAAAATGACATTAATGATCAAGATTGTCAAAATATCAATTTTGGTAATTTGGGCATAAAATACACAAGTCTTGGTGCAGGCCTAAGCCTTATAGTACCGGAGGCCCATCTTCAAGAGGCCTCAAAAGCCCTTTTGTGGCCTGCTAGTTTCAGCCCAAAGGCCCTTCGGAGGCGTGCTCCGCCGAAGCTTCAGCCCAAGGAGCAGGCTTCGGTGGGCCTGCCAAAGGCCCACTTTGGGCCAGCTTCGGATAGGAGTTTGATATAGATTCATGTTGTTTTTATCTCTAATCTTGATTAGGCCGAATCTTATCAGATTAGAGTTAGAGATAAGAAGACTAGCCCCTATAAATATAGGGGTGAGGCTGGATCAAAACATCAACCACAAAGCCCTAGCTTTGAACCGTACTTTACTTTCTTTACTTTTCTATACAACCATTGTGGGTTTTCCTGGAAGCCCTCCATCGGCCACGCCGTAACAATGGAAGCCTTGTTGGTTCATATGTTAATCATCCGTTAATCTATGTAACAGATTGCTATCACCTTGTTGGCTCGCTTGTGAACCATCATTTAATCTACGTAATAGATTGCTACCTTTGTTTAACTATTGCAACACTTAGTAATTTGGTGTCCAGGACGAATTGGCACTTGATCTCAACTTCGCTGCAAGTTTCACGTTCGGAGCCCCCTTCGCCGAAGGTTTCCGGAGCTAGGAAGCTAGTTTCGGAGGCTGCCAGAGCACCCTTCGGTGAGTCCCTACTTCGTTCGCCCATGTCGGATTCATCACGCTATTGTCGGTCTGGTCGAGTCCCTCATATCGTAGCCACTTTGCATCAGAGTTGCTTCGCGCTAGGGTCATGCCAGAAAGCTCCGCATCGGACTTCGCCACACTCGTACTCTGCATCAGACATCGTCATGCTGGTGCTCTGTGTTGGACTTTGTTGTGTTAAAAGGCTTCACACTAGACCCTATCGTTCGGAGGCAACTTCACGTTATGATCTGTTTGGAGCCTATATTCGGTCGGATCAATCCGAATGCCGAAGGCTATCTTCGGCGCACCTTTCACACTAGATGCCAAAGGCCCCCTTTGGTGACCCTTCACACGGTATACTCTGTACCAATCAGGCACCTTTCGACCGATTGGATTATTTTATCTATATATTTCAGCTAATTGGATTATTCTCTATGTGATCTGATTACCTGGGGACTCCACCTCCCTTGCCACTTTTAACGGTAGTCAGAACGCAACGTGAGTGATTTGTTACGCTTAGGCTCGTTCCTAAGTATCCACACGCTTTTGGATCATCGAACTGACCCAAGTGTGGGGGCACACTTTTGTGTCAACCCATACCCTGCCCTTTCACTCTACTCCTTCGATTGTTGTCGAAGGTGATGTACTCCCATCGCTGAGTCGAGGTGAGGCTAGAGAATCATGATGTCTTCCCGGTCATATGGCGTGAACAACCGGAATCCATGATCCACTTATTCTCTAGGCCTCCATCTGCTGCCTACACAAAACAAAAAAATCTCAAGTACTCTGTGTTGGGGTGAGTGAAAAACTGATGGGGTATCCAGCATTGAGAAACTCGAGTAGTAGGTAAAGTAGCAGTAGACTGTTTATCCAAAGGATATGGATCATGATAAAAAATGTGCGGTCTACCTACAAAGTGAGGACCAGAATAACTACGAGATCTCCCAACCTGTTGAAGATCAAAACCTCTAACACACGGTCTAGCACCATATGAATCATGGTGAAAACCACACTGGGAAAATCCTCTCATGTGAGCACGAGGAGACTCAAGAAAGCGAGAATGAGAAACATGCTCATGTATACCAACAGGTGCCTGATACATGTCTCGTGTCCTCATCTCCCAAGCACGTCGCTCATCCTTCATGCGACGAAAGCATAAACCAATCAAATGCCCAACCCGCTGACAATAGGAGCAATGATACACTCTCTTGGGGGCATTCAAATGAGTCACAGGACAATCCTTACTGGCTCTCTTGGTTTCAACTGAGGGGCTTTCTTTGGTGGAATTAGTGTTTTCTTTGTAGGTTGGGTAGGCTTTTTGGATTTTTGAGCGGTGTCTTACTAATCTCTCTTTCTCAAGGGTAGTAGGTGGAGTTAACACAATTTTGCTTGATGTGTTTGAAGTGGTTCTCTCACAACCCAACCCTAGAGCTAACCCTGCCCTGTCTGCACACATCTTTGTCTTAGCCAAGAGCAAATCCATCCTACCCTTTCCTTCAGTGTATTTATCCACCACATAGAGAAGGTAATCATTCTCAGTCTTGAGCTTTTCTACTTGCCCTCTAGCAAAGCTGAGTTGGTCTTTCAGGGTGATGCAGGTCGAGCAAGCTGGCTGCACATCCTTAAAACTCTCAGCACTCTCCAATCTAGACTCTAATTCATGAATATGCTTGTCCTTCAAATTAATGTTTTCAATAAGTAAAGGAATTTCATGCATTCATTAGCAGTAGTAGGTCTAGACTCCACCTCTAAAAGTTGCTTCTGTGCAATCTCAAGCTTATCAATAGTCTGACTGTGCACAGAACGCAACTAAGCAAGCTCACCGATGACAACAAGACAAGACTTACATTCAACATCATCAGACTTAAATCTAAGCATGGCATGTTCAGTAGAAACATATTCTAGCCTAAGTTTGAGTTCCTTTCTTTCTCTAGCAGCTTGTTTAAGTAATCTATCATGACCAATGACAGCATCATGTAATTCAAAATTTTTAACTAGAAGCTGGTCACGAGACAGATATACCTCAAATGAGTCTATCTCCTCACCGCTATGGATGTGTCAGCCATGAAGCAAAGGCCGGTGAAGTATTTTGTCTTCTTCTCCTTCTTCTCCTCATTCTTGGGAGGCTCCTCCTCATTCGAGCTTGGGTCCTCACTTGATGAAGTGTCTATGTTGCTGAGGGCCACCACAGAAGCTTTGGCTACGTTCTTAGCCACCTTGTCGTGCTTCCCTTTAAAGAAAGGCTTCTTATCCCTCTTCTGGTGCTTGTGCTCATTATCATTTTTCATTTTCAATTTATGGCAAATAGCTTTAATGTGAGAAAGATCTCCACATTCAAAACATCCCCGAGAGCCTCCTCTCCTCTGATCCCATCTATCATTGTAGAAGCGGGAGAACTTCTTGACAATGAGAGCTAACTCCTCCTCATCTAGAGTGTCCACCTGGTCTTTTGTGATAGAGACTAGGGAGGACAAGTCAAAACTACCAGAAAAAAGCACAAACGCTAGAACCACCAGAAAAATTACTTCCAGATGAGGTGCCACTACCAGAACCAGAAACTAGTTCCATGGATGGTGGAAAAGAGTTTCTAATTCTAGAACGAGATGCCTTGGCAATCTCAGTGGACTTAAGCTTACTGAAGAGTTCGTCGCAAGTCAATGTGTCGTAACTCGCCGACTCTTCAATACTAGAGATCTTCACCTCCCATATGCTACGATCGAGAGAATATAGAAGTTTGATAGCTCTATCACGATAAGAATAAGCTAAAGTCCTAGTGGAGCGTAGGTTGCTCACAATTCCATCAAAACGAGCAAACATAGCATCTACAGATTCACCAGGACCTTGCACAAACATTTGATATTCTTGATTATATGTGCTTTGGCGCCTAGTCATAATCTAGGTAGTGCCCTGATGAAAAGTAGTCAAAGTGGACCAAATTTCATGTGCAGTTCATAGGTGTTGGACCCTATCAAACTCATTCTGACTCAGGCTAATGAACAATATATTTCTTGCCTTGCTATTAAAATCTTACAGTTCCTTTTTAGCTTGAGAGATGCGAGTATCAGGGATCACATATTGAGAAACAACAATGTCGCATATAGCACTTCCTTGGCTTTGTAAATAATCCTCAATGCGCACCTTCCAATAATAAGCAAAATCACGCTGATCGAACAACGAAATCTTGATATGTTTTCCATGTTGCCTACGGATCACAAAACCGATTAAGGTCAACTGGTGATCTAACCAGCTCTGATAACAATTGTAGGACTGGAACAGACAACTAGAGGGGGAGAGAATTGGCGCCTCAATGAATTCTTACGAATTGATGACCTTTTCAAAACACCCAATGCTCCTCTAAAAGAACAAGCGGAAGCAAATGAAACAATACAGCTAAATTACAAAAACAACCAGTGCTATCACTTTCCTATCAGATATGAATTAATGTGATAGTTTGAGAGATCACAAGCACTGAGAATAGTCTAGCCTTGAAAAAAATATATTGATGTCCTAATTGAAAAAACACTCGATCAAATCATTTAATACAGATTAAAAGGGACTCACAGACTAGACAAGCAAACCATCAACTGTGAAATGCTGAAATAAATAGATGATTCAATTATCTGTTGTAACAGATGAATATGTTACAACATATTAAAAGTACCGTGGATTAACAGCACTCCATTGAAGAACCAACAAGCGGCAGATTAATTTGCCGTGAAACATAACGCAGCGGGGAAGAACAACATAGCAAAAAATCACAGGCGTACGAGCACTAAACAGCAGAGGTCAATGATTCTAGAAAAGCCATGCTTCCTCGGGTGTTCATCCGGTGGGAACAAACTAGGTCATGCAGCTTTGATGCATGCAGACAAAAGCATGAATGCATCAGGTAGATGCCAGAACCAAAACCCAACCAGTAGGATGCAACAACAAATAACTTTGAAGAGGAACACACGAAAAGAAAACTAGCAACAATAAAACAAAGAATCACGCTCTAGGAAAAATCATGGCCGAGAGTCACGCATGGAGCCATGGAGATCGCACAAATTTCTAGCCGGTAAAGCAGTCAGAGCATTGACCCCGAACTCTAGTGACGCTCTACCCGGCGGCGCAGAGAAGGCGGAAAGAAGTCACGGTGGCAGAGAGAACCAAAGCAGAAATCCAATAGTGAAACAAAAAAACTACCAAATAGTTGTTTCTCATGAAAACCAAGGCACAGTACTAAGTGTACCTGGCGCCTGACGCTCCGGCGGCTGTGGCGAAAAAGGAGCAGCAACGACGCTCTGGCTCAGGAGCAGTGAAACAAAAAGGAGAAGACAAATTTCTGAATTAGATAACTCTCACCAAAATTCCACCCTAAAAAACTCAATATAAACCCCAAGGCATGGGGTCCTTTTTATAGGCATCCCTACAAAAGAATTCCCCAAAATGCTCCTAGGGTTTAATTACACAAAAATACCTAAAATACCCTTTGGTATTTTTCAGAATTAAAAATTCAGAAAAATACACATAGTCTACACCTATTTTATTACAACATTTAAACCTACTCTTTTGGTCTTTTTCAGAATTACAAATTCAGAAAAATACTAAAAGATTACATCTAATCAAAACTACTATACCGAAAAATAAACTCCTATTTTTTTTGGAATTTTAAGACACTTTTTGATTTGATGGTTTTTATCCGAAACCAACAAAACCCTCCAGATCGTCGACACCTGTCACCAATCCGCAAACTTGACCACCAGCAAGTCTCTCCCGCTCTCAATCCCTCGAGCTGCCTAGTCACGTGCACTAGCCTCCCTTTCGCTGACTTGGTCAACACACTGACTCGATCATTAGTCCGTCCATGTGTTGCTTCATCTCCACATGAACTCCTGAGATATCCTCAACTTCACCCGACCTCCTTGACCATTTGGCATCAATCTCCCTGCTTTACCCTGATCACCCGCCGTTGACAGTTGACTAGCATCTTAACCCTGCACACATGAGACAAGCAAAACACGCATCTCCACGCAACTCGTATCATCACACACACCGATCCCATCGGTGCAACCAATTACCACACACAACGCACACTGAACCCTTCAGCGAACTCAACCAGCCAAACACAAACAGCCAATCAAATCAGGCAAACTTGTCAATCACTCATCACCAAGATAAAACCACAGTGCAAACCCCACTTGGTTTCTCATGCCATCCAAGTAATCTTCATTGTAACCGATTCTGGATCATCTCTATCATCTCCCACCTTCATCTGATCCTACATGTCTAGTCATATTATAACAATATGGATGGGCTTTTATTGACCATCTTTGACGGGATCCCTTTTGACTTCTATTGAGCGTGCAACATCCTTGGTGGGCCTGGACTATACTAAATCTTGGTGTCAACACTTGTCCCCCAGTTTTAGAGCATTAAATGGCTTATGATGATTCGAAATTACCGGCCATCATCACCCCCTGCCATCATGTCTTTCGAACGTCTAGTCATGGCGTCTTTTCACAGTCATTAATTGTAGCCGAAACCCTTCACTTTCTATTGCTTTATAAAAATTTTCACAGGGTCCCGGCTCCATACAACTTTTCATCTTCCTTTTTCTTCATCTTCCTCAGCCATTCACAACTACGATGGGTGTCACCTGGTCTGATGCATCTCCTTTTCTTTATGGTGGCGTCAGACCCGACTTCATTCCACATAGTTTTGTACTAGTGTTCTTTAAGTCGAAGATTCGGTTCCTCTAATCCGGGGCCTGCAAAGACGTCGGTGTTTTGAAAATTGTACTAATGATTTCCTTTTGCCGAACGTTGTGGGTGGTCCCCACCAGATCCAACGATCGGTTTGACTCGGCTGCCGAAGAGTCACCTTTTTCTTTATGAGTACTCCAGTAACTCCACCTTTCGTCTTCATGCTTTCTGTTCACTGCTCATTTTAACCCTTGAGCTGACCGCCATCTGTTTCTAGCACTACTTGTGACTGCCCCGCTCGTTGTCTTCTTCCACGCATACCGGCGACACCAACGATGGCCACCGTCAGTGTGATCCCTGAGGTAAGTATTCGACATTCCCCCTTTTCATTGTTCTTCGGTTCTTCTTGGTTCGTCCGCTACTTTTCTTCACTGTTCCCCTTTTATCACTATTTCTTTTTCTCTTTTACTTTCTTCCTGTAGAGCTTGCGGAACCAGGTTTCGATCCCCATCATCGGTGTTGGGGGAAAATGCTTCACTTTCAGGACTTAGAGATTAACAGTTCAAAATAACTTATCAGCTTCGGAGCTGATGAGCTTATGCACGAAGGTGGAGGAGTCGTTATGCCGAAGGGTTCTTCGACTTACAATCCGAAAGAACCCTCCGCGGGATATGAAGCTCCAGAGCAAAATGGCAAGGTTGATAATATGTTTGACTTATCTACTTACTCCGGGTAGATTTTACTATTTTAACCTTGTTCAGGGTACCGAATAGTTTCTACTATGTCGGTTGTAATTGAGGGGTAAATAGGTCTTTTCCTTAGACTTTTTTGTCTATAAATACCCCCCTTCTTACCCTGTAATACGCATCGAATACTCAGCTATTCAATACACATATTCGGACTACTTGAGTTATTATCCAATTCAGAGGCTCGAGATTGTTCTTAACACAAACTCACTGTTTGTCAGTTCTTAATCTTAGAGAACCTGTTAGCGTAATCTTTTACGCCAACAGTTGGCGCTGTCCGTGGGGACCCTAGTTCTAGAAGCTAGTTCTCTACTGCTGACTGCACTTCGAAGAGCACTTGCGGAGGGAGCTTCAGAGTCCCAAGATTCCATGCACCCTTCGGTAAGGGGCTTCTTAGTGCGGTTCGAAGGCCTTTTCTCGCCTTCCCAAACCAATCAAAGTCCTTGGTCTTCGGACCTCTTTTTTACTAGCTATGCCTCCCAAGAGGAGCCTAGCGTCGGATCCTCCCCGAAAGTCCCCTCGGACCAATGGGGCCGGACCTTCAGCTGTTCCAACAACACCCGAAGCTGTCACTGGGCGTCGAGTACCTAGAGGCCCTCGAGCCGATCCTACGGTGCTCGAAACTGATTATGTCAGTTCTCGAGACCCGGAGCTCCCCTCCGATGGAGACGAAGACCTTCCTAAAGACAAGGCTACTCAAGTAGCACGACTTCAGGAGGAAGTGGCTAGGTGGAGGCAAGAGGCCGCTAATTGCCTTCGTTCTCAAGCATCCACCCAGGTTCCCGAAGGCCCCCAAGACGGTGGTGCTCGCAACCTTCCTGAAGCTGTTCAAGTCCCGGAGGAGGCTGAGAACGCATCTTTCGATGATGAGTCTCCACTACATTCAGACTTGCAAAGGATGCCCTTCGATCCCAGGTTCAAAGCCTCAAAGCTGCACAAGTATTCCGGCGGGTCCGACCCAAAAGAATTTGCTCGTTCATATGCCCTGGCGATAGAAGCAAGCGGAGGGGTGCGGAACACTATGGCAAAGTGTTTTCCCCTCACTCTCGAAGGTGTGGCTCTTCGATGGTTCTGGTCCTTGAAGCCAGGATCCATCAAATCCTGGGAGCAACTGAAGAGGAAGTTCGTAAGCAACTTCCAAGGTACTTTTGTGGCTCCGATGTCGACAGGGAGCTTATTTCAGGTGAAGCAGCGAGCAGGGAGACGCTTCGGGAGTACTTCATGCGCTTCGCCCACACCAAATCGCAGATCAAGGGCTTGTCTACCTCTTTGGTAGTCGACACCGCCCGCGAAGGGGTGTTGAACCCTGATCTCCTCAGCAAGCTTCATCGGAAGCCTGTGTCATCCTTGGCACAGCTAATGGCATACTTCGAACAGTATGCCAAGGCGGAGGAAGGTTGTCTTCGATGAGCCGCAACACCTGCTCCAGCTCTTCGGGAAGTGAAGACGGAGCCCGAAGTCTCAACTTCTTCGCAGCCCCCTCAAGACAATCGCTTCAACGATCACAGGCGGGGAAAGAAGCACTTCCGTTCGGAGGTGTTGAGCATCGCACCCTCCGTTCCGAAAGCACCTGCCAACTTTCAGCAGGCGCAAGGCTTCAAGGCTGGAGCACCAAAGCCCCAAGAGAGAGTACCTGGCAGGCGCCAGAGTTTTTTCTACTGCGTGCATGGTGATAACAGAAGCCATGACACGAAGGATTGCAAGGCGGTATTAACCCTTCGGGGTGAATACCTAGGATGAAGTACCGGGTGGGGTACTTTGGATCGAACCCCTCCAGCGGCACGGTCAGAGCCTGTGCAAATCGTGGCCCGAGACGGTGTCCCCGAAGCCCCCATGCAACTACCGGTGGCAAACATTATGCCACCACCGAAGCAGGAGGACCCCCAAGACCGCGGCAAGCGAGTGGTCCTACCCATCTATGGAGAGAATATGTCCAAGAGGCAGTGGAGAGAATACGTCCGTGAAGTAGGGCACATTGGCACTTCGAATTTCGTGGAGGGCATGCCTGAATGGTCTCATGTACCTATTTCCTTTACTGTCAGTGATGCGGTGGGGGTAAAGTTCCCGCATGCTGACCCCTTGGTCATTTCAGCATATATTGTCGGGGTGGAAGTTCGAAGGGTCCTGGTGGACGGTGGGAGCTCCGCACACATACTTTTCGTCCAGGCCTTCGACCAAATGTGCATACCTCGGAGGCATTTACTTCCAGCGGCCCAGCCACTTCATGGTTTCGCTGGTCCGCCTCTCGATGCCCTCAGTCAAATAGGCCTCGAGGTTGCCTTTGGAGAGGGGCCCCTGGCCAGGGTGGAGGAGGTGATCTTCGACGTCGTCGACGCCCCCTATGCCTACAATGCAATCTTCGGACGTGGGATGCTGAACCAGTTTGGGGCTATAGCACATCACAACTATCTATGTCTCAGGATGCCCACGCAAGGTGGAGTTCTTACTGTTTCGGGAGACCAAGCTATAGCCCGAAGAATGGAATATGGTCACGGCCAGCCGTTGGACCCTCGACAAGTACATAGTGTGATGGAGCACACCGAAGAGGTTCCAGAGTCTTCAAACTCTTTGAAGGGCCTTTCCCTTAAGCCAAGCCCGGAAGGTGATGTCGTAACGAAGATAATTCTGAAGGATGGCAAAGAATACCCAATACAGTTCGGCAAGGGGCTATCTCCGGAGATAGTTGCCTCGTTGGAAGAAGTAGTTAAGCAAAATTTGGACATCTTTGCTTGGACGGACGAAGACATCACCGGGGTTGATCGGGGTATCATCGAGCACAGCTTGCTCGTCAACCCAAAGGCTAGGCCAGTATGCCTGGGGCTCCATAAGCTGTCTGGGGAAAGGCAGGCCTCGCCAAGATCGAAGTGGAAAAATTGTTAAGGGCTGGCATCATCAGGGAGGTAGCCCACACCGAGTGGTTGGCAAACCCTGTTTTTGTCAGGAAAAAGGACTCGAGCAAGTGGTGCATGTGCATCAATTTTATATCATTAAATAAAGCATGCCCACGAGACCCCTACCCTATGCCCCGAATAGACCAGCTGGTAGATTCTACAGCTGGCTCTGAATTGCTAAGTTTCATCGATGCTTACTCCGGTTATCATCAAGTCTGGCTGAAACGCGAAGACAAAGCCAAGACAAGTTTCATAACTCCATCTGGAGTATTTTGTTATGTAAGAATGCCTTTTGGCTTGCGGAATGCCGGAGCCACATTCTCACGTTTAATAGCTAAGGCTCTAGGTCACCAAATAGGCTGGAATGTCGAAGCCTATATGGATGACATTGTAATAAAGAGTGCTGAGAAGCACCAGCATAATCTAGACTTAGCTCAAACATTTGATAGCCTCCGAGCATGTGGAGTACGCCTCAACCCTGAAAAATATATATTCAGGGCGCAAGCAGGAAAACTGCTAGGGTACTTAGTTTCGAGCAGGGGAATCGAAGCTAGACCAACGTAGATAAGTGCACTGCAAAGAATGGCTCCACCAGAAAATTTGAAGCAAGTCCAGAAGCTAATAGGACGGATCACAGCTCTCAGCAGATTCCTGGCCAGGTCAGCCGAACGAAGCCTTCCAATTTTCAAAGCTCTAAAGGGGTCCGAAAGTTTCAACTGGACGCCGGAGTGCCAGAAGAGCTTCGATGATATGAAGGCATACCTCGGAAGCCTATCAACGCTTACTGTGCCCCTCCCGGAGGAAACTCTCCTCCTTTATCTTGCAGCAACAGGCTCCGTAGTAAGTGCAGTACTGGTCAGAGAAGTTGAGCTTAACGGAAAGCTGGTGCAAAACCCAGTTTATTTTGTTTTAGAAGCTTTGTCCAGAGCAAAGACAAGATACTCCGAGCTCGAGAAATTTGCTTATGCCCTAGTAATGGCCTCGCGGAAGCTAAGGCATTACTTTCTGGTGCATAACCTAATCGTTCCTACCTTGTATCCTCTTGGTGATATGTTTCGAAGCAAAGATTCTACAGGTAGGATTGGAAAATGGGCTGTCGAGCTAGACCCCTTCGGAATTTCCTTCACGGCAAGAACAACTATCAAATCCCAAATCATAGCTGACTTCATAGCAGAGTGGACTCCATCTGCAGTTTGGGCTTCGGAGGAGCCCTCCGAAGGTTTATGGACAATATTTTCTGATGGAGCTTATCAGGCATCTGGTGCCGGAGCTGGAGTGGTAATTATATCACTGTCAGGGCAAAAGGCCATGTATTCTGCGAGGCTCAACTTTAAGACCACCAATAATATCGCAGAGTACGAAGGAATCCTGCTAGGCCTCCGAAAGGCAAAGGCACTTGGAGCAGCAAGGATAATAATTAAAACAGATTCCCAAGTCGTCGCAGGGCATGCTGACAAAAGCTTTCAAGCAAGGAACCCACATCTAGCGAAGTACCTAGAGGAAATCCACAAAACAGAAGCAGCATTCAAAGGATTTTTTGTTCGAAGTATCCCTCGAGCAGATAATCAACTTGTAGACATTCTAGCAAAGGCTATAGCCGGAGCATTGGACCTCCCGGAGGGTGCTTTCTATGAAGAACTAGTCAAGCCTACATTCATTCAATTACCCTTCACAGAAGTCCTTTGCATTCCAGCTGCAGATTGGCGGGCTCTAATAATGGATGTCTTGCAAGGTACTGCAGATTCATCAAAAGGTCCGGATTTCCGAAGGATGCAAGCAAGGGCTCAAAATTATAAGCTTGTCAATGGAATGTTGTACAAAGCCGGAGTTTGTTCTCCTCTACTCCGGTGAATCTCCCAACCCGAAGGCCAAGATATACTTCGGGACATTCACGAAGGTTTATGTGGAAGCCACCTAGCCCCTCGTGCTCTAGCAGGAAAGACACTTCGGCAGAATCTCTACTGGCCGACAATTGTAAGAGATGCAGAGGAGTTGGTTCGAACCTGCCAAGGATGCGAGTGGATGGGAAGACAAAGCCACCGTCCGCCAGTACCACTTCAAGTTATTGCCCGGTATGGCCAATGGCTCGGTGGGGCATGGACCTCATCGGCCCTTTTCCATTAGTAAAAGGCAGCTTGAAGTTTGCAGTGGTAGCAATCGAATATTTTTCCAAGTTGGTCGAAGCAGAACCCTTGACTGCTATCACTTCAAGGAATGTGCAAAAAATTTTCGGGCAAAATATTATATGCATGTTTGGAGTACAAAGGGAGCTAACTATGGATAATGGAACACAGTTCGAAGCTGAGACATTCAAAGAATTTTGCGAAGAACTGCGCATTAAGTTATGCTTCACAGCAGTGCGCCACCCACAGTCCAACGGAGCTATTGAGCGAGCCAAAGGGAATATTCTCTACGGTCTGAATCGGAGGATTGTTGGGTTGGCCAAGGGGTTGTGGGTTGAAGAGCTCCCTAAGATTTTATGGTCCATTTGGACCACACAAGCCAGATCCACAGGCTTTACCCCGTTCAAGTTACTATTCGGAGATGAGGCCATGACTCCTACGGAGCTGAGGGGTGGATCCCTTCGCGTAGTACAACCTGAAGTCAAAGATGAGAGGAACACTTCACTAGACTTGTCAGAAGAAACAAGGCTTCGAGCTGTCGCCAATCTGATGAAGTACCAAGACCAAACAAAAACATGGTATGACCCAAAGATAAAGTTGAATGAGCTTAGACCAGGTCATTTAGTTTTGTGAAGTGTAATAGCCCCGGGGAAGCTAGGAAATAAATGGGAAGGACCATATATCATCCTACGCTCAGGGCGCCCCGGATCATTTAAATTAGCTAATTTAGAAGGGGAAAAATTGAAACATGCATGGCATGCAGAGCACCTTAAGCGTTATTACGCTTAGGGGCTCCTTGTAATCAATTGTAAAAGTTCCTTTTCTAAATAAAGTGGAGGTTTGAATCTTGTTTGCTCTTCGAATATCCCTTACTCCTGGTGGACGCATCAGGAGGACGGAGATGCTTGCGGAGTCAAGCATCTTTCTAAGGACCCTGGCAACAGCCTTCAAACCATTGGTACAAGGGCTTCGCTGCCAGCCTATGGATTCCAGGCTCCGGCTTGTTAGGATCCGTAGAAGAGTCTAAGGACTTTAAAAGAATAGATTTCTGGCCTCCGGGTTCAAAGCATCTGTAAAAGAGCCGAAGGTGGCCAGCCTACGGATTCCAGGCTCCAGCTTGTTATGATTCGTAGAAGAGTCTAAAGACTTTAAAAGAACAAATTTCTGGCCTCCGGTCTCGAAGCATCTGTAAAAGAGCCGAAGGTGGTCAGCCTACGGATTCCAGGCTCCGGCTTGTTAGGATCCGTAGAAGAGTCTAAGGACTTTAAAAGAACAGATTTCCGGCCTCCGGGTTCGAAGCATCTGTAAAAGAGCCGAAGGTGGCCAGCCTACGGATTCCAGGCTCTAGCTTTTTAGGATCCGTAGAAGAGTCTAAGGACTTTAAAAGAACAGATTTCTGGCCTCCGGGCTCGAAGCATCTGTAAAAGAGCCGAAGGTGGCCAACCTACGGATTCCAGGCTCTGGCTTGTTAGGATCCGTAGAAGAGTCTAAGGACTTTAAAAGAATAGATTTCTGGCCTCCGGGTTCAAAGCATCTGTAAAAGAGCCGAAGGTGGCCAGCCTACGGATTCCAAGGCTCCAGCTTGTTAGGATTCGTAGAAGAGTCTAAAGACTTTAAAAGAACAAATTTCTGGCCTCCGGTCTCGAAGCATCTGTAAAAGAGCCGAAGGTGGCCAGCCTACGGATTCCAGGCTCCGGCTTGTTAGGATCCGTAGAAGAGTCTAAGGACTTTAAAAGAACAGATTTCCGGCCTCCGGGTTCGAAGCATCTGTAAAAGAGCCAAAGGTGGCCAGCCTACGGATTCCAGGCTCTAGCTTTTTAGGATCCGTAGAAGAGTCTAAGGACTTTAAAAGAACAGATTTCCGGCCTTCGGGCTCGAAGCATCTGTAAAAGAGCCGAAGGTGGCCAACCTACGGATTCCAGGCTCTGGCTTGTTAGGATCCGTAGAAGAGTCTAAGGACTTTAAAAGAACAGATTTCTGGCCTCCGGGTTCAAAGAATCTGTAAAAGAGCCGAAGGTGGCCAGCCTACGGATTCCAGGCTCCAGCTTGTTAGGATTCGTAGAAGAGTCTAAAGACTTTAAAAGAACAAATTTCTGGCCTCCGGTCTCGAAGCATCTGTAAAAGAGCCGAAGGTGGCCAGCCTACGGATTCTAGGCTCCGGCTTGTTAGGATCCGTAGAAGAGTCTAAGGACTTTAAAAGAACAGATTTCCGGCCTCCGGGTTCGAAGCATCTGTAAAAGAGCCGAAGGTGGCCAGCCTACGGATTCCAGGCTCTAGCTTTTTAGGATCCGTAGAAGAGTCTAAGGACTTTAAAAGAACAGATTTCCGGCCTCCGGGCTCGAAGCATCTGTAAAAGAGCCGAAGATGGCCAACCTACGGATTCCAGGCTCTGGCTTGTTAGGATCCGTAGAAGAGTCTAAGGACTTTAAAAGAATAGATTTCTGGCCTCCGGGTTTGAAGCATCTATAAAAGAGCCGAAGGTGGCCAGCCTACGGATTCCAGGCTCCGGCTTGTTAGGATCCATAGAAGAGTCTAAGGACTTTAAAATAAAGAACAGATTTCCAGCCTTCGGGTTCGAAGCATCTGTAAAAGAGTCGAAGGTGACCAAGCAATAAGGTTTCAAGGTTCCGGCCAATGAAACACTTTTAAAGTCCTAAGTGACTAGTACAGAAGTTTGTAAATATAAATTCAGCTCCGAAACTTACAAAAATTATAATATGAATGTATAGTTTGAAGAACTCTACGAAAAAGTAAAGTATGGTTATTAAGTGTAGTGCGAAGCATCGGATTGTTGTGCATGTCATTGTGTCCGATGGACCTTATTGCAACGCGTAAGGTCCCCCACTCACAAGGAGGGGTAGGAGAGTTAAGAACAACAAGATTCTTCCAAAGCAATTCATATTAATCTATCATACTTTTACATCAAGAGAAATTTTGGTCTAAGCCTAGGAAGAATCGGAGACCCTTTTGGCCTCTAGAACCACTTCTAAGGCTACTTGGACCTCCGGAGCTTGAAGCCGTCGAAAATATCTTTTTAGTTCGAGTGCTTCTTTTCTTCTTCGAAGCTCGCAGTTTCTTCTGCTCCTTTTGAAGTTCAGCCCAAGTCAGAAGCCTTTCGGAGTTAGCTTCCGCAGGACCTTCGGCCTGATACTCCGAGTCAGATCAGTCTATATGTTCAGAGGATGAAGATGTCTTCTCCTTCTCCTCCTCCTTGATGTTAGTTAAGACTTCTTGACAAACTTCGAGGGTTACCTCTCCATTACCTCCGCGAGGAACAGAGAAGCGAGAGCAGAGGTAAGGCCTTAAGCTCTCAAGGACTGACCATTGCCGACGGAGCCCTTCGTTAATTTCCATTATTTCGAAGTCAGGCTCGGAAGGACATGGCAGAACCTAAAGGAATGAAACACCCAAACAAGTTCTTCGTTTATAAACTTTTTATTAATGCAAGGGGCTTTACAAGATTTGTTATACATGATTAAGCGCCCAATGAGCTAAACCTGTGGGTCAGTTGGCAGAGCCGGAGGTGTCAGAGCCGACGAAGTTGGAAGCGGTGGCCTTGTATGTGCTTGCTTTTGCCGACGGGCCTCGTCGATCCAAGCTTTAGCTGCAGCCTTGTGGTCTGTTTTCTAGATTGATCAGAAAACCTCCCAAGCCGAGGCTACATCTTGCAAAGGATGCAACAAGTTATCATCGGCGAAGCTTCCGGGTGTCGAACCCCTAACCGGAGCGGTGGAAATCCCAAGGGCTTCGAGGTGACGGAGGACTCCAATTCCAGTGCATTGTCTGGAGATCTCTCCGTACCGGACACCGGAGCCCATCATCAGCGACGTCGCCACTTGAATCCTCTTTAGCTTCCGCTCGAGGGCCTCGCTGGCCGTAGCAGAAGATGAAGGGCACATGGTGCCAAAATATTCCAAGGTACCCTGAAGGGCATCAAAGGTACGCTCCGCTATAGTGGCATTCTTCTTCTCTACCGCCTCCAGCCCCGTAGCGGTAGCAGTTACTTCAGCCATATGGGATAGCAGGGAGCTCTTCTGAGCCATAGCCTGCTTGAGAGAGCCTTGAAGCTCTACCAGCTGAGTGCTCGAAGTAGCTGTCGCCTGCTGGAGCTTCTCGACCTATGCTCGGAGCACCAAGCACTCGGCTTCAGCCTCTTGGGCCGAAGTTTGGAGTGCGCCGCTGCTCTACTTTTTGAGCCAGAGGGCTTCGTCAGTCTCGACCCTAGCCCTTCGTTCTTCGAGGAGCTCTTCCTTCAATCGAAGTGTTTTCTCTTCGGAGTCTTTGAGCGCGGATTGGAGGGTAGTAACCTTCCTCTTGAGTCGGTTAGTTTCGACTTCATTGGAAGTCACTGCCGCTCCACCAAGGACAAATTGGTGCAAAAGGAACAAGTAAGTACAAAATAGTTACATTTGTTAATTGAAAATATTCGTGGTACTCTTTATACCTGAAGGGCATCCCTTTCGAGGGCTAGGTTAACCTCCGGGGCCCTAGCTTCGCTCAAGACAGAGACCAAGTCGAAGTTAACGACTTCCTAGCCTTTCTCCGCCAAGGGCTCCAGAAGCGCCCGGAGACCCGTTCATTGCTCCAGGAAAGGAGCCAACAAAGAAAGCCAAGACAAAGCTTGGCGGACATCTACTATTGCCTCTTCCTCCGAGTTGCTTGTCGAAGGCTCGTTGGAAGAGGGTGTTGTCGTCGGAGTGGGAGGGAGTCCAAGGCTTGTCATGCTTTTTCCCCTCCCCGGCACGAAGGCTGGAGGCCCGACTTCACCAGAGGTAGATCCTCCTTCGACGGCTGTCCCTTCGGCAGGAGCCGCGTCGGCGAAGGCGGCCCCTGCCACCGGAGCCGGAACATCCAATGGAGCAGAGGTGTCCATCGGAGCAGCAACCTCAGAAGAAGCTGGAGCTTCGTTTGTGGTCGGGGCTTTGTCGCCCTTCGATATGCCTACAGCATCAAGGTACTTGGTGAACATTCACGAGTAATAATTGTTGCAGGAATTGATCAAAGAAAAAGTTTCGAAGTATACCTTCGGAGCAACCTTGAGGTAAAATGGTCGGGTCCTCCAGGACCTCGTACATCCGGAGAATCTCGTCGAGGTCGTCCCCCGAAGTCCTCTCCGGTGTAGTTGCCGCTGGAGATTCAACCTCCGCCGTGATCACCCCAGCTATGGGTGAGTTGGGGGCAACAGTCTCCAACCTCGAGCTCACAGCAGCAGGCGCTGGAGTGTGTGCCGTGTCTGCCTTCGCAGCCTCTCGAGCAGAAGCTTCGGTTGGGGCCCCTGCTTCGTCTTCATCGCCTTCCAATTGGACGTCGGAGCCCTTGCTTCCGGAGCCTTTGCTCCCAAAGTCATCCGAAGCTGAGCTCCGAATGCCCAAGGATGAGGCAGATGAAGCCGGGGTCAGCTGAGGGGGTATTTTGTCTACCTTCTTCCCCTTCTTGATGGGGGTTTTGCCTTAAGTCGAAAATAATACTATAATGTCGTCATGGTGCAGAATCAAGCCCCTCTGTTATACAAGGAGATGGAAAGGTTGAACCTAGGAATCACTACCAGATAATACCTCGCCGTCTTAGAGGCAAGACTTGTCTTAATGGACCAAATCCGTGAAGCCCAGAAGGAAGACCCCGACATAGCAGAAATCCAGAAGAACGTGAGGAGAGGAAAGGCCTCGGGTTTCTTCGAAGATGAAGTTGGCACTATATGGTTCAGAAATCATCTGTCTGTGCCCGAAAAAATGGAGTTGAAGCTCTCATCCTCAAGGAAGCCCATGAAACCATGTACTCCATACACCCAGGAAGTACTAAGATGTACCAGGATCTGAAAGAGAAGTACTGGTGGGTCAGTATGAAAAGAGAAATAGCTGAATATGTAGCAAGATGTGACACTTGTTAGCGAGTCAAGGCAGAGCACCAGAGGCCTACCGGTTTGTTGAAGCCCCTCAAGGTCCCCGAGTGGAAGTAGGAAGAGGCGGGGATGGACTTCATCACTGGACTACCTCGGACCCAGGTAGGATATGACTCCATTTGGGTAATCATTGATCAGCTCACAATGGTGAACCAAATTTTAGAGGACATGCTTAGAGCATGCGTCATACATTTTGGCGGAATGTGGGAGAAGAGCTTACCTTATGTAGAGTTCTCCTACAACAATAGCTATCAGGTTAGCTTGCAGATATCACCATTCGAGGCATTGTATGGATGTAAGTGTCGAACGATGCTACTATGGGATTATACTAGTGATTCTTAGTTGTTCGGGACAGACATTCTGCAAGAGGCCGAAGAGATGGTTAAGATCATCAGAGATAGACACAAGATAGCACAGTCCCGCCAAAAGAGTTATGCCGACCATCGATGCAGAGACTTAGCATTCGAGGAAGGATACTATGTTTATCTTCGAGTCACTCTTGAGAAACCAAGTGGGGTTTGCACTATAGTTTTATCTTTGTGATGAGTGATTGACAAGTTTACATGTTTCATGGTCTAGACATGACTTTGCTGTTTGGTGTTCACTGATGGGATCAATGTGCATCTTTCTTGGAGATTTGTGTTTTGTTTGTCTCATGTTGTGCAGGGTTGAGATGTGAGTAAACTGTCAATGGCGAGAGATTGGGGTCAAGCAGGGAGCTTGATGCCAAATGGTCAAGGATGTCGGGTGAAGTTGAGGATGATATCAAGCGTACACGTCAAGATAGAGCAAGACATGGATGGATGGATGATGGAGACAATGTGTTGACCATGTCAGCAAAAGGGAGGTGTTGTAGCAATTTCATTAGCTACAGATGGTTTTTATGTGGTATATGGTGTGTAGGGTGAACCTCGAAGTGTTCTCATAGAGGGAGAGAGTATTTATACTGGTTCAAGCCTCCCCGGAGGGATAATAACCCTACGTCCAGTTCATAGTAGATTTGGCATAGTTTTGCCTCTACTGAACTTGTCTTTTACAAGGGGATGGCCCTTATTTTATAGGCACACAGGCCAAAGGAAAAGACCAAATTGCCCTCTACAAGTCATAGTCTTTATAGGGCAAAAAGGGAAAAAGGCTAGAGTATTGTACATCTGACTTTATAGACTTGGCAGATAAACGCCACTTCTAGAGTAGGTATACGGCATACTAGGGGCACAGGGGCCCCAGTATGGCTTTACACTGTAGCGATGCTTGCATATTTTTTCTTGCTTAGAGTACTTGCCGGAGTCCATCAGGCGGAGGCAGCTATGGGGGCTCCTAAGGGCACTCCAAAGTGGACCCTGAGGAGGGCTCTAAAGTGGTCTCCGGACCGGCTCTCGGAGTGGGCTCCGAGAGGCTCCGGAGAGGGCTTCGAAGGGGACTAGAGGGGCCCCGGGGGCTTGGATCAGAAGGGGATCGGAGGGATCCTAGAGGCTTGGCTCTGAAGGGGACAAGAGGGGTCCCAGAGTCTTGGCTCCGGAGGGCCCCGGAGGCTTGGCTTCGGAGGGCTCCGGAGGGATAAGCCTGGCAACTCGTGGAATTGTCTTCGTCAGAGGGGGTCGTACTTCGTTCTCAGACTTCGGCGGGGACAGACTCCGGGCCCGAGGGTTTTAGAGGCTGACGTCATTTGGCCCCTGTTTAAGGAAAACTTATTCCCCCAACAGTAGCCCCTCGCACGTAGCCCTTCGGAGCGAAGGTGTGTGCGTGCTTTGGGACAAATGACTTAGAGTAAAAATGGATTCAGAGAAGGTAGGCCTTCGGAGCTTGGACCGAAGGGTTGCTTCTGACCGTTGCAGCGCGAGGGGCTCGATAGTTTGCTTCAAATTCACCTTGGGCCGACCTGTCATAGACTATGGAGGCTGGGGTAATTGGTGAAAAAAGACTTCGGCGCAGGGTCCGTGGACGTTTTTTACCGCCTATAAAAGGGGTTCACCATACCACGGCTCCACTCACGCTTTCATTTGCTCTCTGCTTTAGCTCTTTGCATCCTTCGCTCTCGTCGCTCCACATTTAGCTTCGCGTGCAGCCGGCTTCACAGCTTCTTAGCGCCCTTCGTGCCGAAGCCCTGCGAGATGCCGAAGAAAGCTGCGACGAAGAAGGCCTTGTCTCTGGGCATGAGTTCGAGCTCCATCTAGGCCTAGGTGGTGGCGGCGGCGAAGCCTGCAGTGAGGCGCTTGGGTCCAAGGGACCTTCGGTCGCCATCGTACAAGTTTGAGCAGACATTGGAGTTGAAGGCTTCGGCTTCAACGGAGGAGTCTGTTCGTAGAGTCTACGAAGGGAAAATTTCAGAGGGGATCCAGCTTCGGGTGCCCGAGGAGTCAAAGACCATCCCGAGGCCTCGGGCTGACGAGGTTGTTGTTTTCAAAGCCTTCTTCGAGGCGGGCCTCGGGCTGTCGGTAGTGGAGATGCTGAGAGAGGTGATGAAGGTGTACAACTTCGAGCTCCCTCACATTTCTCCAAACACTATGGCGAGGCTTGCTATCTTTGAGTGGGCCATGTGGGACGAAGGCTACGAGGGGCATGTAGACGTATTTGTCACCCTTCACGATGCGAGCTGCCAGCCGAAGTGGAGGGAGGGAGCAGACCGCGTGGAGGGGGCCTTGGCCTTCCGGAGCGCCAACTTTCAGCTCCGAAGGGAGTTCCAAGATGACTTCCCAGCGAGGGCTATTAACAATAAATGGTAATCGAAGTGGGACCAAGAGTGGTTCTACACTTCGGTTTGCGTGGACTCCCCCCTCCGGAGTACCAACGCACTCATCTCTTACTGACGCGAGGGCATGGTGAAGGTGAGCCCCGAAGACCTTTGATTGAGGATCCTGCTCCTGCGTGGGGTGGCTTCGAGAATGAGCTTGAGGGACTTAGCCGAAGAGTTCATCACCCTTTAGCTTAGCACCCTCATGCTCTCTTGGCCAGAAAACCTGTTCCAGCCTTCGGGCTCGGATGGACCGAGCGAGGTGTCCGCGGAGCACCTTGGTAAGACTTCAAACTTCTTTATCTTCTTACTTCACAAAATTAACTTGTGCTAACTTGAAATTTTGATGAAGCTGTGCGCGACGTGCGGCCTCCAGAGGAGGCAATCATGGCTGCGGAGCACGTTGTTGGGGCTCCAACGCCTGATGAGCAGACCCAAAAGCTTGCTCTAACCTGCTCTGATACCAATTGTTGGACCGAAATGGGCGACCATAGGGGGGTGAATGGTAGTTATTAAAATTTTAGGCTAAAACTAGCCTTCTGTTTTAATTTCAGTCTCCTACGGAACAGGCTTCGAACACACCCTTCGGAAGTCTGGTTTGGAGGTATTTTACAGCTCCAAACCCAGGCTTCACAAAGAGAAAAAGTCTGAAGTCAAGAAGACTTCGCTCATACCCACGAACCCAAAAACACAACTCTACAAGGAAAGTGCAGGCTCCGCAACTAGTACTAGGCTTCATAGTTCGAAGGGCAAAAAGCTGACCGAACATACTACGCTGAGGACTTCAACTAAAGAAGGGAAAATTGGCTTCGGGCCTAACTTCACTCAGTGCTTCGCTAGTAATCAGAGAGGGCTTGCCTCCAGTTTACACAGAGCAAACACACACTGAAAAGCACACAACACTAGCACAAACAGAATGCAAGCACACTTCGTTAGAGAGGAGATATGCCCAAAACTCTAGCTGAAACAGAACGAAGTGCAGCACAAAGAACTCAACACTCACAGTGCAAAAACAGGAATACAAGTTCAAGCAATAGACAGAAAACAGAATGTAAATTTCATTTCATGAACAGGGAACACAAAAAGACTCACAAGACTGAGTACATGGGTCTGGCGGCTAGCTCTGGAGTTCTAAAATGGTTGCTCAAAGTGTTTTTTAAACCTAGCCAGCCTTCACTATTTATAGGCTCTACTAAGCCATGCGAATAGACTACTTTACCCCTAGGGTTTACAATGTTTTTGTCTCAGCCAGACAAGGGGCTATAGATGGTAGTGTATTTTTCTGGAGGCTTCTTTTGTCAGATTCGCAGAGGATACAACATCGGCTTTTGCAGAACAGACACGATCAACTTTTGTGCAGTTGGAATCTTTGAAGCCCCTTTCGCACACGAGGTGTGCAATAGCTTCGGTGGCAAGCTTGGGGCCTGAATGCCTTCGCTTCACCGAAGTCAGTCTTCGATACAGTGATGGTTTCGAGCCGAAGCCGTCAAAACTCTTGAGCCTTCGCACCATCACCTCTGGAGTGGACCACCACGGCTTCGCAGCTACTCCTAGCTCGAATTCCATCAGTCCGTGTACCAAAGCCATGCATGGTCACCCTTTTCAAGAAATCACTTTTCTAATTCCAAAAGATTGGGTCATTCTGTTCGGGTGTGCTTCCGCCGCCGCCACAACTCCTCGTGAGCACGTCAGATTCTGCACACAGGCACGCTAAGAAATCGCATATTCAGTTTATTCTTTCTGTTTATCATCTCGTGCGTGGCTGTGAACTCTTGACTTTGTTTTGTGTGCATCTGGGTGCGAATGGATTATTTCATGTTATTTTTGTGTGCCTGAATCTGCTATGCGTTGGCTTGAGACTGCTAGTCTAGCCTGTAGCTGTACTGTTTGGTCACATCTTTGAGAATCATCTAGATTGTTTTTCTGTCTGGGTGTGATGTTTCTTCAGCAGTTGTACTAGCAGCAATATTTTTCTGCTAAAGTTTTTTTTATTCGGTGTCTTGTTCCTTCTCGCATAAGCCGCAGTCTATATTTTCCTAGCATAGTAATGCTAGCTCTCTAGCACTGCAAGGTTGTCAGTTTTTGCATGGGATTTTGCGCTTCTAGCATTTGCTGTGTGTAGCAGCATAGTCTGCGAAGGTCTACACACTAGCGTGTTCTTTTCACGAGGTGTGAGCGAAGCTATTTCCTGGTGAAGCGTGTGTAGGCTTCGAAGTTTTCTGGTGGGTTTCAGTTTTTTTGATTCGGAGGTGTCTGCTGCGAAGTTTGCTAGGTGTTCGAAGCCTGTTTTTCGCGTGGGCACCAAAGAATAGCTCTTTGTGCTTCGGCAGTTTTGTTCGTATTCTCTATGAGGACTTCGCTGTTGTATTCAAAGCCTGCACGATAGATTTGGACAAGCTTTTCCGAAGTATTCCCTTTTTGATGGAGTTATCACTGTTCGGAGCTATAGCGTGGGCCCCTCATTGCACTGTCTTTGTCCCAGTTTTCAGAACTTCGAAGTTCTCTTTTCGGAGTCTCTGCTTGTTCGAAGTGTTGTTCGTATATTTTGTCTTGTTCTGTTTCGAAGCTACTTCGTACCAAAGTAGGCTTCACAGTTTGCAACACACATCAACAACCTTCGCACGTCAACTTCGAAGCAGGCTTCGACACGACTGCTTCAAAGCAGGCTTCGGCACGTTCACTACAGACTTCGACACTGCGTACTTTGAAGCCAGCTTCGCACAGGATAGGCTTCATCGAGTTTCGAACAGGAGACAAACTTAGAACAGTAACCCTTCATCTCCTTTTTGCGTGCTTTCAGATTAATTGATGTGATAATTTATTTCTGTGAACCTTGATCTGCCCATGTTCTAAATGCTTTGTTATTCTGTCTATTAGCACTGTGTTGGTGTTTCTTTGTCTAGGACACTGGTCATTTATAGGCTAGATACTTTTAGGCTTTGATGACTTGTTCGTGTTTTCCTGCTAAGTCTTTTGAGGTGCGTTGGGTGTTGGGAGCAGGCCATTGATTCGAAAGAATTTTTTGGTGCCCATTCACCCCCTCTGGTCGCTACTTTCGGTCCTACAGTTATCGAGCTCCCTGCTCGCCTGGCACCAAGCCTCCCGCTTGACCTAGGTTCACTTGCTGTGAACCGTCCATCACCTCTGAAGTCACCTGCACACCACCGACAAACAGAAAAGTGTTTCCAATACCCCGGAGACCTCTCTGGTAAACAACCTTCGGTACACACTCCGATGTACCACCCAAAATAGTGAGCCCTTCGGTACCACCATGTCAATGTGTTATGTCAGACCCCATGACAGACACACTTCGCTGCACAGCTGCAGCCAACCAACTCCGAATCCTTCAGTAAAAACCTCTGAACCCCTTCGGAGGGATCCCTTCTCTCAGAAGGTAACTTGTCAACCACTCATCACAGAATTGAAACCAATGCACATTTCAACTTGGTTTCTCACAAACACGATCAGCTTTTGCAAAGCGGAATCTTCTGGAGCCCCCTTCACACACGAAGTGTGCAGAGGCTTTGGTGACATGCTTCGAACCCTAAGGCCTTCGCTTCACCAAAGTCAGCCTTCGATACATAGACAGTTTTGAGCCGAAGCCGTCAAAGCCCTTGAGCCTTCGCACCATCACCTCTGGAGTGGACCACCACGACTTCGCAGCTACTCCTAGCTCCAACTCCGTCAGTCCGTGTACCGAAGCCATGCATGGCTGAAGTACTTCAAGTCATCCACACTCCTAAGCCCAACCTTTGAAGAATCTTCACCACCTTCCGAAGTCCCTCCATCGTCCAAGGCCTCCCAATGAAGCACTCCTTTGTAGTGTCTCTGCCTAGAGCACACTCCCGAAGAGCCTTACCCGGACCATGCCTTCGATCCACCTCGACATCTGAGACCTTCGTCAAGTGTCCTTCCAAGAGTCTCTGTATGGAGCACACTTGGGAGCTTTGCCTCATTCTGAGGACTTCGTCCACAATCCTTCGAAGTCACTCCTTCGGAGTCACCCTTCGAAGTGCCTCGCCTCCGAGTACTTTGCCTCGAGGTACCTTCAGCCAGAGCCACCCTTCGCACTTTCTACCTTCGCCTGGTGCATCTCGACTCGAGGACCGACCTTAACTCCACGCAGCTTCCGTGACCGAGCTCCCCGCTCACTTGGCATCAAGCTCCCTACTTGACCCAGGTTCACCTTCTGCGAATCGTCCCATCGCCTCCGAAGTCACATGCACACCACTGACAAGTAGACAAGCGTTTCTAGTACGCCGGAGACCCCTCTCTGGTAAACAACCTTCGGTATACACTCTAGTGTACTGCCCAAAGTACCGAGCCCTACGGTACAGACACTCCAACAGACATACTCCACTACAACAGCTGTAGCCAGCAAACACCGAACCCTTCGGTAAAACACCTCTGAACCCCTTCGGAGGGACCCCTTCATTCAGAAGGTAAAACTTGTCAATCACTCATCACAGACTTGAAACCAAGGTACATCTCAACTTGGTTTCTCAATCTCCCTCTTGATGAGTGCATTGACAACCAAGTTCAAGTTCAGGAAAAGTTAAAAAATTTAAGCACACAAGTGACCATAAAAACTCAGAAAGGAGCCAAATCATGTCACTTTATAAAATAATCTCTTCCCCCTTGACTCATGAAAAGCCATATGGAAAAAACTCCCCCTTCATAAAAATTCTCTCCCCCTTTGAACTTCATCACTTGTCCTCCCCTTTGGTAGGCAACAAGGCATTCTCTTCCCCTTTGGCAATTTAAGAAACAAGAAGCAGTAAAAGATGCAAGGCTTCGAAATGATGAAAAGTGTGAAGACATATAGTGCAACAATATGCCAAATCATAATGTCAGGCAGAGATGCTCATCTCAAATTACCATATTCCAAATTCAATATTTGAGGCATGAACTTTTCAGATTGTTGAAAAGAAAAGCATCACCACTTAGACTAGTCTTCTAGACAAGTGAAAGCAATAGCTGCTAAAGCTAATCAATTTCTACACAAGAAATCGAGTCCAATTTTATGGAGCATTTAGCAAACTTGGTAAGTAAAGGATTCAGACTTGCAAATCTTTTTATATTTCTAGGGGTTATTTGCTTGTCCACCTTATTCTTTCCAACCAAGCCAAGCCTATGTCAAGAAAGACCATCAGAAGCTTAAGGCACTGATTTTGGCAAACACTAAGTTATCCTAGTTCATACCAAAGTGTTATGGTAAGCAGTCTAGAATAAAATAGTGCGACAAGCAAACCCACCCGGATCTTTTCATTTTTAGCACATAAATCATGGATATTGATCTTTATTGAGTACCAATTATTGGAAAATTCCATGAAAAGTAGTATTATTTTCATGTTGCAGTTTTGCATCCAAAGTATAGGATTCTAGCTACTAGGCAGATAAAAGATAGCTAAAGCAATTATGCATAACACATGCGAGACACAAAACTAAGTAGTGATCAAGTTTGAAATTTTGTAAATTAAAATCATGCTCATAATGAAATTAGATATATTAATAAGAGCAGAAGGCATCATGATAATGAAAAGTATGCAAAGGCATATAAAAGCAACTAAATGCATCAATAAATAATCATAACAGGAGCCAATGCAAAACAATTAAAGCATGCTCCCCTTCAGAAAATGCTGTAAGGATGAAAAATACCAAGTTCCCCAAGCAAATAAGCAAATCGAGATGCATCAAGGGGTTTGGTAAAAATGTCGGCAAGCTGGTTCTGGGTATCAACATATTGAAGATCAATATCACCCTTCTCATTTGATCTTTGAGAAAGTGGTATCTCACATAAATGTGTTGGGTTCTGGAGTGTTGAACCAAGTTGTTTGCAATGCAAATGGCGCTAGAGTTATCACAAAATAGTGGAACACTCTTATAATCTAACCTAAAATCTCGCAAAGTGGAAACCGTCCACAAAATCTATGAGCAACAGCTAGCTGCAGCAACATATTCGGCCTCAGTCATAGATTGTGCAATGATAGACTGTGTTGGCGTAAAAGATTATGATAACAAGTTTAAGAAACTGTATGTGTAAAAAACGAAGTGTTTGCGAAATCGGACTACCTCAAGCCTCCGAATAGGATAATATCTCGAAGTAGTTCGAAGTTATGTATTGAATATCTGAGTATTCTATACCCTTTATAGAGTGAAGAAGGATATTTATATACTGAATATTAAAGGAAAAGACTCCTTTACCCTCTAATTACAACCGACTAAGAAGATACTGTTTAATATTCTTCATAGGGGTAAAAAGGTAAAAGACTAATTTAATAAGAAAGAAGATAAATCTTCTATCCTCGCTGGCAACACACCTTCGGGTGGAAAGGATTCGAGAGGCTTCGTCATGCCGAAGCCTTAACGGAGGTCTTCGCTATACATTACTCCGAATATAGCGAAACCTTGATGCTTTTAGGATCTTCGAAGATTGAAGCTTCTGACTTCATTTCTTCTGCTTATATGTACAGGGGAATTCCTTTGACCTCTGGAGGATGAAATATTTTCCCCCAACAGTAGCCCCTCGAATACTTCTCTCCGAATTGCCTATACAATAAAGAGGGCGGTATACGCAAGAAATAATTTCATACTTAGAATCAAGAACTTAATGAGTTTTACCAATCTTTGAAGCATTCAGAGGCCCAGAGTCTTCGGACCAACTTCTATGCGAAGATACGTATCGAAATGGCTTCGAAGATAGATCCTTGCGAAGCTGAAATAACCGTTAGACTCATAGAAATAGTTTTTACCTTTTTTAAAGGCTAAACGGTCGCTTCGTTTCTAGATGCGTGATTTCTCATGAAGAGCTTCAGTGGATCATAACGGTAAAGAAGATGGAACGGCGCACATGAAAGGTACGTTGCAACTACAAGTACATATTATAAATAACAATGCAGGGGTGAGTTTTGGATACTTTACCAACTGCTCCCGCATTTTCCCTTTCTGCTTCCCGAGCCCATCTTCCAACTTCATCTTCTCCAATGGCAAAAACAAGCCACAAGGTCCCCATTCCCGCTTCATCTTTGGCGAGGCAACATACGATGGTGGTAGCAGCGGTAGTGGCGCCTTCGGATAACCCTCGCCTAGACAGTCCTCATGATCTCCACCCAGCCTCCGCCAAATATACGGATCAATCGTATAGTTTGGGGCCCTCAACTTGTTCGAAGAAGTCAATTGCAGCAGCGACTACTAGGAGGACAGGACCTGGAATCAAGATTCGCCAGGCTAGGGGAGAGGTGATATTGGCACCACGAACCAGAGAGGTGGTGGTGTTCGAAGCATTCTTCGAAGCTGGATTGGGGCTTCCAGCAGTGGAGTTCCTTTCTGTGGTATTGAACGTGTTCCACATCACTTTGCCTCAACTCTCTCCGAATGCAATCGCTTGCTTAGCCATCTTAGAATGGGTGATGTGAGCCGAAGGGTGTGACAGGAGAGTCGAGATCTTCGCGGCTCTTCACAAAGCTTCATGCCATCCGAAGACCTATACCGGAGCCAGAGGAGAAAATATGGTGATCGCCTTCAGGAGCATCAATTTGTGACTTCGCGAAGAGTATCAAGACCAGTTCCCAGGGAAGGCCATTAACACCAAATGGTACACAGACTGGATTCTTCGCTGGTTTTATGATGAGGTAGGAGCAGACAAAGCCTTGCCCAGACCTATGGAGGACATCTTCTATCGGAGGGAAGCGGAAGTCCAACCGGGCCCAAGTCAACTCGAAGTCCGCCTCGAGCTGCTGCAATCCGTAAGTCGTCGCATGAGTATGCATGACTTAGCGGAGGAGTTCATCGGACTCCGGATCCCCCCTTGCTGGCTAGCTGGCCAATCAACTTCGAAGAGAACCCGGAGGGTAGACTCCGAGAGATCCCTTCAAGTTCTGCAGGTAAACTTCTTGTATGTCCTGCAAAATATTTTTACATGTAGTATTGATTCTATAAAAATGATTTAACCGAAAGGAAATCTTATCTTTCAGCTCCACGCGTCACCCTCACTTCAGAACAAATTGTCCTAGCTTCGAAGAAGATCCTTGGGGCTCCTACGCCCGTTGAAAAAGTGTGGAGGGTGAAGTTGGTTGGTAGTGGGGAGCGATTCATCTGAGTATGGAGTGTACTCAGAGTTGAACCTCAAACTCTTCCAGACTGGATTAGTTCAGAGCAGGCTCCGAAGAAAAGGAAGGACGAAGTAGGGACTTCAGCGCCAGCCAAGACACCTGTTAAAAAGGTGGCTCGAAAGCCAAAGGCCCTCGCTCCTTCCAAGTCGCCAACTTCGTCTTCAGAGTCATCTGAAGATGAAGAAACAGACAGAGCAATAGGGGAAGAGTTTGAGGCTCGCCTAGTAGGGGATGAAGGGTCTCGAATGGGAGCTAAAGTCTCCGTTCAAGGCGACGTGGTGGTGGTGCCTACCATTGAAGGTAACCCTAAATAGGTGGAGACTGAAAATGTTCTGCCTGGCCAGGTAAATGCTCCTGCTATGGAAGAAGGCGGAGTCGAGACTGTGGATGCCCAAGTCTTGTCCCCGGACGAAGTGATAACTACGGTGGTCTAAGATATCTCCGCATCTATTCCTTCAATTCGTAGTCCGGACTCCTAAGAGGACTTCGATCAGATGTTCGAGCCCCCGAGTAGTCTAGTGCTCGTTCGGCAACAAGATGTCGGAGGTAAGCTTCAGTAGAATACCTTTTCTTCTTCCCTGTTTTTGTGTACTATAAAATTTAAGCAATATCAAATACCTTTGGTTTTTACAGGATTAGCTCCGGTGGAGGTGACTCCTATTGCGGAGGTTGTGTTAGAGCTTGTTACAGCTCCGAAGCTAGCTCCAGCCGCAACACAAATGACTTTGGTCAGAGAAACAACTTCAAAGAAGATGATGGGTCCTGGAAAAGGTAAAGGTAAAGGTTGGCCTTTGCCTGCTCCAATTCTAGGGTGGACTCCATTAGGATCCACAAACGGAGGTCAATCTACGGAGGCCTTTGAAGATGCTTCGCTATGCTCCGGTCCATCTCCCAACGAAGAGGATTAGAGTGCCTTGTCAAGGCTCCCCCTCTTAGCTCCTTTTCTAGAGTGGAGAACAGGACTTCAGACTTTGCTAGAGACATTGGCTCGGCTAGTCACGAGGTTGGGGAGACTGACTTGGTTTCCATTCTTGGAGAAGCGGAGGGGTTGGAGCTAGATGCAGCTTTGGAGTGAGCAGCCTACCTGGTATGAAGCATCTGCAAAAATAGAATTAGTTCAAACATATTTACCTAATTTACTTACATTGTTCTTCTTCTTCCTTCGCAACAAGTAGTTCTAGCTCGGGCTGCAGCTATATCACATGAGAGAGAATGCAATCGACTCAAGGAGAAGGTAACAACTCTTCAAGGGAGTCTTGTTAGCTCCGAGACTCGGACTTCAAGCTTGGAAGAAATGGTAGCTGCAGAGAGAAATGCTAGGACTAGCTTGGAGGCTACCAAAAATGAACTCGAGGCTGAGCGGGTTGTGCTTCGGGCCAAGGTGGAAAGACTATGGGGAGAGAAGGCAGCTGCGGTAGCCAAAATGGTCAAGCTTCGAGAGGAGCAACTAAATTTGACGGAGGAGGCCAAGAAAATGCTCAGACAAAAGAATTCTTTAATGATGGAGGCCGCTAGGTTTTCATCTTTGACAGACGAGCTGACTACGTTAGTCTATAGAAAAGATAAAGTGCGAGAAGGTGGCTTCGGAGACCATGGATGCCCTTCGGGGTGTCTTGGAATACTTTGGCACTTCTTGCACCTCTTCTTCGGCTGTCAACGACTCCCTGCTGCGAAGAATGAAGATGATCCAAGCAGCGGCGAAGACTATGAAGGCTGCAGGTACTCAGTATGGAGAGATCTCTGGCCAAATAGCTTCTCTCGGAGTACTTCATTACTACGAATACCTTGGGTTATTTGGTTTGCCGGAGCCTGAAGCAGCCCCCGTCAATTTTGGCGACGACCGACTTTTGACTCCTTCGGCTGATGTGGCCGTAGCTTGGGAGGCTTTTAAACCATCCTAGAGAGTTGAAGGCCGATCGGCTATAAAACCATGGATTGATGAAGGTCTCCATCAGAAGCAAGCGCGGTCATAGCCTTCGAGCAACAAACCTCCTTTGGACCCGAAGGTTTAGTTCTCCTTAGGGCTCCGTCTATGTAAAACTTATGTTTTTGTTCTCTTTTGAATGAAAAGACTTATTTGGAAATGTTTTTAGGCTTCCCGACCTTTTTTTGTATGAACTCAAAGTGTTAGAGATTAACGAAGAACTCTGCCTACAATGGGACACCTTCGAAGCCTTAAGGCCTCACATGCGTCATCGATTTTCAATTCCTCGAGGAAGTTCTGGAGAGGTTATACTCGATATATATAAAGAAGTGTTAGCTTATATTAAAAAAGAGAAAAAAGAAGTTAGTATAGAAACTTCATCTTTAGAGGACGTTGAATGGTCCGAAGAAGAAAATGCTAATTATTGGCGTAAAATATTACGCTAACAGGTTCTCTAAGATTAAGAACTAACAAACAAGGAGTTTGTGAAGTGAACTATCTCAAGCCTACGAACAGGATAATAGCTCGAAGTAGTTCGAAGTTGTGTATTGAATATCTGAGTATTCGATGCCTATTACAGGGTGAGAATGGGGTATTTATAGGTAAAAACTTTAAGGAAAAGACCTTTTTACCCCTCAGTTACAACCGACTTAGTGGAAACTATTTGGTACCCCTAATAGGGCTAAAATTGTAAAATAGTAATCTAATTAGAAAGAAGATAAGTCTTCTGTCCTTGCTAGAAGTTATTCACTGCGAAGACTGAACCTTCGAAGTGTATCTTAGAACAGGAGTCTGGATGGATTTTCCAGACTTGATCATACGCTAGGCTGGAGTTAAGTCTTAGACTTCGGTCTAGTAAATTGTCTCTATCTTATAACCTTGAAGATCCTGGGTATGAAGTATTTTCCCCCAACACTAATGAAGAGCAAGTGGAGAAGAACCCCGAATGACTTCGAAGCTGGGAGAGAAGCCCCGAACGACTTCGGACCTATGTTGAACTTCAGCAAGAACAAAAAGACTTATGAGCTTCGAAAGAAGGGAAGAGAGTTAAGCGCAAAGTTTTAAAGACTCCATGCTCCGGGACAAGTCGTCTTCGATGTCAGGCTAATTTTGAAAGAAGTTCTGGGGATCGAAGGGGTCTTCGCTTCCTTCTTGGCATAGACACATATTTTTCATGATGTAATGTAATCTATTTAAATAATATAAACTAGAAAGTTTAAAAATTGTCTCACTACTTCCCAGCCCCTCTTTGGGGGTAAGCACCTCCAAAATTTGATCGAGGGTGGTTATGCACAATGAAGATAACGTTAGTTAGGAGTACAATTTTGGAGGCTCGGAGCCCCTTATTATATTAAAGAGGAATTAAGGACCGAAAGTCCAAAATGGTCACTACGGACCTCGAAAATATCTTCGACTCTATTAATTTGGAGTCTAAAAACTAGTAACTTAGTACTCTTTTTCAAACGTGGTCAATTCAGACTCTTTTTTGAACGCGTTAGAATCCGATTATAATGGTCACTTTGAACTTTTTTTACAGACGTTTTCAAGCTAATTGCTCGGAGTCTTTATTGTTTGGTCTCCTTCGACTCTTTTTATGGATGCTATCAAACCGGTGGTTCGGAATCCGCTTTTTGTGGTTTCCTTGGACTCTTTTTACGGATGCTTTCAAGCCAGAGCCTGGAATCCGTATCATTTGGTCTCTTTGGACTCTTTTTACGGATGTTTCAAGCCGGTAGCTTGGAATCCATTTTTTTGACTTCCCCGCCTCGTCGGATGCTTCGGACCAATGGTACGAAGTCGGTAAAATTGGTTCAAATGTATGACATTTTCCTTCGCAATCAACTCCGTTCTCCTAGTGAGTCCACTAGAAGTAGGGAATGTTTGAGAAGTAGGCATTATCTGAACCATGAGCTTTATTTATTCAGAAAGTGTTTACAAATGATTACAAGGAGCCCCTATGCAAAATATTTCTTAAGCTGCTCCGCATGCCAGGCATGCTTTAATTCTTCACCTTCTAAATTAGCTAATTTAAAAGAACCAGGGCGTCCTGAACGAAGGATGATATATAAACCTTCCCATTTATTTCCTAATTTCCCTGGTGCTATAATGCTTTGCAAAACTTAATGACATGGTTTAAGTTCATTAAGTTTAATCTTCGGGTCATACCAAGTCTTCATCTGATGTTGATACTTCGTCAAATTTGCAACAGCTCGAAGCCTTGTTTCTTCTGTTAAATCTATCGAAGCTTGTCTTTCATATTCTTTTTTAGGTTCGATAGTGCGAAGAGATCCTCCTTTAAGATCCATCGGTGTCATGGCTTCATCTACGAATAGTAACCTGAAAGGGGTAAAACCTGTGGACCTTGCTTGAGTTGTCCGAATGGACCATAAAATCTTCAGGAGCTCTTCGGTCCATAGCCCCTTCGCCAATTGAGAAACCAAGGGTGGTTTCGGTCTGAATGATGAGTGATTGACAAGGATGAGCGACCGAGCGAGTGAGTGGTCGAGAGTATGTGAAGTGCATCAAGAGTTTCGATGTGAAGTGAAGGTGTGGCTGCCGAGGGTTTCGGCAGTGCATTTCGTTCTTGTTTTGGCTTGTTTTGTTTGTGCAGGGTGGAGATGCTGACCGACTATCGACGGTGGGTGATCGAGGGTTGAGCGGGGAGCTTGATGCCGAGGATCAGGGAGGCCGGGTGAAGTTGGAGAAGACCTCAAGAGTGCACGAAGAGAGGGAGAAGGACTCGGATGGACGGCTGACTACGACGGCATGTCGACCGTGTTCGCGAGAGGGAGGCCAGGACAAGCATTCGTGTGGCTCGAGGGGTCGAGAGCGGAAGTGGCTTGCTGGTGCTCGAAGTCGTGAAACGGTGTCACGAGTCGAGGAGCTGAAAAAGCTTTGTCGGTTTTTGTAGAAAACCGTTGAAACATTTACCGTTTTTACTATTTTAATAAAATAGTTTCATAGTGTTAGTTTAAATTTTTAGTGTCATTGTGTGTACTTTTTAGAGTATTTTTGGAGTATAGATATTCTGAAAATATTCTAAAGAGGAGTCATGTGTAATTTTCTAGAGTAAAATAGGGTAGTTTCTTTTTGTATTTTCAGTTTTGTAATTTGAGTCTTTACTAGGGGGTTTAGTGCAAATTAGGCCGTCTAGAAACATGGAGTAGGTGGATAAATATCCCCATATGTGTGCTGGCCGAACAGAACTTCTATCCAGAATTTTTTGAGGAACACAAAATGAAATTGAGTTCTTATTCTTCACGTTTTGATCTACCGAGTGAATTTCTGCACATGAATTGGATTACCGTGATGGGGAACAGCGCCTGCGCTTGACGGTGAACAGCATCGCTGCTTTTGCCGAAAAATATCTGCTACAGCTTGAAACTTCTGCGCCTGATTTGCCACTGGTTTTGCCGGAAGATGAACACTGCTGCTTTTGCCGATCATTCTACAGCAAAGTTCTGTTCATCGTCCAGAGCTCGGATTGTCAAAGCGATTTTTCTGGTGAGTATTCAACCGAAATTTTTGTGGTTTTCTTGATGATATGAGATGAAATAAATTGTGTTTTCTCCTGGTCATGTTAGAGATATCTCCTGAATTAAATTATTGATAGATTCTGCTATATCATCATGAAATTTCTGGTCTATATTTCTGGTGCATGTGAGTTTAGTCTGTTCATCAGTTTTTGCTGATTTGATTGATGTTTTGATGTCGATCTACTGGATGATAACATCTGAATGAAATAGGATTTTATGCTGAGTATTGTTGTTCAGGTTCAGTTGAATCCAGGCCTTGAATTCTGATTTCCTGGGTTCAAAATCTTTGAAACTTATCAATTTAAGCCACTGATCTGCTGTTCTACTTTTCATATTCTGAACTGAAATGCCCTATGAATTGATGTAGTTTTCCTGAATATAATCAAGTTGTAATCTGTTAGAGAGCTTTTGATTTGAAAGTATGAGTTGATCTGAGATTATACTTCTGATCAATGCTGTTTGTTTCTGAACCTAATTCAAACACTTCAACTGATCTTGAATACTTAGTTTACTCTGTTTAGTTACTCATTCATGTGTGCCTGATATGATACAGTATGGTTAGTCGGTAATTTGCATCAGGTCTCTAATATTATTGATGCCTTGTTGAAGATTCTGTTCCAAGCATTGTGAATGGTTTTGAATTAGTAGTTTACTTTTCTGAATCAGTAAACTCTATGTGCTGAATTTTCAGTTTACAGATTTATTGACAAGGGTAGTTAAAAATCTGCTGTTCTGATTGTTGTTTGAAGTGAACATTTGCAAACTGAATAGTAATTAGTCTAATACATCTTGTTGAAGCTTCATTTACTGTTCATTATTCAACAATCCTGAATCATGAATGTGTAACTGGATCATGCAAAATGAATCAGAAATCAACAAAAGCACTGTGCTGAATTTAGTGTACTGTTCACTGTCCGAAAAACTATATTCTGAATTTGATTGATTAGAGTTGTGAATTTTCTGAATTCATATTGATTTTCATGTTCTGAATTTATGTATGCTGACCTAAAGTGAAACTGAAATTGAAACTTGCAAATTGAATCAACTTTTATCAAATATGCTTTGATGAGTTTACCTTTGCTATTCATCGTCCGATAAATTTCAGGACTTTACTCTGTTTGAGCTCAACTTTCGTACTGTTTGAATTGAGATGTGATTTTGAGTTTTTAGAGGAGCATTGGGTGATTTGGTTGGGCCATCACTTCGAAAAAAGTGTCGAGGCGCCTATTCACCCCCTCTAGTCGCCATTCCGATCCCACAATTGGTATCAGAGCCGGTTTGATCACGAGTTGACCTTTACCGGTTGTGATCCTTGTTTTGGTGACATGGATAGGAATACAAAGATCCCTATGTTTGATGGTCGTGACTATGTCTATTGGAAGGTGCGCATGGTGGCTTATTTGCTTAACCAAGGAAGTGCGATATGGGACATTGTTGCATCCCAGTACACGATCCCTGAAACTCATACCTCAGAAACTGAGAAGGCTCAATATTAATGTAATAGCAAGGCTAGAAACATTATTTTTATCAATCTGAGTCGCAACGAGTTCGATAGGGTTCAGCACCTTCGTACTGCTTGAGAGATTTGGTCGACATTGAGTACTTTTCATGAGGGCACATCATAGATTAAGGCTAGGAGGCAGAGCACGTATAATCAAGAATACCAACTGTTCGTGCAGGGCCCTGGAGAATCTGTTGATGCTTTGTTTGCTCGCTTTGATAGCATTGTTAGTAACTTGCGATCCACTGGGACGCTAGTTTACTCAGATCATGACCGAGCGATCAAACTTCTCTATGCTCTGGACCGTAGCATATGGGAAGTTAAGATCTCTAGCATTGAGGAACCTGCTAGCTTTGATACTTTGACATGCGATGAAATTTTCAGCAAACTTAAGTCCACCGAGATTGCCAGGGCATCTCGTTTTGGGATTGGGAGCTCTTTGCCACATTCCATGGCACTAGTTTCCGGTTCCGGCAGTGTCACCTCTTCTGGAGGTAGCATGTCTAGTGTGTGTGTGTTTTTTGGGGATTTGCCTTGTCTTCTTTGGTCTCTATCACTAAGGAGCAAGTGGACACATTAGACGATGAAGAGCTTGCTCTCATAGTCAAAAAGTTCACTCGATTTTATAATGATAGAAGATACCAGAGGAGAGGAGGCTCTCGAGGTTGTTTTGAGTGTGGAGATTTAAATCACATTAAAGCCAACTGCCCAAAACTAAAAACCACAAATGAACATGAACAAAAGTATGAGAAAAAGGATAAAAAACCATTCTACAGAGGCAAAAAAGGAAAGGTGGCGAAAAGAATGGCTCGGGATTTCATGGCAGCACTTAGCGACATCGACAACACCTCGAGCGAAGATCCCAGTTCTGATGAAGATGAACCAGACAAGAAAGACAAGAAGATGAAGGACTTCAACGACCTCTGCTTATGGCCAACAGCAAGCAAAGCAGCGATGAACCTGACATATCTGAGGTTAGTCTATCTCTTGATGAATTACTTGTGCAAAACGATGAACATCATGATGCTATAATTTCACAAGATAGACTGCTCAAACTTGCTGCAAAAGAAAGAAAAAAACAAAAGCTTAAAATTGAATCGTTGTCTATTGAACTTGCTTTATTAAAATCTAAATCTGAAACTACTGATTGTGAGTCATTTCTCATTTTGATGGACGAACTTGCTCAGTTGCGTCTGATCCATGCTAAAAACATTGAAAATCTTGAAAATTTTCAGAAGCAACTAATGGTGGTGGAGTCTACACCTGATGCCATCGATGAATGCTTGAAATGCACCCTTTTGATTGAGAGTGTCAGTCTGAGAGACAAACATATCGATGAGCTTAAGGCTAGATTGGAGAGTGCAGAGTGTTCAAAGGATGTGCAGTCGGCTTGTCCGACCTATGTCACCCTGAAGGACCAACTCAGCTTTGCTAGAGAGCAAAGAGAGAAATTGAAATGTGAGAATGACTATCTTCTATCCGTAGTGGAAAAATGCACGGAAGGAAAGGGTAGGATGGACCTGCTTTTGGCTAAAACAAAAATGTGTGCTGACAGGGCAGGGTTAGCTCTCGGGTTGGGTTATGAGAGAACAACTCCAAACACTTTGAACGAAACTATGTTCACTCCTCCCACTACCCTTGAGAAAGAGAGAGCCTTGTTAGACACCGATCAAAAAGCCAAAAATCCTACCAAACCGATAAAGAAACCTCTTTGTGCTTTAGATGAACCTCCTAAGCCAAAACCAAAGAAAACCTTGAGATTTGAGCCTGAGACCCATACCCACACTCCCAAGAAAGTGTATCACTGTTCTTATTGACATCGGGTGGGTCATTTGATTAGGTTTTGCTTTCGTCGTATCAGGGATGAGCGACGGTCTTTTGCTATGAGTTTTTAGGACATGCACTACCCATCTTTAGGTATGCATGAGTCTGTTTTTTGCTCTCATCCTGAGTTTGAGGCTCCTTATAGTTATATGAGTGGCTATGCTTATCGTGGTGTATATCGTACGTTGTATGATGATAGGCCACGTAGGCATTTTGATCCTAATTATTTTAGGAGACCTCAGCGAGCTGCTAGGAGATCACATGCGCATTATGATTCTCATCACACACAGTCTTCTGCTTTATCTACTTTTCGGGTTGTTCAGCGCTGGATACCTAAGCATCTTATCTCTAAACCTAGCGTTGAGTACTCAAGATTTTACTTCTCTACTTAGGAGAGTGTTTTTGCCCCTCGTGGTGTACACCATTCCTCATATGGTGATAGATCACGTGTAAGAGGATTTGTTGCTCGACAGGTTGGGAGACCTCGTCGATTTCCAAGTTCACGCTTTATTGCTAGACCACGCACTTTTTATCATGGTTTATCTTCTATGCATGGTCAGTTTTCTATTTTGCCTGGATTTCGTGTTTTGCGCTATTGGATTCCAAAGAAATTTTTATCTCACCCTCTCACTGAGCATCCGAGAGATACGAGCATGTTTTGAGGGGGAGCTGTGTAGCATTGCATGAGCTTCTGTCATTTGATTAACTGCTTTTACAAGTACATGCTTTGTAATGTCTTTGAACTGTTATCTTTAATATTGTTGACTACTTGGCATGTATTCATGTGAGAATTGACATGAGCATGACTTTTATTTGTGAAAAATTGAAAATGGTCACTACTTAGTCTAGAATCTAGCATGGATTGGCTGAGTGCTTTTGCTAGCTTTTATACACTCTTGATAGCTAGGTCCTTTTTACTTGGATGCTGATACGCAACATGAGTTCATCAAAAATGAAAATGAAAATGAATGAAAAAATGAGAAATGAATGAAAATGGAAATGAATAATATTCATGCTTTTGTGTGCTGAATTTTGAAAAGATCCAGGTTGGTTTGCTTTGTCGCACTACTTTGTTCTGGACGTCTTACCATAGCAGTTTGGTATGAACCGGGACATTGAGTGTATACCGAGACCATTGCTTTAAGCTTCTGATGGTTTCAACCTAGGCTTAGCATGGTTGGTTAGCATAAGGTTGACATGCAAATAACCCCTGGCACAAAAATGAAAAAAAAATAAAATTGAAATTCATTGCATATCATGTTTGCTGAAGCACCTTGGAGTGGGATACGCTCATCTAGTGTGTGCTTGCTTAGCTTTTGCATCTCATGCCTTGACATGTCTAGTATGCTAGTCTTACCGGTGATGCTTTTATTTGCTAAAACTCTGAAAATGCTTGCTCATGCCTTTTTGATTAGATGATATTAGTATGTCTTTCAGTACTTTTAGATGATATTCAAGGCGAATACTTGTTGTTACTGTAATTGCAGTTGCTCATGTCTCAGAAGCTCACATCTCTGCTTTACCCTCTTTTCCCTCTTTGCATCTTTTTATCTCCTTGATGCCTGCATTGTCAAAGGGGGAGAAATGATATACATGATGCTTTTACTTTTGGATTGCTTGGTTAAGGGGGAGCTTTCATATTGAATTTCTTTTGATGCGATTGATGCGATATGCTTTTGATGCTTGCGCTTTTGATGCTTTGATGCGATGCGCTTATGATGTTTTGCGATGCGCTGTTGATGCTTTTTGCTCTTGCTTTGCCTTGCATAAGGTTTTTCCCCAGCAGGGAGATCTTTTACCAAGTGACATGTTTTTCTCGTTCGTGAGTTTTTATGGTCACTTGTGCGCGTATCTTGCTATCTCATCATGTCTTTACTTTTGGGTCGTCAATGCACTCATCAAGGGGGAGATTGAGAAACCAATGGTGGTTTCGGTCTGGATGATGAGTGATTGACAAGGATGAGTGACCGAGCGAGTGAGTGGTCGAGAGTATGTGGAGTGCATCGAGGGTTTCGATGTGGAGTGAAGGTGTGGCTGCCGAGGGTTTCAGCAGTGTGTTTCGTTCTTGTTTTGGCTTGTCTTGTTTGTGTAGGGTGGAGATGCTGACTGACTGTCGACGGCGGGTGATCGAGGGTCGAGCGGGGAGCTTGATGCCGAGGATCAGGGAGGCCGGGTGAAGTTGGAGAAGATCTCAAGAGTGCACGAAGAGACGGAGCGAGACTCGGACGGAGGGCTGACGGATGGACGGCTGACTGCGACGGCGTGTCGACCGAGTTCACGAGAGGGAGGCCAGGACAAGCATTCACGCGGCTCGAGGGGATCGAGAGCGGAAGTGGCTTGCTGGTGCTCGGAGTCGTGAAGCAGTGTCACGAGTCGAGGAGATGAAAAGGCTTTGTCGGTTTTTGCTGAAAACCGTGAAACAATTACCGTTTTTACTATTTCAATAAAATAGTGTCATAGTGTTAGTTTAAATTTTTAGTGTCATTGTGTGTACTTTGTAGAGTATTTTTGGAGTATACTTATTCTGAAAATATTATAAAGAGGAGTCATGTGTAATTTTCTAGAGTAAATAGGGTAGTTTCTTTTCGTATTTTCAGTTTTGTAATTTGAGTCTTTTCTAGGTGGTTTAGTGCAAATTAGGCCTTCTAGAAACATGGAGTAGGTGGATAAATATCCCCATATGTGTATATGTGTGCTGGCCGAACAGAACTTCTATCCAGAATTTTTTGAGGAACACAAAATGAAATTGAGTTCTTATTCTTCACGTTTTGATCTACCGAGTGAATTTCTGCACATGAATTGGATTACCGTGATGGGGAACAGCGCCTGCGCTTGACGGTGAACAGCATCGCTGCTTTTGCCGAAAAATATCTGCTACAGCTTGAAACTTCTGCGCCTGATTTGCCACTGGTTTTGCCGGAAGATGAACACTGCTGCTTTTGCCGATCATTCTACAGCAAAGTTCTGTTCATCGTCCAGAGCTCGGATTGTCAAAGCGATTTTTCTGGTGAGTATTCAACCGAATTTTTTGTGGTTTTCTTGATGATATGAGATGAAATAAATTGTGTTTTCTCCTGGTCATGTTAGAGATATCTCGTGAATTAAATTGTTGATAGATTCTGCTATATCATCATGAAATTTCTGGTCTATATTTCTGGTGCATGTGAGTTTAGTCTGTTCATCAGTTTTTGCTGATTTGATTGATGTTTTGATGTCGATCTACTGGATGATAACATATGAATGAAATAGGATTTTATGCTGAGTATTGTTGTTCAGGTTCAGTTGAATCCAGGCCTTGAATTCTGATTTCCTGGGTTCAAAATCTTTGAAACTTATCAATTTCAGCCACTGATCTGCTGTTCTACTTTTCATATTCTGAACTGAAATGCCCTATGAATTGATGTAGTTTTCCTGAATATATTCAAGTTGTAATCTGTTAGAGAGCTTTTGATTTGAAATTATGAGTTGATCTGAGATTATACTTCTGATCAATGCTGTTTGTTTCTGAACCTAATTCAAACACTTCAACTGATCTTGAATACTTAGTTTACTCTGTTTAGTTACTCATTCATGTGTGCCTGATATGATACAGTATGGTTAGTCGGCAATTTGCATCAGGTCTCTAATATTATTGATCCCTTGTTGAAGATTCTGTTCCAAGCATTGTGAATGGTTTTGAATTAGTAGTTTACTTTTCTGAATCAGTAAACTCTATGCGCTGAATTTTCAGTTTACAGATTTGTTGACAACGGTAGTTAAAAATCTGCTGTTCTGATTGTTGTTTGAAGTGAACATTTGCAAACTGAATAGTAATTAGTCTAATACATCTTGTTGAAGCTTCATTTACTGTTCATTATTCAACAATCCTGATTTCATTATCTGAATTGAGAGCTCATCTTGTTGAATCTTCAGATTCAAACTGTGTAGACAGAATTGCTTCATTGCTGCTCTGAATTCAGGTTGTCTGTTTTGTCGGTATTGCTATAGTAATTACTGGTTTGAGCATGTCTTCTCTGATTTGAGTATTCTGCTGGTGTAATTTCAGAGGTTGTTAGATTATCAAGTCCTGATTATGTTTTGTGCTGAACTGAAATGAATGTGAAACTGGATCATGCAAAATGAATCAGAAATCAACAAAAGCACTGTGCTGAATTTAGTGTACTGTTCACCATCCGAAAAACTATATTCTGAATTTGATTGATTAGAGTTGTGAATTTTCTGAATTCATATTGATTTTCATGTTCTGAATTTATGTATGCTGACCTAAAGTGAAACTGAAATTGAAACTTACAAATTGAATCAACTTTTATCAAATATGCTTTGCTGAGTTTACCTTCGCTATTCATCGTCCGATAAATTTCAGGAGTTTACTCTGTTTGAGCTCAACTTTTGTACTGTTTGAATTGAGACGTGATTTTGAGTTTTTAGAGGAGCGTTGAGTGATTTGGTTAGGTCATCACTTCGAAAGAAAGTGTCAAGGCGCCTATTCACCCCCCTCTAGTCGTCATTCCGATCTCACACCAATCCTACTATCCTTCGATTCAGGCCTGATAAAATATTACCATTAGATCACTTGACGGCTCCGTTAGATTGAGGATGACAGACAGCTGCAAAACATATTTCTATGCAAGACGTTCGCAGAACTCTCTAAAGGGTTCGGCATCGAATTGGATGCCATTGTCGATTGTCAGCTGTTGAGGCACTCCGAACCTGCATATGATAATCTGCCAGAAAAAATTTTGTACATTTTTTGAAGTGATAGCTGTGTGATGGGTTCTGCTTCGACCCACTTGGAAAAATATTCAATTGCTACCACTACAAATTTCAAACTTCCTTTTGTCATTGGAAAGGGGCCAATGAGATCCATGCCCCATCTGGCCATGGGCCAAACTGGAGCAATAACTAAAAGAGGTGTTGGCGGACGATGACTTCGTCTTCCCATCCACTAAGAACCTTGGCAAGTGTGGACCAAGGCCTCCGCATCAGCTACTATTGTAGGCCAATAAAGCCCCTGGTAAAGTGTTTTCCCTGCCAAGGCTCGAGGGGCAAGATGGCTACCACAAAAGTCTTCATGGATTTCTCGGAGTATATCTTGGTCATCAGCTTGAGAAATACATCGGAGTAGGGAGAACATACTCCGACCTTCTAAAGAATATCGTTGATAATATGATAATTCCGGACTCTCAATTGCAATCTTGAAAGCTTCGGGCCTTCGGGTAAATTGGCTTCGCCTTGTAGTAATTCCATAATTGAACTCCACCAGTCGGTGTTCGGTATGCAAAGGACCTCCGCAGGAGGGAGTTGGGGCACTGAAGGATAAGTAAGCTCTTTATAAAAAGCACCTTCCAGAATATCTATGGCTCCGACTGCATCTTTTGCCAGGATATCAGATTGTGCATTGTCAGTTCTTGGTATGCTTTGGACAGAAATCCCTTTGAATGTTGTTTCAATCTTACGAATTTCTTCTAGATATTTAGCAAGTTGCGGATGCCTCGCTTGAAAACTTTTATCAACGTGCCCTGCTACAATTTGGGAATCTGTTTTTATAACAACTCTTGTAGCACCAAGGGCACGTGCCTTGCGAAGACCTAGCAAAATTCCTTCGTACTCCGCAATATTATTGGTGGACTTAAAGTTGAGTCTTGCGGAGTACATTGCTCTTTGTCCCGAAGGTGAAATTATCACTGCTCCAACGACTGCTCCGGATGCTTGAAAGGCTCCATCAGAGTATATGGTCCATATTTCTTCACTTGATTTTTACAGAGCCGACACTACAGACGGAGTCCATTCTGCTACAAAATCAGCCACCACTCGTGACTTGATTGTTGTCCTTGCTACAAAGGAGACGCCGAAGGGTGCTAGCTCGACGGCCCATTTTCTAATTCTCCCTGGAGAATCTTTGCTTCGAAGCATATCTCCTAAAGGATAAGAAGTTGGTATAGTTACATTATGTGTTAAAAAATAATGTTGTAGTTTCCTTGAAGCCATCACCAGAGCATAAGTGAATTTTTCCAATTCGGAGTATCTTGTTTTTGCTCCGGATAAAGCTTTTGATACAAAATATACTGGATTTTGTACCAACTTCCCATTGAAATCCACTTCTCGAACAAGGACCACACTAATAGCGGAGCCCGTAGCTGCAAAATCTTCGATCCCTTTCAAAGCTTTGAATATGTGGAGGCTTCGCTCTGCGGACCTTGCTAGAAATCTTCTAAGTGCTGCAAGGCGTCCAGTAAGCTTCTAAACCTGTTTCAAATTTTCTAGTGGATCCATTCTTTGCAGTGCAGTTATTTGAGTTGGGCTAGCTTTGATTCCCCTACTCGAAACTAAATACCCTAACAGTTTCCCAGCTTGAGCCCCGAAGATACATTTTCGGGGTTGAGGTGAACTCCACATGCTCGGAGTCTCTCAAATGCTTTTGGTAAGTCTAGACTATGCTTGTGCATTAAAGCACTCTTTATTACAATGTCATCCATATAAGCTTCGACATTACGGCCTATTTTGTGACCTAGAGCCTTAGCAATTAATCTTGAAAAAGTTGCCCCGACATTCTTTAAGCCGAAGGGCATTTTTACATAGCAAAAGACTCCCGAAGAAGTTACAAAGCTTTTCTTGATTTCATCTTTTCCCTTTAACCATATTTGATGATATCCAAAATATGCGTCGAGGAAACTCAAGATCTCCGAACCAGTAGTGGAGTCAACTAACTGATCAATGTGAGGCATGGGGTAGGGGTCATGTGGGCATGCTTTATTCAATGATGTGAAATCAATGCACATGCGTCATTTTTCGGAGGCCTTTTTCTTGACGAAGACTGGGTTGGCTAACCACTCTGTATGAGCCACTTCTCTGATAATCTCAACCTTCAATAATTTTTCAACTTCTGCCTTAGCAAGGCTTGCCCTCTCTGCTGATAACTTACGGAGCCCCTACTGAACAGGCCGAACCCTCGGGTTCACAAGTAAACTATGCTCAATGATATTTCGGTTAACCTCGGAATGTCTTCATTGGACCAGGCAAAGACATCCAAATTCTCTCTAACTAATTCTTCCAGCGAAGCAGCGATTTCCAGAGGCAATTCCTTGCCAAACTGGAAGGGATAGTCTTTACCGTCCCTGACAATAATCTTCGTTATAATTTCTCCTTCGGGGCTTGGTCTTGGAAAAGATATCTTCGAATATTCACTTGATTCAGGGATATCCTCCGAATGGTCTTGCACATTATTCACTTGTCTTGGATCAAGAGGTGGACCATGGCCGTATTCTGCCCTTCATGCCGTAGCTTGATCACCAAAGACAGTTAGCACTCCTGCTTGCGTGGGCATCTTCACGAATATATAATTATGGTGTGCCACGGCTCCGTATTGATTTAACATTCCCCTTCCGAAGATGACATTATAAGCGTAGGGGGCATCGACAACGTCGAAAATAACTTCCTCTGTTCTTGCCAAGAGCCTCTCTGTAAAGGCAACCTCGAGACCTATCTTGCCGAGGGCATCAAGAGGAGGTCCTGCGAAGCCTTGAAGTGGATGAGCTGCTGGGAGAAGATGCTTCCGGGAGATGCAAAGCTTGTCGAAGGCTTGAACAAATATAATATCCACAGAACTTCCGCCATCGACCAATACTCTCTGAACTTCTGTTCCTGCCATATCAACAGTGATAACAAGGGGGTCCACATGGGGGAATTTACTACCCGCTGCATCAGCTGTAGAGAAGGATATAGGCACGTGGGACCACTCGGGCATTTCAGCTGCCGACGAAGAGGTCCCGATATGGCCTACTTCACAAACATACTACCTCTGTTGCCTTTTTGACGTGCTACCTAGGGTTCCTCCTCCAGAGATGGGAAGAACCACTCTTTTGCCCCGGTGTTGAATATCTTCTTGCTTCGGACGTGGCATAACACTGGCCACCGAAGGTTGTCTTGGGGGATCGAAGCTATCTACACGTACGACAGCCTACACCGGCTCCGGACATGCCATGGGAGGGGCTTGGTCAGTAGTGCCTCGACCAGAGCTCCTCTCGAGGTACTCGCTTCTCAAGGCTAGTATAAACTTACATGCATCGGTAGCATGGCTTTGGTTTTCGCTGTGAACACATCAGAAGAAGGTCTGGCCCTTGCTAGCCGGCTTACCTAGCGGCCTCCAGCCGCTGACCTTGTTTCCCGAAGCTTGTGGATTCTTGGGGGAAAATTTTTGCGGAGAGGGAGCAATGTTCAGGACTTCAGAGCGAGGATGCTTCTGTCCTCGGCGCCTATCATGTTGATTGTCGAAGTGGGGCCCTTGTGAAGGAGTAGAAGTTTTCACTTCGAGTTTAACATCTTGGATGACTGGCGAAGACGAAGCCATCCTTCAGAGCCATCCTTCTTCCGACCTAGCATACTCCTCAAAATAAGCCATTAATTGCGCTATAGAGGATATATGCTTTCAGTGAAGCTTGTCGAGGAGGCCTGCATTTGTGACTCCTTGTAGGGCTGCATCGACCACAGATGATGCATACAATCCTCTTATATGTGACTTCGTATGAGCGAAGCGCTTAAAGAACTGCCTCAAAGTTTTTCCAGGTTGCTGGTTCACTTGAAACAGACTTCTAGTAGACATAGGGGGTACAAAAGTACCCTGAAAGCTATGAAGCTCGGATACTCCAAAAAATCGGTGTACCCGTATCAGATTCATCTCCAGATACGAATACGTATCCGATACGACCGGATACGTATCCGGTGCGTATCCTGCACTTTTCAATTTTCCAAAAAAAATAAAAAAATCTGATACGTATCGGACTTGGCTGCAAACGTGGGATACGCCAAACAGAGGGAGGAAATACCCGACGCCCACACCCGTGACCTCCCCCATACCTGTGCCCTAACTCGAGTCGCCCCAGCCCAGCCAGTCGCCGCCGCGCCACTAGTCACCACCGGCCGTCGCCTCGCCGCCTGCCGCCGCAGGCCTACCGCTCGGCCGGCCCACCGCGCCAGCCTTCGTGCTCGGTCTCACACGGCCACGCGCTTGGAGGTGAGGCGCTTCACTCTCGCCACTTGTCGCCGACTCCCCTGGTGCCGACTCCCCCGCCGTTGACTCCACCGACGAGCACTGTTCGCCCTCGCAGTAAACCAGTGAAGTGAGCAACCAGTTTTCCTTTTCCAACCCTTCTGAGTTCTGATTTTATTATGTACTGTCGATGTAGAAATGTTTTATACAGTGAATAATTTATGTGTTTATTTGTTTGTGTGAATGTTGAATTCGTAGATTGATGCATAGTAATAGTTGATCGGGATTTGATGGCTCAAATGCATCTGAGTATAATAGTGGTAGTGGTAGTGGAAGTGGTAATACATATCATCTTGCAAGTAATGCTGCTATGGCAAGCCAATTTCTACGTTCTAATAGAGTGATTTTACCAAATGATGACAATAGAAAGCCATTATGGAGATATATAGAGTTGCTTGAGAAGACCGGAAAGGGTCAAGGGGGAAACACACGGTCTAGATGTAGACTTTGTGATCATATTTTTCATGGGAGTTATGCAAGAGTGAAAGCACATCTTTTAAAGATTAAGGGTTTTGAAGTTAAATTTTGTCATAAATTAACAATTCCTGTTCTTACCCAACATCAAGATGAAATTGCTAGAGCTAATGCTATTAGTGTCATGGATATGCCAAAGGATATTCCACTTCCCACTCAAGGTGTGAGTAGTAGGAAAAGAAAAGGTGTTTCACCTATTGAAGCAAGCTTTAATTCAGAAACTCGTGGCCATCTTGATGCTTTGATTGCTAGGATGTTTTATACAGTAGGATTATCTTTTAATGTTGCAAGAAATCCATATTTTAGACAAGCATTCATGTATGCTACCAATCATTCTTTAGGTGCCCCTCCAAGTTATAACAAGTTGAGGATCACTCTTCTTGTGCAAGAAAAGACACATGTAGAGAGAATGTTGCATCCTATTAAGTCAACATGGAGCTCAAAAGGTGTGAGCATTGTATCAGATGGATGGTCAGATGCACAGAGGCGTCCACTATTAAATTTTATGGCTGTAACAGAAGATGGTCCAATGTTTATTAGAGTTATCAACACTGAAGGACAAGTTAAGAACGAGTATATTGCTAAAAAGATATTAGCTGTAATTGATAAGATTGGAGCACAAAATGTTGTGCAAGTAATCACTGATAATGCAGCCAATTGCAAAGCTCCTAGGCTAATGGTTGAACAAGTGCATCCTCATATTTTTTGGACACCATGTGTTGTTCATACTTTGAATCTTGCCTTGAAAAATATATGTGCTTCTAGAAATGTTGATGATGAGCTTTATGAAGAGTTCAATTGGATTAGTGATATTGCTGGAGATGCCTTGTTTATTAAGAATTTTATCATGAATCACTCCGTGAGGTTGTCTATGTTCAATGAACATAGTAAGTTGAAATTTCTTGCCATTGCTGATACTAGATTTGCATCAGTCATTGTGATGTTGAAGAGATTCCGTGTTATTAAGGATTCTCTTGCACAAATGGTAGTGAGTGAAAAATGGAGCACATATAGGGAAGATAATTCAGGCCAAGCAGCTTTTGTCAAAGAGAAAGTGGTAAATGATATTTGGTGGTATAGTGTTTGCTACATCCTTGATTTCACAGAGCCAATCTATTCTATGATTCGTGCAGCTGATACTAACAGACCATGTCTCCATTTGATATATGAGATGTGGGATACAATGATAGAGAAGGTCAAGGTTGTTATTTATCGTCATGAGAGAAAACAACCACATGAGCACTCCATCTTTTACTCTGCAATTAATGAGATATTAGCGACTAGATGGGCAAAAAGTAATACCCCATTGCATTGCTTGGCACACTCATTAAATCCCAAGTAAGGTCAATTCTATCTTCTTTACATTAATAAAGTAGCACACTTCACATTGTTTGACTCATTCCTTATTCACATGTTTGTTAGGTATTATACTGAAGAATGGATTAATGAGGTTCCAAATCGCCAAGCACCTCATATGGATCAAGAGATTTCAGAAATGAGAAGCAAATGCTTTAGGAGGTTCTTTTCTGGTGATGAATTAAAAAAGATCAAGCAACAATACACTGATTCTCTTTGTTTGATACTGGATTTAATTCATTTGATTCACTTGAGGATATACTTCATTATGAGCCAAAACAATGGTGGGGAATTCATGGTACTAGTGCTCCTGAGTTGAAAAAAATGGCATTGAAATTACTTGGACAACCAACATCATCTTCTTGTGCTGAAAGAAACTGGAGCACATATGGGTTGATCCATAGTTCAATCAGAAATATGTCTTTATTCCAATCATTCTTTTGCCATCTTTCTTTATTTGTCACATACTCACCTATTCTACTATTTATAATTGATCACAATTAATATTATTGTAGACTTAATCCTGGACGTGCCGAGGATTTAGTGTTTGCACATCAAAACTTACGTCTTCTTTCAAGGAAATCTAAATATTACTATCAAGGCCCATCAGCAATGTGGGATATTGGAGGAGACAGTCATGACATTGATCTTGATGGTGGTGCTGATTTTCTTCAACAAGCACAACTCTCTTTGGATGAACAAAATTTAGAGAGGTAATTGAGGATATCAATGCATTGGATTTACCTGATGATGGTGCAGGGCCATCAGAGAATGCATGAGCCATGAATTATTCTTCTCTACTGCTAGTTTGAATGTTGGAATGTTGGATTGTCAAATTTGCTACTTAATTATGTTGGATTGTCACATTTGCTACTTAATTATGTTGGATTGTCATATTTGCTACTTAATTATGCTTCTGTGTGTGTTCATTTTCATATTGAATTCATGTTATTATTTTTCTATGTGTTAACTTGTTATATATATATCTATATAAATATATATATATATGTATCGCCGTATCCATGTTTTTTAGAAAATACCGTATCGAAGTATCGCGTATCCGTATCCGTATCCACGTATCCGGGCTACAATGCCTAGAAGTTGCTTATGAACTTTTTCCTTAGTTGTTCCCATGTTTTAATTGATCCTGGTTTCAAAGACTAGAACCAATGCAAAGTGACTCCTTCTAGCGCAAGGGGGAAGCATTTTGCCATTGTACCTCGAACCCCTCCGCTGGCTTCGATTGCTAAGGCATATGAACGAGAAAACTCTCCTGGATCTTCTTCCCCAAAGTACTTACAGAGCTTCAAGGTCTTGAACTTGGGGTCGAAGTGCACCTTTTGAAAGTCAGGGTGTAGCAGAGATTCGTTATCAAAAGAAGCATTCTCAGGGGCTTCGGGATAAAATGCGAGGTCATCGTCTTGAGGAACCACCGGAATGACAGGGGTAGCTTGGGGACAAATCCTGTCTACAGCTTCCTGCCTCCACCTTACCACTTCGGCTTGAAGATTGGCCATCTAGATCGCCATATCATCAAGGTGGTCTTCATTTGTTCCGGAAGGATCTTCCGAGTCTTGAGAACTGAACAAGTCAGTTCAGAGTACAGTCGGAGCTACAGGAGAGGGTCCGTCGATTCAAAGCATAGACGGAGTCTCTGGAGGGGCTTCGTATGTTCGAGGAAGAGTATTCATTTCGGGAGTCTGAGGTGGGGGAACTATGGAAGGTCCTTCGACCTCAACAGTATTCGAAGGTCTCACTCAAGAGCTCCGAGAGGACCTCCGAAGGGGACTAGCACCTAGGCTCCATTTAGGAGGCATGGCTCTAGAAAGAACTTGGTAGAGAACAATGTTTTCATACTAGGTTCCCCACGAACGGCGCAAACTATTGGCGTAAAAGATTACGCTAACAGGTTTAAGAAACTGTATGTGTAACAAACAAAGTGTTTGCAAAAGCGAACTATCTCAAGTCTCCGAATAGGATAATAGCTCGAAGTAGTTTGAAGTTGTGTATTGAATATCTGAGTATTCGATACCCTTTAGAGAGTGAAGAAGGGTATTTATAGACCGAATATTAAAGGAAAAGACTCCTTTACCCTCTAATTACAACAGACTAAGAAGATATTGTTTAATATTCTTCATAGGGGTAAAAGGTAAAAGACTAATTTAATAAGAAAAAAGATAAATCTTCTATCCTCGCTAGCAACACCCCTTCAGGTGGAAAGGCTTCGGGAGGCTTGGTCATGCCGAAGCCTTAACGGAGGTCTTCACTATACAGTACTCCGAATACATCGAAACCTTGATGCTTTTAGGATCTTCGAAGATCGAAGCTTCCGACTTCATTTCTTCTGCTTATATCTACAGGGGAATGTCTTTGACCTCTGGAGGATGAAATATTTTCCCCGAACAGATTGTTTGCGGGAAGACCAACAAACAAGAGATGTACCCAGAAAATGACAAGTATCATAGGTACTTTTCCTATCAATTCTACACCCAGCAAAATCCGCATCTGAATAACCACGAAGACACAAAGAGGAAGATGGAGAATACCAAATTCCAAATTCCAAATTCGAGGGTATGCTTGAGATACATGAGAATGTACTTTGCCACTTGGCGGTGTGAAGCTCGTGGTGAAGCCTGAAAACGAGCGCATAGACACACAACGAAGTGTATGTCTGGCCTCGTAGCAGTCAAGTAGAGGAGGGAGCCGATCATGCTTCGGAACTCCTTCTGATCAACGTCTTCCCCATCCTCGTCGGGATCCAATGCTATCGAAGTAGTCATTGGAGTGGCGAGGGCCTTCACATCAGCCATATCAAACTTCTTGAGCAAATCCTTGGTGAACTTCATTTGGTGAATGAAGGTACCTTATTTGCTTTTCTTGATTTGCAAACCAAGGAAAAATGTGAATTATCCCATCATGGACATTTCTAACTGCCTACTCATAGTCTCTGCAAATTCGGCAACCAAAGCATGAAAAGAGTCACCAAAGATGATATCGTCAACGTAAATCTGAACTAGGAGAAAATCTTTGCCATGCTTGAGAGTGAAAAGGATTTTATCTACAGATCCCATCAAATACCCCCGCTCAACCAGAAAATACTTAAGTCTATCATACCAAGCCCGAGGGGCCTGCTTGAGTCCATAAAGAGCCTTATGAAGTTTAAGGACTCTATGGTGCCTCTCCTTTTATAGGCACTACTCTGACTTGTGAATAGACTAAAATACCCCTAGGGTTTACAACTATTGACGTAAAAGATTACGCTAACAGGTTTCTAAAGATTAGAAACTAACAAACGAAATGTTTGCAAAGTAAACTATTTCAAGCCTCCGAAATGGATAATAGCTCAAAATAGTTTGAAGGTGTGTATTGAATAACTCACTATTCGATCCTCATTATAGGGTAAAATGGGGGGTATTTATAGGCCAAAACATTAAGGAAAATACCTTTTTACCCCACTATTTCAACCGACATAGTTGAAACTATTCAGTACCCTTAATAGGGCTAAAATGGTAAAAGACTAATCTAATGAGAAAAAAGATAAGTCTTCCATCTTAGCTAGCAAGGAGGTTCTCTGAAGAGTCTACATTCGAAGATATACTTCGAACTGGAGTTCGCCTCGATCCTTCGAACTTGTCCCAGCATTAAGCCGGAGTTAGATGCTGGAGAGCTTTGACTAAATAGCCTGCCTTCGTCTTGTTACAGTAGTGACCCTGAGGATGAAGTATTTTCCCCCAACAACAACGTTTTTGTCTCTGGCAGACACGGTGATACATATGGTAGTATACTTTATTGGAAGCTCCTTTTGTGAGCTTCTCAGAGGAGACAGTATCAGCTTTTGCAGAGTAGACACAATCAGCTTTTGCAAAGCGGAATCTTCTAGAGCCCCCTTCACACACGAAGTGTGTAGAGGCTTCGGTGACACGATTCGAACCCTAAGGCCTTCGCTCACCGAAATCAGTCTTCGATACATAGATAGTTTTGAGTTGAAGTCGTCAAAGCCCTTGAGCCTTCGCACCATCACCTCTAGAGTGGACCACCACGGCTTCATAGCTACTCCTAGCTCCAACTCCATCAGTCCGTGTACCGAAGCCATGCACACCACCGACATGCAGACAAGCGTTTACAGTACGCCGGAGACCTCTCCGGTAAACAACCTCCGGTACACACTCTGGTGTACCACCCAAAGTACTGAGCCCTTTAGTACAGACTTCTCATCGTATTCTGCCAAACCCCTCTGAAACATACTCCATTACAACAACTACAGCCAGCAAACACTGAACCCTTCGGTAAAACACCTCCGAACCCCTTCGGAGGGACACCTTCGTTCAGAAGGTAAAACTTGTCAATCACTCATCACAGACTTGAAACCAAGGTACATCTCAACTTGGTTTCTCACTTTCGCTATCCGGCACCGCTTTTACTTGGTTTGCGGTGGTGCCGCTAAACTCCGTCCAAACATGGGCCCAATTAGAACAGAAATTCCATGACTATTTTTATACCGGTGAGACAAAACTTAGGCTTTCACACTTGACGGCGGTCAAACAAAAATCTAGTGAGAGTGTCTCTGAGTACGTCAAGCGGTTTAGAAACCCCAGGAACCGATGTTTTAGTCTCAATATTTCAGAGAGAGATTTGGAGGATATATCTTTTAATGGATTGCGTTCTGAAATTAAAGAGAGGCTAGACAACCAAAACTTTTTAGAGGTTAGTCAAGTCCTGCAGTAGGCTTTGGTCCAAGAAGGCTGAGCCAAGGATAAAAAATTCATTAAAACGTTTAACAAAACTAGAGTTGAAGTTCACATCATGGAGCACTTTGACGAGGAAGAGTCGGAGGAAGAGGATGATTCAGCCGATATGTATGCGGCCGAATGGGCCTAGAACGCTAAGACCAAGACTATCACCTATTCCGAGCTACGGCCATCTCCCACTAAGAGTCTGCCCAACGAGGTTAAATACTCTTTTGATGTGACTAAATGCGACAAAATATTTGATTTCCTCTTGAAGAGCCAGCTTCTCAGGTTGCCCAAGGGCCAGGTCATCCCGACCATCGACGAACTAAAGAAACACCCCTACTGTAAGTGGCATGACTCTCATTCTCATTATACAAATGGCTGCAATGTTTTTCGTCGACATGTTCAATCGGCCATAGAAGAAGGACGATTGAAAATAGATTCTAGTCTGAAGATGAAGCTGGACAAAGACCCCTTTCCCGTGAACACCGTCAACCTCAACGAGATGAAGGTGTTGGTCCAGCCATAACAGGCCAAGTCATCCAAAGGGAAAGCGGTCGTAATTGGAGAACCCCGCACACGCACATGCCCACTCGTACCAAAGAACCCTGAAGTAGGAGTGTGGAAAAAGAACATTGACACATCATCTTTAGCTAGGACTATTAAGAAGCCGAAGGTAACATACCATATGTTGTTAAATAAACACCAGAAGAAGGCCAAGAAAACAGACGCCCGACCAAAAGTGCCAAGACAGCTGAACCACGAGAGGGGTGAGTTCAGACCCCAACAGTCGAACCCTCTGAAGGGTGAGTTCGGACCCCAATGTCCGAACACACCTCCGCTCTGGGTGAACCCCCTGGAGGGAGAGCTCGGCCTAAAGTGGTCGAACCCACCTCCGCTCTGGTCAAACCCCCTGGAGGCAGTGCTCGGCCTACAATGGCCGAACATACATCCGGCCTGGTGGGACCCTTCGCTGATATGTTCTGAAGTACCTTTGACATGGCCAAACCCCCTCCGAGCAATGGGTTCGACCCTTAGTGGGCAAAGCCACTGGAACCTCCGATGCCTCCACTATAACACTGGACGAGGTCCCCGTGGGCTCCGAATTACACTTTGCCACCAAAATACCCTTCGTAGTATAGTGTTGCCCCCTTTGTTCCTTCGAAGTACTATGTTTGGCAGGGGCAGATGAATGCAACAAAGGGGAACGTCTTCCACAGGCTATCTGTGGTACCACCGAGCCGACTCGCGTAAAACAATTCAAAGGAAGACAAGCACGAAGGGATGATGGAGAAGGAATTCGAAGCCATCACCATCAAAGTAGGGTCTCAGGAGGTCCCAATCCCGAAGGCCCCCTCACCGAAGCACGACGGAGGTAAATCCCCAGGTCCAGTCGAGGCCATCCCCGAGGCCTGGTCTGATCAGCGTACTATGGATGATCCGACCAGCTTGTCCCGGGAGCCCGGCAAAGTACGGTCCGACTGGCCCCCCATGGCCGGTTTGGCCAACACAGTCTGGTTTGACCGGCCTAGCGAGGTCGGTCTGATCGATAGGTATAGGAAAGGGTTCTTGCCAAGCGCAAAGATTACAAGGCCGACCCAGGTAATTCCCGTTCATCCAAAAATCATAGTAACAAGTTGGTGGTGCCTGGTACTAAACCACAACCATTTTGGGCATATCCTGGTATGTCCAAATCACAGAAGAGGTGCCCGCAATGTCTAAGGTCATAGGAGATGTGCGAGAGAGAGGCGTAGGATGAGCGAGACACTATTTTCGAGGAAATCCACCCTCGGCCAGTCGTGAAGAAAGTATGGAAGCCCAAGCCGGTTGAGGTGAAAAACTTGGCTCCTGTTCCGAGCGACGACGATGATGACTACACGCCTGTCTCTGAGGGACCCACACCTCAAGCAATGGACATAAATGTCTTCATACTTCCCACCGAGGTCACACTACCGCGAGATGAGGCCAAGGCCGCTAAGTTGAGCCTCGGCCCATGAGATGCTATTTTCGAGAAGCCTGATGATACGACCCATCACTTGAAGCCTCTCTACATCAAGGGGCATATTGATGGAAAGACGATCTCCAGGATGCTTGTTGATGGTGGTGCCACTGTCAACTTGATGCCGTACTCTCTCTTGAAGAAGCTCGGCAGGGGCAAAGAGGATTTAAAGAAGACCAACCTAATGCTCAACGGTTTCAACGGTGAGAGCTCCAAGGCCAAGGGCGTACTTTCTCTGGAGCTGATAGTGGACAACAAGACGTTGCCGACAACATTCTTCGTCATCGATGTGCAAGGTAATTACAGTGTGTTACTTGGGCGTGGTTGGATTCACGCAAATTGTTGTATTCCGTCTAGTTTGCACCAATGCCTAATATAGTCGGACGACGATGATGTGGAGGTTGTACTAGCTGATACTTCGGCACAAGTTCCGTTGGCCAATGTATCTATCGATGTCGTCCATGATAAGTTAGAGTGTCTATCAGGTAGACATCTCTCAGATTATGACTTCGTTAGCGTGTTCGATAGATGTTTTGTACCTGTGTCTGTGAAGCCGACTGGTGCAGCATGGCTATTTCTAAACTAGTAAGTCATGACTAGTAAGAGTAATCTTGATTAGCTAAAGTCTCGTGTGGAGCAATATTGGTGTTCTAAAAATAGTATTGCCAAAGTCATTGAAGATTTTAGCGAAGTAGAAAAGGTAGATCAAGGTTTCGCGTCGGCTGATCCTCTAGAAGAGGTCGATATAGGCGATGGTATCATCCCAAGGCTAACTTTTGTAAACAAAAATTTACATGCTGATGAAAAGGCCGAAGTAATAAAGTTGCTTCGGTCGTATGTCGATTGCTTCGCATGGGAGTATAGCAAGATGCCCGGACTAAGCCATGACCTCGTGGAGCATCGGTTGCCTATCAAACCCAGGTTTAGGCCTCATAAACAGCCCCCTTGCCGCTTTAATTTGGTCATATATGACTGAGTTAAAGAGGAGATAGAACGATTGCTCAAGGCTGAATTTATATGCCATACAAGTATGTTGATTGGCTTGCTAACATTGTGCCTGTAGAGAAGAAGGGGAGCGGAAAAATACGAGTTTGTATTGATTTCAGGGATCTAAACAAGGCCACTCCAAAGGATGAGTACCCCATGCCGATAGCCGATATGTTGATCAACGATGCTTGAGGACACAAGCTACTAAGTTTTCTTGATGGCAACGTTGGTTATAATCAAATCTTTATGGCTGAAGAGGACGTCTACAACACAGACTTTCAATGCCCTTGTTTTGTCGGCTTGTTTGAGTGGGTCGTTATGACTTTTGGTTTAAAGAATGCTGGTGCTATATATCAACGTGCTATGAACTTGATCTTTCATGACTTGCTAGGAGTTATGCTAGAGGTCTATATAGATGATGTTGTGGTCAAATTGGATGCTATGAAGAACCATTTAGCCAATTTGAGAGTTGCCTTCGATAGAATGCGACAGTATGGCTTAAAGATGAACCCACTCAAGTGTGCTTTTGGCGTGTCGGTGGGCAAGTTCTTAGAATTCATGATCCATGAAATAGGTATTGAGATTGATCCTAAGAGGCTTGAGAAGATTAAGAACTTTTAAGAGACGACATGTAAGAGAGACATGCAAAAGTTGCTAGGCTAGATGAATTATTTGTGTCGCTTTATATCTAACTTGTCTGGCAAAATCGATGCTTTTGTCCCCATACTCCGGCTAAAGAACGGGGCCAAGTTCATTTGTTAGGCAAATTAGCAATGTGCTTTTGAGAAGATCAAAGAGTGCTTGTCATCGCCGCCTATGGTAAGAGCACCAAAAGTTGGGATTCCGTTTTGGTTATACGTTGTTGTAGAAGATAGCATGATAGGAGTCATGCTGACTCAAGAGGTGGAGGGAAAAGAATACATCATCACCTTCTTGAGCCGCCGCTTGTTGGACGCCGAGACAAGGTACGTGTTCGTGGAGTGTTTGTGTTTATCACTTTATTATGCATGTACCAAATTACGTCACTATCTTCTCCCTAGCACATGTATTGTTACTTGTCAAACCGATGTCATAAAATACATGTTGCAGAAGCCGATTCTAAATGGTAGGATCGGAAAGTGGCTTATTCTTTAATTGAATATGATTTGACTTATGAACCTTTGACAGCTATGAAAGGCCAAATCGTCACTAACTTTATAGTTGATCACCACGTAGATGTCCATTGGGGTAGCGATCTTGCTCTAATTGAGGTAGTGCCATGGAAACTTTATTTTGATGGTTCGGCTGCAAGAGTGGCCAAGGTATTGGAGTGGTTCTCATATCACCTAATGGTATGCACTTTGAGACCTCGGCCTGTTTAGAATTTCCTTCAACCAATAATCAAGCCGAATACGAAGCTTTATTGCGAGGACTTGAATTGCTAGGCTCCATGGGTGTTAAACATGTTCATGTATATGGTGATTCTCTGTTAGTTGTGCAACAAGTAGCAAAAATTGCTCAATGTTTTATTGGTTTGCTAAATAGCTATTTGGATAAATGTTTGGACATAATTGCTACTTTTGATGACTTCAAAATTTCTCACGTGTCTAGAGAAGCCAATTCAATAGCAAATGATTTGGCTCATCAAGCATCTGGCTATCTGTGGCGCCCCGATTTATCGAAATCGGAACATTATTGAATTTCCATAGAAAAACAATAATAACAAGAGGTTCATCATGCGACATCGTACATACAGGAAATCATTTGTGGTTCGCAGACCACATTATTACACACGTGTAAAATTAAAAGAAACTATAAACTGCATGACGAACGTCTTCTTCAGGATCGTTTTCTTGACTGGGTCGCTACTCCAGACCATCCTCCTCGTAGTAGGCATCCTCTGAATGGTGTGTCCAATGGGTATGAGTACAAAAAGTACTCAACAAGCCACCGCGAATGCAAGTAATAATGCAAGATAATAACAAAGGAAGGATAATGGCTAAAAGTGCGGAAAAGTACAATTTCAGTTATTGCATTTAGTGTAGTCAAATTTTATCATGCGGAATAATAAACATGAACATTAATAACATCATCTAACTCGAGGAGTACATTTTACCTCCTCGCACAACAGTCCTTATATGTCAAACCATCATGCACATACATATCAAAAGTAAACTAACTGTGGGATGTCACGCAACCCGCCCTTGACCGTGGGCTCGGCTTTTTGAAAAGATTAATGACTCTGATCAGAGATGTACTACTGTACCCACAAGGCACGCACTCATCCCAAACACCAAGGTGTAACGAGATGACCCATACCACGGGAACTCGTGCCAAAACCTCAGCATGAAATGCTCCAAGCGATAACCACCCGCTCTAGGTTTCGCCGGCGCGCCGGGCCGCATCCCGGCTAACGTCGCACCCCCTTTTGCGCCACGTTGGTACAAGCCACCCGCAGGTGCTGCTTGACCCATCTCCAAATGGTGGCCTCGGTTTGGAACACTCCATACCTTAGTTAGGACTTACCCATTAGACTTGTGGTTAGTACGGAAGTGTATTGCAACGGATCCCGCAGATCGGTCCTTATAGTGCCCCGGGTGCTACCGACCAATGCCCTAGCTTGCACCCGGAACCCACCATGCATTCACTCACAACCACAACTCATCACCGACAGAATTCCAAGGATAAGAATAACGGGGATAATATAGTAGAACCATGTTGCTACGACTCATCTTTATCCTATAGCAATCGTGTCAATACATTGGACACTAGCTAATAATACTAATCATATGGTGACAAGGAGGTTAGGCGAGATAGCATGGCTTGGGCTGCACATCAAGGTCGGGGGATCCTAAATAAATATTGGTGGGGGAAATTACTCCATTTCCAGGACTTAAAGATTAACCCTTCAAAGGCTGATGAGGACTCCGAAGCTGGCGGACTGTTGTTCGAAGCATGCGTCGCCACGCCAGAGGGTGCTACGGTGCGAAGCCCTGGAGAACCCTCCGAAGGAAGGATGGAGGCCTCGAAGCCGAAGGACATGATTGATTGGATGTCCAGCTTATCCATCTACCTTGCAGTACTTTACCGTGTATAACCTTGTTTATAATACCGAATAGTTTCCACTATGTCAGTTGTAATTTAGGGGTAAATAGGTCTTTTCCTTATGCTTTTTCCCCTATAAATACCCCCCTTTGTACCTTGTAAGAAGGGATCCAGAACAAGTTGTTCATCTACACTTATTCGGACCACTTGAGCTATTATCCATTTCGAAGGCTCAAAGTAGTCCTAAAGCACAAACTCCCTGTTTGTCCGTTCTTGATTTCAGAGAACCTATTGGCGTAACATTTACGCCAACACTTGGCGCCGTCCGTGGGGAACCAAGTCCTAAAAGCTTGTTCTCTGCTGCTGACTGCACTTCGAAGAGCACTTACGGAGGAAGCCTCAGAGTCTCAAGATTCCACGCACCCTTCAGTTAAGGGCTTCTTAGTGCAGCCCGAAGGCCTTCTCTCGACCCCTCAAGTCGTTTGAAGTCCTCCGTCTCCAAGACCTCTTCGCGGCTAGCTATGCCTCCGAAGCGAAGTCAGGCTTCGGGTCCTCTCCGAAGGTCCCCTCGGACCAATGGAGCCGGACCCTCGGCTAATCCGGCGACCGACTACGCAGCTAGCCGGGATCCAGAAGTGCCCTCCGACGAAGACGAAGGCCCTCCCCAAACCGAGGCTACACAGCTAGCCAGGCTTCAGGAGGAGGTATCCAGGTGGAGGCAAGAGGCCGCCGATCGCCTCCGCACTCAAGCTTCCACCGAAACTCCAGGAGGACCTCAAGACGGTGGTACCCACAATCCCCCAGAAGTTATCCAAGTCCCGGAGGAAGCCGAGAATGCATCCTTCGATAACGAGTCTCCATTACAGTCAGATTTGTAGAGAGTGCCTTTCGACCCCAGATTCAAGGCCTCGAAGCTGCACAAGTACTCCGGGGGGTCGGACCCTGGAGAGTTCGCCCGCTCTTACGCCCTAGCACCATGGCAAAATGCTCCCCCCTTGCTCTCGAAGGCGTGGCACTCCGCTGGTTCTGGTCCCTAAAGCCAGGATCGATCAGTTCATGGGAGCAGCTAAAAAAGAAATTTGTGAGCAACTTCCAAGGCACCTTCGTGGCCCCGATGTCCACAGGAAGTTTGTTCCAGGTAAAGCAGCGGGTGGGAGAAACCCTCCGGGAGTACTTCACACGCTTCGCCCACACCAAGTCACAGATCAAAGGCCTGTCTACCTCTTCGGTAGTTTATGCTGCCCGCGAAGGGGTGCTGAACCCCGACCTCCTTAGCAAACTCCATCGAAAGCCAGTGACGTCTGTGGCGCAGCTCATGGCATACTTCGAACAGTATGCCAAGGCAGAGGAAGGATGTCTTCGGCGAGCTGAAGCACCATTGCCCACCCTCCGAGAAGTCAAAAGGGACCCTGAAGCCTCCCTGCAACCTCCACAAGACAACCGCCTCAACGAGTACAAGCGGGGGAAGAAGCACTTCCGTTCGGAGGTGCTAAACATTGCACCTTCAGCTCCGAAGGCACCTGCCAATTTCCAGCAGGCGAAGAATTTCAAGGCCGGGCCACCGAAGCCTCAAGAAAGGATGCCGGACAGGCGCCAGAGTTTTTTCTGTTGTGTGCATGGCGACAATAGAAGCCATGACACGAAGGATTGCAAGGCAGTGTTGGCCCTTCGGGGCGACTACCTTGAACGAAGTACCGGGCAGGGTACTTCAGATCGGGCACCACCATCAGCACGCTCGGAGCCTGTACAAACTGTGGCCCGAGCCGGTGCCCTCGAAGCCCCCATGCGACTGCCGGTGGCCAGTATTATGCCACCACCAAAGCAAGAAGACCCGCAAGACCGCGGCAAGATAGTGGTCCTGCCCATCTCTGGAGGGGGGACCCTCGGAAGCATGTCCAAGAGGCAGCGGCGCGAGTACGTCCGCTAGGTCGGACACATTGGGACCTCGAGTTCCGCCGAAGGGATGCCAGAATGGTCCCGTGTGCCCATCTCGTTCACAGCCAGTGATGCTACGGGGGTGAAGTTCCCCCATGCTGACCCATTAGTCATCTCTGCTAATATAGCAGTAGTAGAAGTCCGAAGGATCCTGGTAGATGGCGGGAGCTCCGCAGACATACTCTTTGTCCAGGCCTTCGACTAGATGTGCATACCTCGAAAGCATATACTTCCAGCAGCCCGGCCGCTCCAAGGGTTCTTAGGACCGCCTCTCGATGCCCTCGGCCAAATAGGCCTCGAGGTTGCCTTCGGAGAGGGGCCTTTGGCCCGAGTAGAAGAGGTGATCTTCGATGTGATTGATGCCCCATACGCTTACAATGCTATCTTCGGCCGAGGGATGTTGAACCAGTTCAGGGCTATAGCACACCATAATTACCTTTGTCTCAAAATGCCCACACAAGGTGGAGTGCTTACTATTTCAGGAGACCAAGCTATAGCCAGGAGGACGGAGTATGGCCATGGGCAGCCATTGGACCCCCAGATGATGTTGAGACAAGAATAATCTCGGAAGATGGCAAAGAGTATCTGGTGCAATTCGGCAAGGGGCTATCTCCGGAAATAGCTGCCTCGTTAGAAGAAGTCGTCAGGAAAAATCTGGACATATTTGCTTGGGCTGACGAAGACATCACTGGGGTCGATCGAAGCATCATCGAGCATAGTCTGCTCGTCAACCCGAAGGCCAAGCCAGTACGCCAAGGGCTCCGCAAGCTGTCAGCAGAAAGAGCAAGCCTCACCAAGACAGAAGTAGAAAAATTGTTAAAGGCTGGCATCATCAGGGAGGTAGCCCATACCGAGTGGTTGGCTAACCTTGTTTTTGTAAGGAAGAAGGACTCGAACAAATGGCGCATGTGTATTGACTTCACTTCATTAAATAAAGCATGCCCGCGAGACCCCTACCCGATGCCCCGAATAGATCAGTTGGTAGATTCCACAGCTGGGTCCGAATTGCTAAGTTTCCTCGACGCTTACTCCGGATATCATCAAGTATGGCTAAAACGCGAAGACGAAGACAAGACAAGATTTATAACTCCTTCCGGAGTATTTTGTTATGTAAGAATGCCTTTTGGGCTGCGGAATGCCGGAGCAACCTTTTCTCGTTTAATAGCTAAAGCTCTAGGTCATCAGATAGGCCGAAATGTCGAGGCCTATATGGATGATATTGTAATAAAAAGTGCTCAAAAGCACCAGCATAGCCTAGATCTAGCTGAAACGTTTGAGAGCCTCTGAGCATGTGGAGTACGCCTCAATCCGGAAAAATGTATATTCGGAGCACAAGCAGGAAAACTGCTAGGTACTTAGTTTCAAGCAGGGGAATCGAAGCTAGCCCAACACAGATAAGTGCACTGCAAAGGATGGCTCCGCTAGAGAATTTGAAGCAGGTTCAAAAGTTAGCAGGGAGACTTGCAGCTCTTAGCAGGTTCCTGGCTAGGTCAGCAGAGCGGAGACTACCAATTTTCAAAGCACTAAAGGGGTCTGAAAGCTTTCAATGGACAGCGGAGTGCCAGAAGAGCTTTGATAATATAAAAGAATACCTCGGAAGATTATCAATTTTGACCGTTCCTCTCCCAGAAGAAACATTGCTCCTTTATCTTGCAGCAACAAATTCAGCAGTGAGCGCAGTACTGGTCCGGGAAGTTGAGCTTAAAGGAAAGCTAGTCCAGAACCCAGTATATTTTGTGTCGGAGGCATTATCCGGAGCTAAAGTCAGATACTCCGAGCTCGAGAAGTTTGCTTATGCCCTAGTAATGTCCTCGCGAAAGCTGAGGCATTATTTCTTGGCGCATAACCTGATCGTCCCTACGTCGTATCCTCTTGGGGATATGCTCCGAAACAAAGATTCCACCGGCAGGATTGGAAAATGGGCGGTCGAGCTGGCACCCTTCGAAATCTCCTTCACGACGAGAACAGCTGTTAAATCTCAAATTATAGCAGATTTCGTAGCAGAATGGACTCCATCTGCAATTTGGGCCCCGGAAGAACCCTCCGAAGGTTTTTGGACAATATTTTCTGACGGAGCTTATCAAGCATCAGGTGCCGGAGCAGGGGCCGTTGTCATATCACCATCAGGGCAGAAGGCCATGTATTCTGCAAGGCTCAACTTCAGAACCACTAATAACATTGCCGAGTATGAAGGAATCTTGCTAGGCCTACGAAAGGCTAAAGCGCTCGGAGCTGCAAGAATAGTGATCAAGACAGATTCCCAAGTCATCGCGGGGCATATTGACAAAAGTTTTCAAGCAAAAAATCCACATCTCGCGCAATACCTTGAAGAAATCCGCAAGGCCGAAGCAGCATTCAAAGGGTTTACGGTTCGAAGTATCCCTCGGGCAGAGAATCAACTTGTAGATATTCTTGCAAAGGCTGCAGCAGGGGCGGTGGACCTCCCGGAGGGTGCTTTTTACGAAGAACTAGAGAAACCAGCGACTGATCAATTACCCTCTTCAGAAGTAATGTGCATTCCAACTACAGATTGGCGGGCTCCGATAATAAGCATGTTGCAAAGTAGCATGGACTCACCCGAAGGCCCAGAAGCCCGAAGGTTGCAAGCAAGAGCTCGGAATTACAAGCTTATTGACGAAGTTCTATACAAAGCCGGAGTGCCCTACTTCGATGCATCTCAAAACCCGAAGGTCAAGACATACTTCGAGACATCCACGAAGGCTTATGCGGAGGTCATTTAGCCCCTCGAGCGCTAGCAGGCAAGACGCTTCGGCAAGAGTTTTATTGGCCAACTATAATAAGAGATGCAGAAGAACTAGTTTGAACATGCCAAGGCTGCCAATGGATGGGCAGACGGAGCCATCGCCCGCCAGCTCAGCTTCAAGTTATTGCTCCAGTATGGCCAATGGCTAGATGGGGCATGGACCTCATAGGCCCTTTCCCAGTGGCAAAAGGTGGCTTGAAATTTGCGGTGGTGGCAATCGAATATTTCTCAAAATGGGTTGAAGCGGAGCCACTAACAGCCATCACCTCGAAGAACGTGCAAAGATTTTTCTGGCAGAATATCATATGCAGGTTCGGAGTTCCAAGAGAACTAACGGTAGATAATGGGACCCAGTTCGAAGCTGACGCCTTCCAAACATTTTGTGAAGAACTGGGCATTAAGTTGTGCTTCGCAACGGTACGACATCCACAGTCCAATGGAGCTGTTGAGCGAGCCAACGGGAACATCCTTTCCGGGCTAAATCGCTGAATTGTTGGATCGGCCAAGGGGCTGTGGGTCGAAGAGCTCCCCAAAATCTTATGGTCCATTCGAACCACTCAAACCAGGTCAACCGGGTTCACGCCATTCAGATTGCTCTTCGGAGATGAGGCCATGACTCCTACAGAGCTCAGAGGTGGATCGCTTCACGTAGTACAACCTGGGGAAGAAGATGACCAGAGCACTTCGCTGGATTTGTCAGAAGAAACAAGGCTTCGAGCTGTCGCCAACCTGACTAAATACCAGAACCACACCAAGGCATGGTATGACCCAAAGGTAAAGCTAAACGAGTTAAAGCCTGGTCATCTGGTGTTGCGAAGTGTAATAGCTCCGGGGAAGCTAGGAAACAAATGGGAAGGACCATATGTTATCTTACGCTCAGGCCGCCCCGGATCGTTTAAATTAGCTAATTTAGAAGGGGAAGAGATGAAGCATGCATGGCATGCGGAGCACCTTAAGCGTTATTTTGCTTAGGGGCCCCTTGTAATCACTTGTAAAAACTTTCCTTTCTATAAATAAAGATAAGGGTCGAATTTTGTTTGCTCTCCGAATATCCCTTACTCCTGATGGACGCGTTAGGAGGACAGAGATGCTTGTAGAGCCAAGCATTTTTCTCAAGACCCAGGCAGCTGCCTTCGAACCATTGGTTCAAGGCCTCCGTTGCCAACCTACGGATTCCAGGCTCTGGCTTGTTAGGATCCGTAGAAGAGTCTAAGGACTTTAAAAGAAAAAAAGACTTTCGGCCTCCGGGTACGAAGTGTCTGTAAAAGAGCCGAAGGTGGCCAACCTACGGATTCCAGGCTCCGCCTTGTTAGGATCCGTAGAAGAGTCTAAGGACATTAAAAGAAAAACAGACTTTCGCCCTCCGGGTACGAAGTGTCTGTAAAAGAGCCGAAGGTGGCCACCTTATGGATTCCAGGCTCCGGCTTGCTAGGATCCGTACAAAAGTCTAAAGACTTAAAAAAAAGTGAACCAAAAATGCAAATGACAAGTACAAATTCGAAGCATGTGGTTGTTCGGACATTCATTGTGCCTAGCGAACCCTTCTCTATAGCAAAGGCTCCGCCACCCACAAGGGGGGTCGGAGGATAGGAGTCACACAACATACTTTCGAAGCATTCCACATTAAATTATTATACTTGTACATCAAGAGAAATTTGTGTCTAAGCCTAGGTAAAATCGGAGACCTTTTCGGCCCCTACGGCTACTTTGCCCTTTGGAGCTCGAAGCCGCCGAAGTTATCCTTTTAGTTCGGGCGCTTCTCTTCTTCTTCGAGGCTCGCAGTTTCTTCCGCTCCTCTTGAAGCTCGGCCCATGTCAGGAGCCTTTCGGAGTCAGCCTCCGCAAGGTCTTCAGCTTGGTACTCCGAGTCAGACTAGTCAATAGGTTCGGAGGACGAAGACCCCTCCGCCTTCTCTTCCTCTTTAATATAAGCTAAGACGTCCCGACGAACTTCAAGGGTGATCTCCCCTCCATCTCCGCGAGGAACAGAAAAGCGGGAGCGGCGGTAAGGCCTCAAACCCTCGAGGTTTGCCCACTCCTTTCGGAGCTCATCGGAAATTTCCAGAAGTTCGAAGTCAGGGCTCGAAGGGCGTGACAAAACCTAAAAAAGAGCAGAACACCCAAGACAAGTTCTCGTTTATAACTTTTTCATTAATAAAAACAGGTTTTACAAGGCTTCATATACATAGCAACCCTAAGCGGCTAGACCTGCGGGTCGGTCGGTGGAGCAGGAACCGAAGGGGCTGGCGAAGCAGGAAGTGGTGGCTTTGTTTGCGCCTGCTTCTGCCAACGGGCCTCGTCAATCCAGGCCTTAGCTGCGACCTTATGGTCCGTCTTCCAGGTCGACCGGAAGGCTTCCCAGGCCAAAGCCACCTCCGAAGATGGCCGCAGCAAGTCGTCGTCCGCAAAACCTCCAGGAGACGAACCCCCGACTGAGCCAAGGGGGATCCGAAGAGATTCAAGATGACGAAGAACCTCGATACCAGCACACTGTCCGGAGATCTCTCCGTACCGAATACCGGAGTTCTTCATCAACGACGAAGCAACCTAGATCCTCGTCAGCTTCCGGTCAAGGGGCTCGTGGGTCGCAGCAGAGGACGAAGGGCACATGGTGCCGAAGTACTCCAGCGTACCTTGAAGGGCTTCCAAGGTACGATCCGCAGTACTAGAGTTCTTCTTCTCCGCTGCTTCCAGGCCTGCAGCAGTCGCACCCACTTCGGCCACCTGGAGCATTAAAGAACTCTTGAGGGCCATCGCCTGGCTAAGAGCCCCCTGGAGCTCCACCAGCTGCGCACTTGAGGTAGCAGCCTCCTGGCGGAGTCTTTCAACCTCCGTTCGAAGGACAACGCGCTCGGCCTCGACCACTTGGGCAGATGAGCGAAGGGCATCGAGGGCTTCGTCAGACGCAGCCCTAGCCCTCCGTTCCTCCAGGACTTCTTCCTCCAGCCTGAGGGATCTCCCTGTGGAGTCGTTAAGGGCCGTCTGGAGGGTAGTAACCTTCCATTTAAGTCGATTAACTTCGACCTCGTTGGAAGTCGCTACCGCTCTAGCAAGGACAAATTGCTGCAAAAAGAACAAAGTAAGTACTGAAGTATTTATGATCACTAATGCGAAGTAGCTATGGTGTCTTTTCATACCTGAAGGGCAGCCCTTTCGAGGGCCGTGTTGAGGGACGAAGCCCTGGCCTCGCTCAAGACGGAGATCAACTCCGAATTGGCGATATCCTGGCTTCTCTCAGCCAGGGGCTCCATGAGTTTCCGGAGGCCACTTCGGTGCTCCAGGAATGGAGCCAGCAGAGGAAGCCAAGACAGAGCTTGGGCATCATCTGCTGCGGCCTCATCCTCCGAATTACCAACGGAGGTCGCGGCCTGGCCAGTAAGAAGACCGAGGCTAGAAATACTCTTGCCCCTCCCCGGTACGAAGGAGGGTGAAGCAGGAGTACTCCGACCATCGGCAGCCACCCCTTCGACCAGAACCGCAGCGGCGGGGGCAACCTCGGTGGTCGAGGCTGCCACTGCAGGAGTGACCTCCGTCGCCAACTCCGTCCCGACAAGCACGTCGTCCGCCCCGAAGGACACATTCTCCGCCGCCAAGTTCGGGGCCTCCACAGGCACAGGAGGGTCCACTTGAGTAGCAGCCTCCGAAGACGCAGGGACTTCGGATGCCACCAAAGCATCAACACCCGAAGAGGTACCTATTTCGATAGCAAAATTAATAAGCATGTTTTCACAGATAGCAGGCAGGTATTAGTTAAAAAAAGGGGAGCTTCGGAAAGAACCTCTGGGAACTTCGTGTGGAAGGATTGCTGGATCCTCCAAGACCTCGTACATCTGAAGGATGTCGGCGAAGTCATCCCCCGAGGTCCTGCCCTCAACATTTCCAGTCGGAGCCACGATCTCCGCCGGGACCGCCTCGGGTGCAGGCAAGTTGGGAGTAGGGGAGTCTGACTCCACTTGCACGACGACGGGCGCAGGGGGAACAGTTGGAGTCACACTTACTACCTCCCTGACGGAGGTGCTAGGGGGGACCTCCCCTATGTCTTCATTGTCCAGGAGGTAGGCTTCGAAGACCGCTGCTGTCTGGCCATCGGAGTCCTCTGCCTCTTCGGAGGCTGAGCTTTGCGCGCTTGGAGACGAAGCAGACGAGGAAGGCGCCAACTGCGAAGGGTGCTTCGCTACCTTCTTCTTCCGAAGCGGCTGCTTGCTGGCCTTCTTGGAGGGCTCGGCAGCGGCTTTCCTTTTGCGGCCAACCGCTCCGGTCGGGGCAAAGTCAGGAAGATTCGGGGGCTCCATGCCGAGAGATTTCCACACTCTTTTGGATCGCTCCCAGCTCCCCACCAGCTCTAACCTTCTTTGCCTCTCGGCTACAGAAGGGGCTCCGAGAATCCGTTCGGTGCCCCGAACTATGTCTTCCGGAGCCAATGCTAGAGGCGCCGCTGAAAGAAAAAGGTATGAAAGTATGAGTATAATTGATTTTGTCATCTAATATAATGCTGCAGGGAGTAAGGTTTACCTAAGTTTTGGAGGTCCCCCTCCGAGGCCTGTGGGAACACGATCGGCCAGGTGGCTCCGAGGGGAGGGATCCGAAGGGCAACGTACTCCTCGGCCAGGTCGCGCATGCTCATGCGATGAGCCACCAAAGTGAGCAATCCTAGCCTCGTCGAGAGCAGGCTAGGGTTCGGAGAGATGTCCGCCTCCTTCTGGAACCAGATCTCCTGGAGAGGACCAGCGAGGGGGGAGTCCTCTCCGACTTCGGCATAAAACCACCGAAGTATCCAGTTTGTGTACCACCTGTCGTTTATAGCTTTTGTAGGGAAGTGGAGGGCATGCTCCCTCCGTAGCTGGAAATTGACGCTGCCGAAGGCTATCGTCACTTTGGAGTCCCCTGGCCCGTCTTGTGGCTTCGGTTGGCATATGGCTTCGTGGGTCGCGGTGAAGATTTCGGAGCGTCCTTCGCACCCCTCCGCCCAGAGCGCCCATTCGAAGATGGCTAAGCGAGCGATAGCGTTGGGGGACAGCTGAGGCAGAGTTATGTGGAACAAGTCCAGTACCTCCGCCAGGAAGTCCACTGCCGACAGCCCCAAGCCTGCTTCGAAGAACACTTCGAAGACCACCACTTCTCCGCTTCGAGGCCTTGGGGTTGATTCCGAGCCGGGGACCCGAGTCCTCAGCCCAGTGCCCAGCTTTCCGTCTACGGCCTCTTCTATAGATTCGGCGGTGCTCACAGATTGGCCGATGATGAAGCTCTGAGCAATCTTCTTCTTGGAGGGCGGACGGAGTGCCCGAGGATTCTTGGGCCAGGCACCGCTCAGAGTCCCCGCCATTGCCGCTGCTGCCGATGCAGCCCACGCCTGCCTCTGCGCCAGGATGTTGGCCGCTGCCGGAGTAGTGTGGCTAGTTCTCGCCTTCGCGCTCGAGTGCTCTGAGAGTTTGGAAGATTGGGGGAAAGGTGAATCGCAGGTGATGAATGCGGTAAAAAAATTCGGTTAAACCCTATCTTTCCCTTTTATAACCGTGTGTCTAGTACTACTCTTCGATTGGTTTCACACTGCAGGTTTGATTTCCGCCACCGACAAGTGGGTCTGGTAATTGGAACGGCGTACAACCGCTGTAAAAATCGAACGTTACCTTTTTTGCAGAGTGTAACGGCTACTTGTGCTGTAACGGCTACATTTAACAGTGCCCCACGACGTTCGCACTCCGAGACCGTTCTCTTCCTAACGTGCGTTCCTACTGCATCAAGACCCCGAAAGGGGGGGTTCGAACGCGTTGGGCTCAAAGTCCTCGGCTAAGTCGCAGCATGCCCAAAACCTCTTTAAGCCTCAGAAAATAGAAATGTTCCTTCCGTATACTGCCTTCTTTCTAAATAGGTCAACTACAGAGAGGCGTATTCGAGGGGCTACTGTTGGGGGAAATTACTCCATTTCCAAGACTTAAAGATTAACCCTTCAAAGGTTGATGAGGACTCCGAAGCTAGCGGAATGTTGTTCGAACATGCGTCGCCACGCCGGAGGGTGCTACGGTGCGAAGCCCTGGAGAACCCTCTGAAGGAAGGATGGAGGCCTCGAAGCCGAAGGACATGATTGATTGGATGTCCAGCTTATCCATCTACCTTGCAGTACTTTACCGTGTATAACCTTGTTTATAATACCGAATAGTTTCCACTATGTCGGTTGTAATCTAGGGGTAAATAGGTCTTTTCCTTATGCTTTTTCCCCTATAAATACCCCCCTTTGTACCTTGTAAGAAGGGATCCAGAACAAGTTGTTCATCTACACTTATTCGGACCACTTGAGCTATTATCCATTTTGGAGGCTCAAAGTAGTCCTAAAGCACAAACTCCCTATTTGTCCATTATTGATTTCAGAGAACCTGTTGGCGTAACATTTGCGCCAACAAATATATTGTAAGGGTTTCATTTGACTAATGCATGTATACCCTATGTGTTTTAGCGATAGTTTAATAAAACATGGGTTCAATATGCTCAAAAGTTTGGTTTGGTGGCTTGCCTTGTTCAGCGAATGGGGAGGGAGGAACTTCCGGGAAGTATTCTGGCTCCTCGGCGGTGTCGTAGTCTTCTCGTTATAAATAAAGTAAAATAAAATAAATACAACATTCAATTCAAACAATACAAAACCACACAACAAGCACATAGGTTTAAATTGGTTTAATTTAAGGAAAACCAAGTTGTTAAGTTTCTGAAATCTATTTTATAAATAATTTAAAATGAACTATAAAGAAATATGGCCCTTTCCAAAAGGGATTTTTAATTGGGAAATAATCTCTTTTTTAAGCTTTCTAATTAATTTAAAATGAAAGGTCCAGAGAAAACTTAGTGGTTTCATTACATTAATAGGGAATGAATAAATATAAATTTTACTGAAATTTAAATAATAAAGTTTGTATTTTAACATAAGGGCATTTGAATACTTTAATAAATAAGAATGAAATATTCAAAGTAAACATACTGTTTTTATTGTACTAACGTGTAGAGAATAAAATTACAAAATTTCTCGAATTGAAATGATAATTTTTGGAGTTCAAATGCGCCAGATATGAATTTTACAAGTTTAAAACAGTTTCTGGAATTTAATTTAAATTCAAAACAGCCTCGGGTCCACGGTGAGCCAGGCCCACGGTGAACACGCGCACTATGCGCGTGGTCCGGCCCAATCTGGACCGTTGGATCTAGATCCAACGCGCGAAGGCGAGGCGGGGGAGTTAAGTTATCGCGGACGGATGAGATCAAAACATCGAACCGGTACGCGATGAACGACTCAGATTAAACATGGGTTATTAAACCTAACGGACGCGCGAGATTAAAACATACCCCTTCGCTCAGATCCGATGGCGCAGATTAAACCGCACATGGGATTTAATCGGTATCGTTAGATCCAGATCGCACGACCAGGATCAAATCCAACATGGTATGGGTACTCGACCCGTGCCGGGCGTCTTCTCCGGCGACGGCGAGCGGGCCAGAGGCCACGGTGGGCTACGGCGATCCTAGCTAGGCCTAGAAATGGAAAGAGGATGCCTAGGGTATCACAGGGGTACCTTCACGGCTGTCCGAGGTTGACGGAGTGCGGTCGGTGGCGAGGGTAGACGACGGAGTGGTTCGGGTTCCTCGTCGGCGATGGTGTTCCGGCGGGGTTCGTCGCCGGTGGAGGGGTGGCCGAGGTTGGCGAGGTCCTTGCGGTCACAATGGTGCGGTCGGCGAGGATGGGAGAGGTCACCGGCGACGGCGAGTGGTGACCGGAGTGTGGGCGACGATGGTGCGCTAAAAACCGAAGTTCAAGTGCTTTCTTCGTTCTCGCAGCGAGTGAGCGTGGGGGATCAAACGCGGATGGTCAAGGGGCTTAAATAGGGCCACCGGCGGAGCTCGCATGCAAGGAAAGCCGAGGAAGGGCCTTAACTCGCCGGCGAGGGCTCGGCCATGCACGCGTAGCGCGATCCTGGGACGTAATCGCGAGGTTTAACGAGGGGAAACGGTCGGCCGGGCGCGGGGGACCATTTAATGGCGATGGATTAAAGAGGGGGGCAGTGAGGCGGATTCGAGGCGGGGGTCGTCGACCGGCGCAATTTGGGGTGGTGGCAAGAGGTAGACGACGGATCCAATAGGTGGGCCGAGGCGGTCAGCGGGCGCGAGCGCACGAGGGCGGTGGCTGACGGGTGGGGTCGGGCTTGGCCGCGAGAGGGGGTCGGTTGGCACCGACAGGTGGGGTCCAGATGTCAGTCCGAGGCGCGCGGTGTAACGGGTTGGGCCGGCCGGGAGAGAGAGAAAGGGGAGGGGAGGCCCATTACTCTTTATAAGGTTTTCTGATTAAAAATAATTGCAGAAAATGGATTAAAATATTTGGGCTACTTCCAAGGTTGATAAAAATTTGTAAAAATTCTCAAAAATATATCTTGGCCTTCGGATCATATACAAAATTTTCTAGCCCCTGTTTTGGTCATTTCATGTATGTTCTAGTTCAAAAAGGATAAGGAGTGCATTTAAAGGTATTTCCAAAATACTTAATTCCAGGAAAATGGATTAAATAATATTTTTATTCCTCTGGAAATTTGGGGTGTTACAAACCTATCCCCCTTACAAATAATCTCGTCCTCGAGATTGGAACGCTACTCGAAAAGCTCAAGGTATTGGGCTTTCAGCTCGTCTTCTTTTTCCCATGTAGCCTCTTCGGCGGGGTGGTTGTTCCACTGAACCTTGCAGAAGCGAACCACACGGCTCCTGGTTACTCTTTCTTTAGTTTCCAAGATCTTGATGGACTTCTCGATGTAGGTCAAGTCCTCTTGAACGTTGAGCTGTTGGAGATCGGCTTGGGTCCTGGGCAATCCCGTGATGAAGTCCATTCCTATCTCTTCCCACTTCCATTCGGGGACCTTGAGGGGTTGGAGAAGTCCAGTAGGTCTTTGATGCTCTGCCTTGACTCGCCGGCATGTGTCGCACTTGGCCACATACTCAGCTATTTCCCTCTTCATGCTGACCCACCAATATTTCTCCTTTAGGTCTTGGTACATCTTGGTACTCCCGGGATGTATGGAGTATAGAGTATCGTGGGCTTCTTGGAGAATGAGGGTCTTTAATTCAGGCTTGTCGGGTACGCATATCCGGTTCCCGAACCAGATGGTACTGTGCTCGTCCTCGGAGAATCCGGGGTCTTTATCCTTCCGCATGTTTTGTTGGATCTCCAAGATGTCTGGGTCTTCCTTCTGCCTTTCTCGGATCTGGTCTATCAAGACAGGTCTTGACTCCAAGGCAGCGAGGTACGCTCGGGTGGTGATCCCTAGATTCAGCCTTTCCATCTCCTTGTAAAGCAAAGGGGCTTGGTCCTGTATCATGATGGCATTGCAGTACCCTTTTCGACTAAGGGTGTCTGCCACCACATTTGCCTTGCCTGGATGATAATGGATGCCCAAGTCATAATCCTTGATGAGTTCCAACCATCTCCTTTGTCTGAGGTTCAGGTCCGGTTGGGTGAATATGTACTTGAGGCTCTTGTGATCGGTGAAGACCTCACACCGGTTTCCCACAAGGTAATGTCTCCATATCTTCAAGGCATGAACCATGGCTGCTAACTCCAGGTCGTGGGTAGGGTAGTTCAGCTCATGCGGTCTCAGCTGTCGGGAGGCGTAAGATATAACCTTCCCCTCTTGCATTAAGACACATCCCAATCCTTGACGAGAGGCATCACAGTAGACATGGAAGTCTTTCCGGATGTTTGGCAGAGTCAGGATAGAGCTGACACGAGCTTCTTCTTGAGGGTTTGGAAGCTTTCTTCACAATCTGGGGTCCATTCAAATTTTACTTCCTTCTGCAACAGTCTAGTCATAGGCTTGGCGATCTTCGAAAAATTCTCGATGAACCGGCGGTAGTATCCGGCCAATCCGAGAAAACTTCGGATCTTGGTCACGGTCGTGGGTTGCACCCAGTTGGTCACTGCTTCCATGTTGGTTGGGTCTACTGCTATTGCTCCGGCAGATATAACATGGCCGAGTAACGTCACCTCAGACAACCAAAACTTGCACTTGTTGTATTTGGCGTACAGTTGTTGTTCCCTTAGCTTTCCGAGGGTCAGACGGAGGTGGGTTTCGTGTTCTTCCTTGGTCTTGGAGTAGACGAGGATATCGTCGATGAATACCACGATGAACTTATCCAAGAACTCCATGAATACATTGTTCATCATGTTCATGAAAGGCCGGTGCATTCGTGAGTCCGAACGACATCACTGTATACTCGTAGAGTCCATAGCGGGAGGTGAAGGCGGTCTTGGGTATGTCCTCTTCTATAATCCTCAATTGGTGATAACCTGACCTGAGGTCAATCTTGGAAAACACCGAGGATCCTTTCAGTTGATCGAACAGGTCGTCGATCCGAGGCAATGGGTACTTGTTCTTGATGGTTACATCGTTCAGGGCTCTATAGTCCACGCACATCCTCTTGGTCTTGTCCTTCTTCATGGCAAAGATGACTGGTGCACCCCAGGGTGAGGTACTTGGCCGGATGTACCCTTTTTGCTTTAGGTCTTCGATGTTGCTCTTGACCTCGACTAGTTCATTGGCGGCCATCCGGTATGGGCGCTTGGAGATTGGAGTGGTCCCGGGGACAAGTTCAATCCTGAATTCGATGTCCCGCTTGGGAGGCATTCCTGGTAGGTCCTCTAGGAAGACGTCCACAAATTCCTTGACTATGGGCACTTCTTCAAGGGCTAGCGAGTGGAGCGATGCCTCGAGAGGTTTGCGGCTGGTCATCCGAAAAGTGACGGCTTTGCCTTCGGGGTTGGTCAATGTTACGGACTTGTTGGCACAGTCGATCACTCCCTTGTGCTTCATCAACCAATCCATCCCTAGGATGAGGTCGAGTCCGGTGCACTTAATGAGGATTGGCTCTGCCCGGAACGATACTCCTTGGATCTCTATCTTAACCTTAGGACTGTATAAGTGGGCTAAGGTTTTATTGCCTGGAGTGGCAATCATCATGGGGACTGATAGAGGGAGTACTTCCAAGTCGTTGGTTTTCACAAAATCTTCCGAGATGAAAGAGTGTGTTGCTCCAGAGTCAAATAATATTATAGCCGGTACGGAATTTGCGGTAAATGTACCGAGTACGACTTCGGGAGCCTCCTGAGCTTCCTCCGCGCTGATGTGGTTGACGCGGGCACGGAACTCCTGGTTGGGTGCTGTGCCTTGGGGCTGCTTAGGGTGGGGACACTAGTGCGAATAGTGCCCTTCCTTCCGGTAGTTGAAGCAGACGACCGGCCTCTCTTGGCGATCCTTCAAGACCGGAGCCTTGGCGGGGGTGTCGGATGAGCAGCCGGAGCTGGTGGAGTGGGGCGGGGATGCCCGGCGTTGGATCCACCAGGGCGTGAGGTGGCCTGTAGGTGGGCCGAGGATAGTATGCGAGTGCTGGTGGCGGAGGGACGAATAGGGGCCTCTGAAAATTCGCCTGCTGATGCTTGAAGGCGATCATCTTCCTCTTCTTGAGGTCCAACTTGTTTTGCTCAGTCTCTTCGATGAGCGCTTTATTCACTAGCCGTTGGAAGTCACGTAGTCGGTGGCGACGAGCTGGATGGACAGCTCATCCTTAAGTCCCCGGAGGAACTTAGCCTGGCGGAGGGCGTCGGTCCGCACTTCCTCTGGCGCGTAGCGTGCCAAACGGTTGAACTCATGGAGATACTCCATGATGGTCCGGTTGCCCTGCTGCAGGTCATGGAACTCCTACTGCTTCACCGCGATGACTCTAGTGGGGACATGGGTGGCGCGAAAGGCGATAGTGAACTCCGCCCATGTCACCACGTGGTCCTCTGGCTAGGACTCATGGTAGTTGTCCCACCACTCCACGGCGGGACCCTGGAGCTGGTGAGTGTCGAAGGCCACTCGCTCTCGGTCGGTGCAAGGGAGGAGATCCAGCTTCTTCCCAATGGTGCGGAGCCAATCTCCGGCCTCCATGGGGTTGGTGGTACTAGAGAAAATTGGGGATGCACCCGAAGGAACTCCGAGAGTTGGGGAGCGGGCGCGGGTGCATGAGGGGCGGGCTCCACATTTGCAGGCGGTCCAACTGCGCCTGTTGGTGCTACATTTGAGTGAGGAGGGCGGTGATCAGCTAGTTTTGATTCGCCATCATTTCCGCCAAGGTGGGGTGGTTGGCGGACGGCGACCCAGCCTGTCGTGGGCCCGTTGCACCCAGTTGGGCACAATGCCTTCGGGCAAGCTGTGGCTTCCTCCTTCTCCATTTTTGGAGCCGGTGTTCTGGTTGTCGGCCATCTTCTGAATATAAGATGTCATAAGGTGAAAAGGACGACGAAACAATATTGCAATCAAAATAGCCCATGGGGCTCACATATATATATATCAGTGGTATAAAAAGTTTATTACAATCAAGCTCTTATTTTACTCTACCTACAACACAAGTTGTTGTAGATAGCACCACACACATAAAATTATAAACTCAAACAACGGTAGCTAGCGCCTACTCGCCACCGAAGGCAGTCTCCGTGCTCTCGGAACCACGAGTACGCGACTCCCGAGGGATGGTGGGCTCGAGAAAGTTCTCGATGATTGGGTCGGAGACGAGGCCGGGGCGTGGTGCAGGGGCGCTGGTGGATGGTCCGGCGGTGGAGGGGTGTGGCAGGATCCTCTTGGGGTGAGGGGTAGGCTCACGGATGGGCTTCCTCTTCCTCGGGAGGAGGGGAACCATCTCCGCGCTGTCCTTCTTCAGCTGCATGATCTTCCGCTACAGCTCGCCATTCTGTTGGATCCAGTTCTTCGTCTCCTCACGAAGAAACTCAACCGCCTCATGGTGCTCGTCGGTGTCGAGCACCGCCTCAGTATGGAGGTCGTCCATGGCCTGAACGACTGCTAGGACATGACCGGATCACGAACGGAGTGAACTCTGATGTAGATACTACGGTGGGCGTCGGGTGTGCGCTTCGGCACAAGCCGGAAGGACAAGTTTTGAAGACGATCATCATAGATCATCCTCAACTCCATAAGGGCCTGGAGGGCGACTCGTTGGCAAGCGACGTCGAAAGTCGGGCCCCCAAGTGCGGTGGTGTAGGGTGGCAGGTGCTCTCCGGAGCCATGGACGGTGAGGGAGACGTCGCAAGGCCCGGCGAATTCTTCCATGTATACCCCCTGGAATTCGGGCTCGAAGAGGAACCCGAGGAAGGTGAGCATCATACGGAGCTCCCTGACGAAGCCCTTGAAGTGGCGGTAGTAGCTGTGCACTTGGTAAACAGGCATCTGCAAAAACAACAAGTTGAAGAAAAGTGAGGAGAGGAACAAAGTTTATAAAGTATGTTTTCAAGAAATAATTTTCTGTAGATATGGGCTAGGCTGGTCCGTTTGGCTTCCTACAGTCAACCTGGCTCTGATACCATCTTGTGGCGCCCCGATTTATCGAAATCGGAACATTATTGAATTTCCATAGAAAAACAATAATAACAAGAGGTTCATCATGAGACGTCGTACATACGGGAAATCATTCGTGGTTCGCAGACCACATTATTACACAAGTGTAAAATTAAAAGAAACTATAAACTGCATGACGAACGTCTTCTTCAGGATCGTTTTCTTGACTGGGTCGCTACTCCAGACCATCCTCCTCGTAGTAGGCATCCTCTGAATGGTGTGTCCAACGGGTATGAGTACAAAAAGTACTCAACAAGCCACCGCGAATGCAAGTAATAATGCAAGATAATAACAAAGGAAGGATAATGGCTAAAAGTGCGGAAAAGTACAATTTCAGTTATTGCATTTAGTGTAGTCAAATTTTATCATGCGGAATAATAAACATGAACATTAATAACATCATCTAACTCGAGGAGTACGTTTTACCTCCTCGCACAACAGTCCTTATATGTCAAACCATCATGCACATACATATCAAAAGTAAACTAACTGTGGGATGTCACGCAACCCACCCTTGACCGTGGGCTCGGCTTTTCAAAAGATTAATGACTCTGATCAGAGATGTACTACTTTACCCACAAGGCACACACTCATCCCAAACACCAAGGTGTAACGAGATGACCCATACAACGGGAACTCGTGCCAAAACCTCAGCATGAAATGCTCCAAGCGATAACCACCCGCTCTAGGTTTCGCCGGCGCGCCGGGCCGTATCGCGGCTAACGTCGCACCCCCTTTTGTGCCACGTTGGTACAAGCCACCCGCAGGTGCTGCTTGACCCATCTCCAAATGGTGGCCTCGGTTTGGAACACTCCATACCTTAGTTAGGACTTACCCATTAGACTTGTGGTTAGTACGGAAGTGTATTGCAACGGATCCCGCAGACCGGTCCTTATAGTGCCCCGGGTGCTACCGACCAATGCCCTAGCTTGCACCCGGAACCCACCATGCATTCACTCACAACCACAACTCATCACCGACAGAATTCAAAGGATAAGAATAACGGGGATAATATAGTAGAACCATGTTGCTACGACTCATCTTTATCCTATAGCAATCGTGTCAATACATTGGACACTAGCTAATAATACTAATCATATGGTGACAAGGAGGTTAGGCGAGATAGCATGGCTTGGGCTGCACATCAAGGTTGGGGGATCCTAAATAAATATATTGTAAGGGTTTCATTTGACTAATGCATGTATACCCTATGTGTTTTAGCGGTAGTTTAATAAAACATGGGTTCAATATGCTCAAAAGTTTGGTTTGGTGACTTGCCTTGTTCAGCGAATGGGGAGGGAGGAACTTCCGGGAAGTATTCCGGCTCCTCGGCGGCGTCGTAGTCTTCTCGTTATAAATAAAGTAAAATAAAATAAATACAACATTCAATTTAAACAATACAAAACCACACAACAAGCACATAGGTTTAAATTGGTTTAATTTAAGGAAAACCAAGTTGTTAAGTTTCTAAAATCTATTTTATAAATAATTTAAAATTAACTATAAAGAAATATGGCCCTTTCCAAAAGGGATTTTTAATTGGGAAATAATCTCTTTTCTGAGCTTTCTAATTAATTTAAAATGAATGGTCCAGAGAAAACTTGGTGGTTTCATTACATTAACAGGGAATGAATAAATATAAATTTTACTGAAATTTAAATAATAAAGTTTGTATTTTAACATAAGGGCATTTGAATACTTTAATAAATAAGAATGAAATATTCAAAGTAAACATACTGTTTTTATTGTACTAACCTGTAGAGAATAAAATTACAAAATTTCTGGAATTGAAATGATAATTTTTGGAGTTCAAATGCGCCAGATATGAATTTTACAAGTTTAAAACAGTTTTTGGAATTTAATTTAAATTCAAAACAGCCTCGGGTCCACGGTGAGCCAGGCCCACGGTGAACCCGCGCACTGTGCGCGTGGTCCGGCCCAATCTGGACCGTTGGATCCAGATCCAACGTGCGAGGGCGAGACGGGGGAATTAATTTATCGCGGACGGATGAGATTTAAACATCGAACCGGTACACGATGAATGGCTCAGATTAAACATGGGTTATTAAAACTAACGGACGCGCGAGATTAAAACATACCCTTTCGCTCAGATCCGACGGCGAAGATTAAACCGCACATGGGATTTAATCGGTACCGTTAGATCCAGATTGCACGACCAGGATCAAATCCGACACAGCATGGGTACTCGACCCGTGCCGGTCGTCTTCTTCGGCGACGGTGAGCGGGCCAGAGGCCACGGTGGGCTACGGCGATCCTAGCTAGGCCTATAAATGGAAAGAGGATGCCTAGGGGATCACGGGGGTACCTTCATGGTGGTCCGAGATTCACGGAGTGCGGTCGGCGGCGAGGGTAGACGACGGAGTGGTTCGGGTTCCTCGTCGGCGATGGTGTTCCGGTGGGGTTCGTCGCCGGCAGAGGGGTGGCCGAGGTTGGCGAGGTCCTTGCGGTCACAATGGTGTGGTCGGCGAGGATGGGAGAGGTCACCGGCGACGGCGAGTGGTGACCGGAGTGTGGGCGGCGGTGGTGCGCTAAAAACCAAAGTTCAAGTGCTCTGTTCATTCTCGCAGCGAGTGAGCGTGGGGGATCAAACGCGGACGGTCAGGGGGTTTAAATAGGGCCACCGGCGGAGCTCGCATGCAAGGAAAGCCGAGGAAGGGCCTTAACTCGCCGGCGAGGGCTCGACCATGCACGCGCAACGCGATCCAGGGACGTAATCGCGAGGTTTAACGAGGGGAAACGGTCGGCCGGGCGTGGGGGACCGTTTAATGGTGATGGATTAAAGAGGGGGGAGCCAGCGAGGTGGATCCGAGGCAGGGGTCGTCGGCCAGTGCAATTTGGGGCGGTGGCGGGAGGTAGACGACGGATCCGACAGGTGGGCCGAGGCGGTCAGCGGCGCGAGCGCACGAGGGCGGTGGCTGACGGGTAGGGTCGGGCTCGGCCGCGAGAGGGGGTCGGTTGGTGCCGACAGGTGGGGTCCGGATGTCAGTCCGAGGTGCGCGGGGTAACGGGGTGGGCCGGCCGGGAGAAAGAAAAAGGGGAGGGGAGGCCCATTACTGTTTATAAGGTTTTCTAATTAAAAATAATTGCAGAAAATGGATTAAAATATTTGGGCTACTTCCAAGGTTGATAAAAATTTGTTAAAATTCTCAAAAATATATCTTGGCCGTGGGATCATATACAAAATTTTCTAGCCCCTGTTTTGGTCATTTCATGTATGTTCTAGTTCAAAAAGGATAAGGAGGGCATTTAAAGGTATTTCCAAAATACTTAATTCCAGGAAAATGGATTAAATAATATTTTTATTCCTCTGGAAATTTGGGGTGTTACACTATCAAGTCAGGAAGGGAAGATTATTTGTACAAGGGAGGCCAATGCTTGAAATCTCTGTGTCGGCTGAAGCCAGGAGCTTCGAACCGATGCACTGCAAACCGGACCCTCTGGTCCGAAACCTTTTGCCCGCCGAAGGGTGTTGCGTGTCGGAGCCCCTGTGCTAGAGCCCTTCATCCACTGAAGAACTCTGTGCACTGGGCCCCTTGCGGTTAAGTCGTCCAAGCATTGTGGGCCTTCGCACACTAGACCCCTCCGTTGCAGAGCTTCGGTCTAATTGGCTCCGCACAGCCGATCTAACCAACCCTCGATAGAAACAGGAAGGGCTCGAGGGCAGTTTGAGATTTACGAATTAGATGCCACTTTGGGAAAAGAATTGGCGAACCCTCTAGGAATCCATAAGGATGATTGGAGAATCTCAATTGTACAATATTTGAAGGATCCCAGTCAAAGGGTTGATCGAAAAGTTTGGTGATACACATTTAAATTTATGTTGCTTGACGATGTGTTATATCGTTGAACTATTGATGGAGTACACTTAAAGTGCTTGAATGCCAATCAATATAGAGTGGCTACAGGAGAAGTTCATGAGGAACTTTGCGGTACTAATCAGTCAGCCCAGAAGATGAGTTGGATGCTCAAAAGAGTGGGTTTTTATTGGCTGACTATGACTGATGATTGTTTTAAGTATTACAGAGGGTGTGAAGCATGTCAAAAGTTGGCTCCTGTGTCACTACTTAATGCCTATTATCAAACCATGGCCGTTCTGGGGTTGGTGCTTGGACTTCATCGGCCAGATTCACCCCCCCTCTTCAAAAGGGCATCGGTTCGTGTTGATGGCAACAGATTACTTCACCAAGTGGACCGAGGCCTCTCAAGAACATGAGTCATAATGAGGTAACTGATTTCATCTTGAAGCACATTATACATAGATTCGGTATTCCCCAAACTCTCATTAAAGATCAAGGTACTTAATTTATTGCTAAAGAAGTGAGAGACTTTGCCAGATTTTACGGTATTAAGTTGATAAAGTCTTCACCATACTATGCTCAGGGTAATGGTTAGGCCTAGTCTAGTAATAAAACTGTGATTAAGCTTATTAAGAAGAAAATTGAAGAGTTTCCTAAAAGGTGGCATGAAGTGCTTTCTGAAGTGTTATGGGCTTGTATAGTTGCAAAGCATGGTGCTACGAAAGTCAGTCCATATGAGTTAGTGTATGGAGAAGAATCCATCCTACCAGTGGAGGTAGATCTGGGCTCGTTAAGATTTCTTAAGCAAGATGGCTTATCGGTCGATGAATATGAAACTCTTTTGAAGGATAATTTGGAAGAGGTGACCGATAAGAGACTGAGGGCTCTAGAGGCTATAGAAGGAGATAAAAGAAGAGTAGGTAGAGCCTACAACAAAAGAGTCAAACCAAAATCGTTTCAAATTGGTGACTTGGTTTGGAAGACGATTTTGCCCTTAGGCACTAAAAGCCCCAAGTTTGGTAAATGGTCGCCTACTTGGGAAGGTCCTTTCAAGGTAGCTGAAATTGCTCCAGGTAATGCATACTTATTATAGTCACTAAAAGGAGAGTGATTTCGAAGAGCTTTAAATGACAGGTATTTGAAAATGTATTTTCCAAGTGTGTGCAAAAGTGCTTGAAGTGTCAAAAGGCCGATATGGGGTATACCGCCCTTAGCCCATTGTGCTTTTATCTCACTAAGTTTGCTAAAAGGCAAGGGGCATGTGTTGATAACAAAAAATGGCATTAATGGTCAAGATTGTTAAAATATCAATTTTTGGTAATTTGGGCTGAAAATATGCAATTCCTGGCATAGGACAAAGCCCTGTTGTGCCGAATGCCCATTCAACATGGGGCTTCGGTTGCCCTTTAGCGGCCTGCTTTGCAGGCTAGCTTCGGCCCGAAGGGCCCCTTCGGAAGGCCTACTTCTCTCAGAAGCTTCAGCCCAAAGGGTCCACTTCGGTAGGCCTGCTGAAGGCCCACCTCGGGTAGGCTTGAGGGGATGCAATCTGTTAAGGATTTAGGTTGTTTTGATCCCTAATAAAATTCTATATTGTTTAGGCCGAATCCTAATCAGGTTATGAGATAGAGTTGTAGCCATATGCGTCAAAGTCTAGCTCCTATAAATATAGGGGTGAGGATGATTCAAATTAATACAACATAGATCAACATCTCAAAACCCTAGTTTTGAATCGTACTTTTACTTTCGTCCACTTTTCCGCAATTAGATTAGTCCATCTTCGTGTGTTTTCACTGGAAGCCTTCCATCAACCACGACATAATCATGGTAAGCCTTGTTGATTCGCTTGTGAACCATCCGTTAATCTACGTAACAGATTGCTATCACCTTGTTGGCTCACTTGTGAACCATCTGTTAATCTATGTAACAAATTGTTACCCTTTGTTCTATCTATTTTTCCACTGCTATACTTGGTAATTCAGTCTATAGGCCAAATTGGCACTTGATCTTCGTTTTTTGCAGAGTTTACGTTCGGAGTCCCTTCGCCAAGGATTTTCACTTCGATCTGACCCGGGAAGGTGATTTATGGAGCTAGGAAGCTAGTTTCAGAGGCTGCCGGATCATGCTTCGGTAGGACTTCGCTTCGTCCGTCCATGCTGGATCTGTCACGCTATTATCGATCTAGTCAGGTTCCGCCCGCCAGAGCCACTTCGCATAGGATCCATGCAAGGACACTTCATATCGGAGTCACGCTAGTATACTTCGCATCGGACTTTGTCATGACAGAGGCTTCGCACCGAACCCTGTCGTTCGGGGTGATTTTGCGTCGTGATCTGTTCGAAGCTTGTCTTCGGTCAGATTGATCTGAATGTCGAAGGTTACCTTCGGCGCATACTCCACACCAGACGCTGAAGGCCTCCCTTCGTCGACCCTTCGCACGGTATACTTCGAACCAATCAGGCTTCGTTCGGCCGATTGGGTTATTTTATCTATACATTTCAGTTAATTGGATTATTTATGTACAATCTGATTACCTGGCGACTTCACCCCCTTCCACTATTAAGGGTAGTCAGAACACGATGTCAGCGTTGTGTTACGCTTAGGCTTATCCCTAAGTATCCACGCGTTTTTGGATCGTCGAACCAACCCAAGTGCGGGGGCACATTTTCGTGTCAACAGTGTCTAAGGGGAGGTTTATTCCAGTCTCTATAAAGTCGGCTGGTGTAGCTCGGTTGTATCTAAACTAGTTGTCATGTAAGGTAAAAGCAATCTTGATTTGCTAAAGTCTCTTGTAGAGTAATATTGGTCTCCTAAAGATGGTATCGCTGAGGCCATTGAAGATTTTAGAGAGGTAGAGAAGTTGGGTCAAGGTTTTTCGCCGGCCGACCCTTTAGAAGAGGTAGACATAGGAGATGGTAGTATTCTGAGGCCAAATTTTGTAAATCAGACTTTACCGGCTTGTGATAAGGTCGAGGTAATAAAGTTACTTCGAACGTACATCGATTGCTTTGTGTGAGAGTATAGCGAGATTCTTGAACTTAGCCTCGAGCTCGTAGAGCATCGACTGCCTATCAAAACTGGGTTTAGGCCTTATAAACAACCTCCTTGTTACTTTAATTCGGTCATATATGACCGAGTTAAAGAAGAGATAGAGCGATTACTTAAGGATGAGTTTATTAGGCCATGCAGGTATGCTGAATGGGTTGCTAACATTGTGCCTGTTGAAAAGAAAGGGAGTGGCAAGATTCGTTTGTGTATTGATTTTAGGGACTTGAACAAGGCCACTCCGAAGGACATGTACCCCATGCCAATATTCGACATGTTGATCAATGATGCTTTAGGACACAAGGTACTAAGTTTTCTTGATGGTAATGCTGGTTACAATAAATTTTTTATGGCTGAAGAGGATGTTTACAAAATGGCCTTTAGATGTCCTAGTTTTGTCAGCTTCTTTGAGTAGGTTGTAATGAATTTTGGTTTAAGGAACACTGGCGCTACATATCAACGTGCTATGATCTTGATCTTATATGACTTGCTAGGGGTTATGCTAGAGGTCTATATAGATGATGTTGTAGTCAAATCGGATGCTACGGGTAACCATTTAGCAGATTTGAGAGTTTCTTTTGAAAGGATGCATTAGTATGGCTTTAAAATGAACCCACTCAAGTGTTCTTTTGGCGTGTCGGTGGGCAAGTTCTTAGGACTTATGATTCATGAGAGAGGTATTGAGATTGATCCTATGAGACTTGAGAAGACTAGGAACTTTGAAGCGCTGACATGTAAGAGAGATGTGCAAAAGTTGCTAGGCAAGGTAAACTATTTGCGTCGCTTTATATCTAACTTGTTTGACAAGATTGATGCTTTTGTCCCTATACTTCGGCTGAAGAATGAAGCTGAATTTACTTGGGTGGCAAGTCAACAACGTTCTTTTGATCGAATCAAGGAATGTTTGTCATCACCACCTCTGATAAGAGCACCAAAGGCCGGGATTCTATTTTAGCTGTACGTTGCTGTAGAAGACAACGTGATAAGAGTTGTGTTGACTTAGGAGGTGAAGGGAAAGTAGTACATCATCATGTTCTTGAGTTGCCGCCTGTTAGATGCCAAGATGAGGTACATGTTTTTAGAGCGTTTATGTTTATCACTTTATTATGCATGTACCAAACTTTGTCACTATCTTCTATCTGGCACATGTATTGTCACTTGTCAAACCGATGTTATAAAGTACATGTTGCAAAAGCCGATTCTAAGTGGGAGAATCGGAAAGTGGGCTTATGCTTTAATTGAGTATGACTTGGCTTATGAACCCTTGAAAGCTATGAAAGGCTAGGTCGTCGCAAACTTCATAGTTTATCACCATGTAGATGTCAATTGGAGTAGTGATACTACTCTGATTGAAGTAGTACCATGGAAACTTTACTTCGATGGTTCGGCTTGCAAGAATGGCCAAGGTGTCCAAGTAGTACTCATATCACCTATTGGTATGAGTTTCGAGACCTCATCCCGTTTAGAATTTCCTTGTACTAATAACCAAGCCGAATATGGAGCTCTATTGCTAGGACTTGAACTTTTAGATTCCATGAGTGTTAAACATGTTAATGCATATGGTGATTCTTTATTAGTTGTTCAACAGATAGCTAGAAATGCTCAATGCTTTAATGGTTTGTTAAACAACTATTTGGACAAATGTCTAGACATAATTGGTACTTTTTGATAACTTTGAAATCTCCCATGTCTCTAGAGAAGCCAACTCAGTAGCAAATGATTTGGCTCAGCAAGCATCTGGTTATCAAGTCAAAAGAGTTAAATTTTTCGCACAAGAAAAACTGATGCTTGAAACAACTGTGTCACCCGAGTTAGATAGCTTCGGCCTCACTGGCCCTATAAAGCCAGTCCGACTGCAGGTGTCTAGTCAGTCTGACCGACCATGTCAAGCTAGTCTAACCGCCCTGTGCCAGCCATCCGGCAAGGCTGTAGGACCGAAAGTAGCGACCAGAGGGGGGGTGAATGGGCGCCTAATAATTTCTTGTTAAACTATATTTTAATCCCAACACCCAAACGAACTAAACCAGACAAATAATATTTGCAAAGCAAATTTCAGGAAATAAGGTTGTCTAGCTTTAAAAATGACCGATGTCCTAATTAAAATGGTATTAAAGCTAAACTAAAAGGAATCACTGCAGTAAATAAAAATGGGTACTAGAAATATTTAATGACGTAATAAAAAAACACTAAATATCTTAATAAAATGTTCAGATTGCAATCTAAAAATAAAATACTAATTAACTGAATAAAATATGGATCATCCAAAGATTAATTCAGAAATAACCTAAAGATATTTCAAGTAAAGACTAGAATTAAAAATACTACTGTGACTAATAAACTTTTCTTTACTTTTTATATAGCAGATTAAACAGATAAAAATATGCGATTACAAAAATAGTTTATTAGATTAAATTAACACGAAATTTCTAAACAAATTTTCCGCTAATTAATTAATAGATGATTATCTAAAAATGATCTATAAAAATTGGAGATTAGAAACTTTCGTGTGTCCAACGTTGTCTCGCCACACGCATGCTACCTGCCAACTGATCTCCTGCAAAACCGGCTGCTCCTTCTGAACTCTTCCTGCGTTGAACAGAGTGGATGAAACGAACCAGCCAGTTTTTAAGAGAAATAAATAATAAAAAAACCAGCTGAAAAAATCCAGCCACTGTTCCTATATGCAAGCCGTAGTGGTCGTGGTCTCTACCTTCAGGGGCCCACACACTAAAACAACCTCTGCCTCCTCACGCGCATCCAGCGCAAGTTTCTCCGTGCGCCACCATGGCCGATTTTGCCACACGCGCTGAGTCCGCCGAAGAACAGCCGCTGCTCCCACGCCGAAGATTTCCCGGGACTCCAGGCCGCCAGCCGCTCCGCACAAGCGCCAAGTCAAGATCGTGGGGCCCGCCTGATGTGGAAGCAGAGTCAAAAGCTGCCGGCTGCAGGAGCACACCGCCGTGTACAGTGCCGTGGGAGCCCGCGCACGTGACGAGAAGGAAACGCCAACGACGGTCGCTGCAAAGCTGTAAAACTGAGTTTCCGCCATGGAAAACTTTCGCCGTGATCCCCGTAGACGCTCGTGCGTGATCGCCGTAAGCCACGCCGAGCCCTGCCGCCAAACGCGAATAGGAAAGAAACACCAGAAAAGTTTTCCGCCAGAAAAGATTCCCAGAGATGAACAAATCTCGATGTAATTTGTAGATCGAAGTATTTTCGGTGGAAAACGAAAATGGACTGCAGATTGATCTGGAAAGAAAAAAGTCATCTTTTCCCAAGGGGATAGGGGCCTATTTATAGGCAAATCCTAATACATGAAAAGACTAATTTACCATCGGGTAAAATAAACTAACTCTAAAATAAATTCCGAAAATTACTAAAATATTCTTAGAAAAATTAACTGACTCGAATAAAAATATTCTAAACTTAAAAACTAAATATAAATATCCTAAAATTGAATTAAACATAGATCGTCAGTTTTACGCCGAAACTGACAAAGCGTCCACCGTCTTCGCACCGGGTACCCGGATTGGACCGACCCAACCCCGCAGCTTCCTCAGCCCGGCAATCGCTCACCGCCCGTGTACCTGAGTCAAACCCAGTCAACAGACCGGTGGATCCTCTGCCGCTCCTAGCCATGTAACCGGATTGGGCCAGCCCGACTCCGCGGCTCCTCTGCCCGGCCGTCGCTCACTGCCCGTGTACCTGAGTCACATGCGCCTCAGACTCGGCAGGTCTTCATCTCTCCCTTCAATTGACTTCCGTTGACAATCACTCATCACATCTGGAATATCAAAACCATATTCTTCAACATGGTTTCTCAAAGGCCCGGTCTGACCGCCCTGTGTTAGGAAGTTTCAGGACATGGGGGGCAAGTTGAAAATTTTGATTTAAAGGCCAATTCAAGTGACGATTTGGCAAATGCTTCTGATAGTTATGTGGATGATTGGAGAACTTCAATTATTCAATATTTGAGAGATCCTAGTAAGCGGGTTTATTAGAAATTCAGCGACAAGCGTTTAAATTTGTGTTGCTTGATGATGAGTTGTATCGCCGAACAGCCGATGGAGTACTTTCATCCGTACTGATTACATCAGTATCCTCATGGCTGCATCAGATTGATCTCTTGATGTGAACATTGAAATAGTATGGTCGCTGGTTGTTCTCGGTGTATTAGCTAGGTCCAGGGCTACATCAGCTCAGTTTGATCTCGTAGATTGATGTGATCTAGGTGTGATAGTTTGACGCTTCATCGGTTAAGTCTGACATCTCTTGCTATTTTATCTCTTTCATGTTGTATATCATTCATCTATATAAAGAATGCCCGATTCTTTGATATATTATTAAGATCATCATGATTAGCTATTTTCTTGCTTAGGACCGATCTAGTTATTATGATGATTTTCATGATATAGACATGCTATCTGGAACATTTTTTTACTATTGTTGGAGTACAAGCTGATGGGTTATCTTCGTTTCCATGCTAAATCTTATAAGTTATCAGAAAAGCACTCATCCTCCTATGTCGTTAACTGTTCATCTTATCAGCCGATGGCACACTCGCCCGATTGCTTCATCCCAAGTCATCGGCAATATGGCCGATCGACATGATATTCCATGAATTCCCATCCTCATCGCGGTCATCGGCTCGATATCCGATAGGCCATACTACTAATGCCATATTTTCTGTTCCCTTATCAGTTGCAGGGTAAAATTGATTGACACGCCTTGAATCCTTACCACCTGCACTGGAGTGAAGCAGATCTCTCGGGCCACACGTGTGTCAATGTGTGACCCAAGAACGCACCAACACACTTTTTTGCACGCATAGTGGGACCATCTCTGTTGGGGGAAAATACTTCATCCCGTGGGTCTTTAAGATTATAAGACAAAGACAATTTACTAGACCAAAATCCAAGACTTAACTCTGGCCTCGCGTATGATCAAGCTCGGAGAATCCGTCAAGACTTCTGTTCGGAGTATAACTTCGAAGGTTTAATCTTCGGAGCGCATAGCTGCTAGCAAGGATAGAAGACTTATCTTCTTTCTAATTAGATTAGTCTTTTACCATTTTAACCCTATTAGGGGTACCGAAATAGTTTCCACTATGTCGGTTGTAACTGAGAGGTAAAAAGGTCTTTTCCTTAAGATTTTTAACTATAAATACCCCCATTCTTACCCTATAATAGGCATCGACTACTCAGATATTCAATACACAACTTTGAACTACTTCGAGCTATTATCCTATTCGGAGGCTTGAAATAGTCTGCTTCACAAACTCTTCGTTTGTTAGTTCTTAATCTCTGATAACCTGTTAGCGTAATCTTTTACGCCAACAATCTCCAACAACATAGCCATGGCGAGTGAGGTCAACAACGACAATATCATCTAGATCACCATGGAAACCCTGACTGAAGAGCAAAGACTAGAGGTGCAACGACACATGCAGGAGTTCCAGAAGTCATGCATGTAGGCCTATGACATGAATCGGACGGGGCCTGTGCAGAAGAGTCTGTTGCCAAGACCAATATTGGCAATAGAAGGTGGGTAGCCTGTGGAGATTACTTAGGCCAATCTCCTAGAAATCGTCGACCCGGCGTTTCGCCACTCGCTGGCCAACAATCTTGGGCGTTGGTCAACACTCTGTAGAGGTTGATCAAGAATGTTGTCGAGAGCACAGTGGTCTCTGGACCGCTACAAGGCCCGGCGTACATCCCCGACGATCCGATAGAACTGCTACACACTCGGTTGGCGGTACAGCCAGAAGGGCCGATGACGCTAGAGCAGCTAGGCACTTCGCTTGGTCATGAAGACAACAAGATGGCTCATCCGGCAAGCCCCGCACAGGGCCCTCCACAGAGCACACCATATGCCATCGAGAGGAATGTGTCGATGCCGTTCTCAACATTCGACCCAAGGTTTGCAAGACAAGGGGTGCTGCCAGTGACATATGGCATCGCAAGGAACACACTACCAGACCTTGTCCCACCAAAGGGGGTACCCGATGGCATCCCTCCTGGGTATCATTGGACGACGTACTATGGTGCACAACCCTATAGTGATGAAGGGTAGTACGGGAACAATGTTGTCCGGTAGGAGCAATACCAACAGGCTACCACGTCATCCAATATCTGATTTCGAGGCAGCAAGAAGACAACTAGGTGAATCAGATCACGGAGGTCATTAGAGGTCAATTTGGGCTGAAGCCCAAAGAACAGACCTACATGTATCAGTAGCCATATCCGGAATGGTTCGATCGAGTGCTGCTGCCAGGTCGATACAAGGTATACGATTTCACCAAGTTCTCGAGAAAAGACTCGATCTTCATGATTAAGCACATCAGTTATTTCCTCGTCTAGTGCGGAGACGCATCGACCGATGAGGTGCTGAGGGTATGATTCTTCCCGCTATGTGGGATCGGAATGCGACTAGAGGGGGGTGAATAGGTGCCTCGACATTTTCTTTCGAAGTGATGGCCTAATCAAATCACCCAACGCTCCTCTAAAAACAAAAAATCACATTTCAAATCAATCAGTACAATTTAGAGCTCAAACAGATTCAAAACGCCCAATAACAACTTAGTTTCAAGTTTTTAGTCAATCAATCTCAAATTATTCACGCAAACGATCAATTCAAGTTTATAGAAGTGAATTTCAGCTAAATTCAAATCAATCACAATCGAAATTCAATCACTTCTGAATTTTTGGACGGTAATAGTAATGGTACTTTCAGTAAATTGTATTTGTCGATTTCAGATTCAGATTGCAAGTTACAACTTCAAACTTGACTCAAATCAGCTCATCTATATTCAGAATATGAGCAGCAATCTATAACCTAAAAATACTCAAAGCTGATTGTAAAATTTCAGAGTTCTTGACAATAATTCTAAATGCCAACACTATTCTTCATCCGACAATAATCAAACTAGAACATATATTTTCAGTCTTCAAATTTCAGAACAGCTATTTAGGTAAACAGCAAACATGTATCACTAGAATCCAGAAAAAAATATAAGTTCAGGAACCCATTTCAAACCCAATCCAGACTAGAATTCAGTAAACTTGAAGTGTAAACACCACTCCATTCACTGTAGCATAAACTGACAAAAACAGAGATTGTTACTTTCAGACCAAGCAGCAACCAAGAAATTTTTGTGAGGACATCATTCTGAAATCTGTTAAGGAAGTTCCCTCCACATGAGTCACAGTACTGAACAAGAAACTAATTAGAAACTACTGTAATTACTGTTCAAAATCAGGCAACACAGATCTGCAATTACATTTCAACCATTGTAACTTCAGCACGAAAGCAGTATTCATTTCTATTCAAAACAGATCTGAAACACAGCACTCCAGATATGAATCAATATCATTGTTTAAATTGAAAACTGCTGTCATACACTGGTCACAGCAACCTCATGCTACAACAGCAGCAATTCAGATTTGAAACTACAGCAGATTTAAGCCAAATCAGAACTGAAAGTTTGTTTTATTTCAGAATCAACTACAAGAATGAACATGAACAACTTGAGAACTCAAGACTTTGATTCACTTTGAACAAAATCAGAAACTGAAACCTGTTGAAACCAGTGCTGAATACAAACAGCAATTCTGTAGCAAAAATTAGCAGTGCTGTAGCGAAAACGGCAAAGTCAGCAGTACTGTAGTGACAAAATCAGCAGCACTGGAAACAGATTTTCGGATGAACAAGTTTAGCAAGCAAAAAAGAATCTATGTACTGGTTGATAGAGAATTCTGGTTATGCAAACACAGCAACAAAGCTTCTCACGGCAATTCTTTAGAACAATCCGGCAAAGCGCTAAGCGCTGTTCATGGTCATGTGAATTTCAGCCGGATCAAATCAAAGCGTTATGCGCTGTTCACGATCATGGGTTTTCAGCAGAAAAACAGCTCTCTCGGCAACACAAAAATTGCAGAGAAAACGTTCTGGATGAACCAAAAATTCAGAACTAAAACCTATCCAGATACATCACTTGGGATCATCAAAAGAATAACTCAGACTCACAGAAACTTGATGCAAATTTTGAAAATGGAACATTCACAACTTGTCCAACAGATCATGTATAAACATTCACATCGGGTTCTGTAGCAAAAACACAAGATAATGGGATATCAAAAGTGCATCCGGAAGGATTTTACCTCTGGCGCTGGGAACTCTTCGCTGTAGCGATTCTGGCGAAAAAAACATCCGGCGCTGTGGCCGATCTGGCAAATTGCCTCAGCGCTGTTCACGGTCACGCAGGAAAAGCTCTATCGTTAGAACAAAACGCCATTGCAAAAGACAAGTTCAATTTGTTTTCTGTGTTCAATGGAATGTCCTGGATCCTCTGTTCGGCCAGCCACATATTTATCCGCCTACTCCATGTTTCTAGAAGACCTACTTTGCACTAAGCCCCCTAGAAAAGACTCAAAATACAAAACTGAAAATTACAACTAGAAATACCCTAAAAACTCTAGAAAATTACAAATGACCCCTCTTTAGAATATTTTCAGAATATTTGTACTCCAAAAATACTCTAAAAAGTACACACTAAGACACTAGAAATTTAAACTAACACTTTGACACTATTTTATTGAATTAGTAAAAAGGTAAATGTTTTGACGGTTTTCAGCAAAAACCGACAAAGCCTTTTCAGCTCCTCGACTCGTGACACCACTTCGCGACTCCGAGCGCCAGCAAGCCACTTCCGCTCTCGATCCCCTCGAGCCGCGTGAATGCTTGTCCTGGTCTCCCTCTCGCGAACACGGTCGACACGCCGTCGCAGTCAGCCGTCTGTCCGAGTTTCGCTCCGTCTCTTCATGCACTCTTGAGATCTTCCCAAACTTCGCCCGGCCTCCTTCATCCTCGGCATCAAGCTCCCCGCTCGACCCTCAATCACCCGCCGTCGACAGTCGGTCAGCATCTCCACCCTGCACAAAAAAGACAAGCCAAAACATGAACGAAATGCATTGCCGAAACCCTTAGCAGCGTCCACATCACTCCACATCCACACCGTCGATGCACTCCACATACTCTCGACCACTCTCTTGCTCAGTCGCACATCCTTGTCAATCACTGATCATCCAGACCGAAACCACCCTTTGTTTCTCAATCTCCCCCTTGATGAGTGCATTGACAACCCCAAAGCAAGGACATGATGAGATAACAAGTTACGCGCACAAGTGACCATAAAAACTCGCAAAAGAGCAAAGCATGTCACTTGGTAAATGATCTCCCTGCTTGAGCAAAAACCTTATGCAAGGTCAAAGCAAGAGCAAAAGCATCAAAAGCATTTCAAGCAAAAGCATCAAAAGCGCATCGCATCAAAAGCATCAAAAGTGCAACGCATCAAAACTTCAAAAGCATTTCAAGCAAAAGCATCAAAAGCGCATCGCATCAAAAGCATTTCAAGCAAAAGCATCAAAAGTGCATCGCATCAAAACATCAAAAGTGTGCATCGCAACAAAAGCATTTCAACATGAAAGCCAACTCCCCCTTAATCAACCAACTCCCCCTTAATCAAGCAATCCAAAAGCAAAAGCATTATGTAGATCATTTCTCCCCCTTTGGCAATGCAGGCATCAAGGAGATAAAAAGATGCAAATAGGGGAAAAGAGGGTAAAGCAGAGATGTGAGCTTCTGAGACATGAGCAACTTCAATTACAGTACCAACAAGTATTCACCTTGAATATCATCTAAAAGTACTGAAAGACATCATCATATGAATATCATCTAATCAAAAAGGCATGAGCGAGCATTTTCAGGTTTTAGCAAATAAAAGCATCACCGCTAAGACTAGCATTCTAGACATGTCAAGGCATTAGATGCAAAAGCTAAACAAGCACACACTAGATAAGTGTATCCCACTTCAAGGCGCTTCAGCAAACATGATATGCAATGAATTTTAAATTTCTCATTTTTGTGCCAGGGGTTATTTGCATGTCCACCTTATGCTAACTGACCATGCTAAGCCTAGGTTGAAACCATCAGAAGCTTAAAGCAATGGTCTCGTTATACACTCAATGTCCCGGTTCATACCAAAGTGCTATGGTAAGACGTATAGAACAAAGTAGTGCGACAAAGCAAACCCACCTGGATCTTTTCAAACATCAGCAAACAAAAGCATGAATATCATTCATTTCCATTTCCATTTTCATTTTCATTTTCATTCATTTTTCATTCATTTTTTTATTCAACTTCATTTTCAGACATTTTTTATGAACTCATGTTGCATATCAGCATCCAAGTAAAAAGGACCTAGCTATCAGGTGTATAAAAGCTAGCAAAAGCACTCAGCCAATCCATGCTAGATCCTAGACTAAGCAGTGACCATTTTCAAATTTTCACAAATAAAATCCATGCTCATGTAAATTCTGAGATGAATACATGCCAAGAAGTCAACAATATTAAACATAATAATTCAAAGGCATAACAAAGCATGTACTAGTAAAAGCAATTAATCATATGCCAGCAGCTCATGCAATGCTACACAGCTCCCCCTCAAACACATGCTAATATCTCTCGGATGCTCAGTGAGAGGGTGAGATAAAAATTGCTTTGGAATCCAAAAGCTCAAAACACAAGATCCAGGCAAAGTTGAAGATTGACCATGCACAAAAGATAAACCATGATAAAAAGTGTGTGGTCTAGCAATAAAGCGCAAACCTAGAAATTGAAAAGGTCTCCCAACCTGTCGAGCTACAAAGCCTCTTACACGTGATCTATCACCATATGAGGAATGGTGTACACCACGAGGGGCAAAAACACTCTCCTAAGTAGAGAAGTAAAATCTCGAGTACTCAGCGCTTGGTTTAGAGATAAGATGCTTAGGTATCCAGCACTGAACAACCCAAGAAGTAGATAAAGTAGGAGACTGTGTGTGATGAGAATCATACTGCGCATGTGATCTCCTAGCAACTCGCTGAGGTCTCCTAAAATAATTAGGACCAAAATGCCTACGTGGTCTATCATCATACAAGGTACGATATACACCACGATGAGCATAACCACTCATATCACTGTAAAGAGCCTCAAAGTCAGGATTAGAGCGAAAAGCAGACTCATGCATACCTAAAGATGGGTAGTGCATGTCCTGAAAACTCATAGCAAAAAACCGTCGCTCATCCCTGATACGACGAAAGCAAAACCCAATCAAATGACCCACACGATGACAATAAGAACAGTGATACACTTTCTTGGGTGTCTGGGTATGGGTCTCAGGCGTAAATCTCATAGTTTTCTTGGGTTTTGGCTTAGGAGGTTCATCTACTGCATGAAGAGCTTTCTTTGTCGGTTGGGTAGGATTCTTGGATTTTTGATCGGTGTCTAACAAGGCTCTCTCTTTCTCAAGGGTAGTGGGAGGAGTGAACACAATTTCTCTCAAAGTGTTTGGAGTGGTTCTCTCATAACCCAACTCGAGAGCTAACCCTGCCCTGTCAGCACACATTTTGGTTTTAGCCAAAAGCAGGTCCATCCTACCCTTTCCTTCCGTGCATTTTTCCACTACGGATAGAAGATAGTCATTCTCACATTTCAATTTCTCTCCTTGCTCTCTAGCAAAGCTGAGTTGGTCCTTGAGGGTGACATAGGTCGGACAAGCCGACTGCACATCCTTCGAACACTCATCACTCTCCAATCTAGCCTTAAGCTCATCGATATGTTTGTCTCTCAGACTGGCACTCTCAATCAAAAGAGTGCAGTTCAAGCATTCATTGATGGCATCAGGTCTAGACTCCACTACCATTAGTTGCTTCTGAACGTCTTCAAGCTTTTCAATGTTTTTAGCATGAGTCAGACGCAACTGAGCAAGTTCATCCATCAAAATGAGACATGACTCACAATCAGAAGTTTCAGATTTAGATTTCAATAAAGCAAGTTCAATAGACAGCGATTCAATTTTAAGCTTTTGTTCTTTATGTTCCTTAGCAGCAATTTAAGTAATCTATCTTGAGAATAAACAACATCATGCAATTCATCATTCTGAACAAGAAGGTTATCACGGGATAGATGTACCTCAGACGTGTCAAGCTTGTCGCTGCTGTAGTCATCGTCGACCGCGAAGCAAAGGTCGGTGATGTCCACTGTCTTCTTCTCCTTCTTCTCCTTCTTCTCTTTCTTGGGAGACTCCTCTTCCTCCGAGCTTGGCTCCTCGCTTGACGTGCCATCGATGTCGCTGAGGGCGGCCACAAAAGCTCTGGCTACTCTCTTAGCCATTTTTCCTCGCTTTCCCCTGAAATAGGGTTTCTTGTTCCATTTTTGGTGCTTGTGCTCATTTTCATTTTTAAATTTCAGTTTAGGGCAATTAGATTTTATGTGAGACGTATCTCCACATTCAAAACACCCCTGTGCCCCTCCTCTCCTTTGGTCTCGTCTATCATTGTAAAAGCGAGTGAACTTTCTGACGATGAGAGCTAGCTCCTCATCATCTAGAACATCCATTTGTTCTTTTGTGACAGATATAAGGGAGGACAAGTCAAAAGCTCCAGAGAAAACACAAGCTCCAGAAACACCTGATGATTTACCTCCAGATGAGGTGCCACTGCCAAAACCGGAAACTAGTGCCATGGACTATGGCAAAGAGCTCCCAATCCCAGAACGAGATGCCTTGGCGATCTCGGTGGACTTAAGCTTACTGTAAAGTTCATTGCATGTCAAATTATCAAAGCTAGCAGATTCTTCAATGCTAGAGATCTTAACTTTCCATATGCTACGATCCAGAGCATAGAGAAGTTTGATCGCACGGTCATGTTCTGAGTAAGCTAAAGTCCCAGTGGCGCGCAAATTACTGATAATTCCATCAAAATGCGCAAACATGGCATCTACCGATTTGCCAGGGCCTTGCACGGACATTTGGTATTCTTGATTATACATGCTCTTCCTCTTGGCCTTAATCTGGGTAGTGTCCTCATGAAAAGTACTCAAAGTCAACCAAATCTCTCAAGCAGTACGGAGGTATTGAACCCTGTCGAACTCGTTGTGACTCAGATTGATAAAAAATGTTTCTAGCCTTTCTATTACATTCATATTGAGCCTTCTGAGTCTCTGAGGTACGAGTTTCAAGGATCGTATATTGGGACGCAACAATGTCCCATATCGCACTTCCTTGGCTAAGCAAATAAGCCTCCATGCGCACCTTCCAATAGGCATAGTCTCGACCGTCAAACATCGGAATGTTTGTATTCCTATCCATGTCGCCAAAACAAGTATCACAACCGGTAAAGGTCAACTCGTGATCAAACCGGCTCTGATACCAATTGTGGGATCAGAATGGTGACTAGAGGGGGGTGAATAGGTGCCTCGACACTTTCTTTCAAAGTGATGGCCTAATAAAATCACCCAACGCTCCTCTAAAAACACAAAATCACGTTTCAAATCAATCAGTACAATTTAGAGCTCAAACAGATTCAAAACACCCAATAACAGCTTAGTTTCAAGTTTTTAGTCAATCAATCTCAAATTATTCACGCAAACGATCAATTCAAGTTTATAGAAGTGAATTTCAGCTAAATTCAAATCAATCACAATCGAAATTCAATCACTTCTGAATTTTTGGACGATGAATAGTAATGGTACTTTCAGTAAATTGTATTTGTCGATTTCAGATTCAGATTGCAAGTTACAACTTCAAACTTGACTCAAATCAGCACATCTATATTCAGAATATGAGCAACAATCTATAACCTAAAAATACTCAAAGCTGATTGTAAAATTTCAGAGTTCTTGACAATAATTCTAAATGCCAACACTATTCTTCATCTGACAATAATCAAACTAGAACATATATTTTCAGTCTTCAAATTTCAGAACAGCTATTTAGGTAAACAGCAAACATGTATCACTAGAATCCAGAAAAAAACAGAAGTTCAGGAACACATTTCAAACCCAATCCAGACTAGAATTCAGTAAACTTGAAGTGTAAACACCACTCCATTCACTGTAGCATAAACTGACAAAAACAGAGATTGTTACTTTCAGACCAAGCAGCAACCAAGCAATTTTTGTTAGGACATCATTCTGAAATTTGTTAAGGAAGTTCCCTCCACATGAGTCACAGTACTGAACAAGAAACTAATTAGAAACTACTGTAATTACTGTTCAAAATCAGACATCACAGATCTGCAATTACATTTCAACCATTGTAACTACAGCACAAAAGCAGTATTCATTTCTATTCAAAACAGATCTGAAACACAGCACTCCAGATATAAATCATTCTCAGTGTTTAAATTGAAAACTGCTGTCATACACTGGTCACAGCAACCTCATGCTACAACAGCTACAATTCCGATTTGAAACTACAGCAGATTTAAGCCAAATCAGAACTGAAAGTTTGTTTCATCTCAGAATCAACTACAATCTTGTACTTCAATTCAGTTTCGAGTACAGAACACAAGAATGAACATGAACAACTTGAGAACTGAAGACTTTGATTCACTTTGAACAAAATCAGAAACTGAAACCTGTTGAAACCAGTGCTGAATACAAACAGCAATTCTGTAGCAAAAATTAGCACTGCTGTAGCGAAAACGGCAAAGTCTGCAGTACTGTAGCGACAAAATCATCAACACTGGAAACAGATTTTCGGATGAACAAGTTTAGCAAGCAAAAAAGAATCTATGTACTGGTTGATAGAGAATTCTGGTTACGCAAACACAGCAACAAAGCTTCTCACGGCAATTCTGTGGAACAATCCGGCAAAGCGCTAAGCGCTGTTCATGGTCATGTGAATTTCAGCCGGATCAAATCAAAGCGCTATGCGCTGTTCACGATCATGGGTTTTCAGCAGAAAAAGAGCTCTCTCGGCAAAACAAAAATTACAGAGAAAACGTTCTGGATGAACCAAAAATTCAGAACTAAAACCTATCCAGATACATCACTTGGGATCATCAAAAGAATTACTCAGAATCACAGAAACTTGATGCAAATTTCGAAAATGGAACATTTACAACTTGTCCAACAGATCATGTATAAACATTCACATCGAGTTCTGTAGCAAAAACACAAGATGGGCTATCAAAAGTGCATCCGGAAGGATTTTACCTCTAGCGCTGGGAACTCTTCGCTGTAGCGATTCTGGCGAAAAAAACTTCCGGCGCTGTGGACGATCCGGCAAATTGCCTCAGCGCTGTTCACGGTCACGCAGGAAAAGCTCTCTCGGTAGAACAAAACGCCATTGCAAAAGACAAGTTCAATTTGTTTTATGTGTTCAATGGAATGTCCTGGATCCTCTGTTCGGCCAGCCACACAGGGGATATTTATCCACCTACTCCATGTTTCTAGAAGACCTACTTTGCACTAAGCCACCTAGAAAAGACTCAAAATACAAAACTGAAAATTACAACTAGAAATACACTAAAAAATCTAGAAAATTACAAATGACCCCTCTTTAGAATATTTTCAGAATATTTGTACTCCAAAATACTCTAAAAAGTACACACTAAGACACTAAAAATTTAAACTAACACTTTGACACTATTTTATTGAATTAGTAAAAACGGTAAATGTTTCGACGGTTTTCAGCAAAAACCGACAAAGCCTTTTCAGCTCCTCGACTCATGACACCGCTTCGCGACTCCGAGCGCCAGCAAGCTACTTCCGCTCTCAATCCCCTCAAGCCGCGCGAATACTTGTCCTAGCCTCCCTCTCGCGAACACGGTCGACACGCCGTCGCAGTCAGCCGTCTGTCCGAGTTTCGCTCTGTCTCTTCATGCACTCTTGAGATCTTCCCAAACTTCGCCCGACCTCCCTGATCCTCGGCATCAAGCTCCCCACTCGACCCTCGATCACCCGCCGTCGATAGTCGGTCAGCATACCCACCCTGCACAAACACGACAAGCCAAAACACGAACGAAACTCACTGCCGAAACCCTCGGCAACCACACCTTCACTCCACATCAACATGCTCGATGCACTCCACATACTCTCGACCACTCTCTCGCTCAGTCGCTCATCCTTGTCAATCACTCATTATCCAGACCAAAACCACCCTTGGTTTCTCATGCTGTCTCTATCAGGATTGGCCTTCGCACACTGCCGCCAGACTCCATCCGAGGATGGGCTAACTTAGAGAAGAAATTTCACAAGTATTTCTTCACCTCCATCCAAGAAATTAAGCTTACCGAGTTGACGTTCGTCAAGCAAAGAATGGATGAGTCAGTACAAGATTATGTCCAGAGGTTCCAGGATGTACGGAGCAAATGCTACAGTTTGAGACTCAGTGACAGTTAGTTGGCGGAATTGGCCTTTCAAGGACTCTTGAACCAAATTAAGAAGAGGTTTTCATCACACGAGTTCGAGAACCTTTCACACTGCTACAAAAGGTATCAGCACATGAGAGCCAATTCTAAGAGACCAAGAGGGACATGTATCAGAAGAAAGTGGCATACGCCCAGATATACCACTCGGACTCCAACGAGAGTAGCAATTCAGATACAAAGGTCGGTATGACCAAGTGGTCCAAGAAAAAGAAGCAGGTTGCTTGCCAGTGGGTAAAGCAAGCCGAAAAGGAAGAGAAATACGACTTCGACGTCAACAAGGCCGACAAAATATTTGACTTGTTACTTAAAGAGAAGAAGATCCACCTGTCATGTGGCCACATAATACCGCCTGCTAGGGAGCTAAAGAAAAGAAAGTACTACAAATGGCACAACTCCCCGTCGTACCATACTAATGAGTGCAAAGTGTTCAGGCAACAGATCTAGTCGGCCGTGGAGCAAGGTTGAATCAAGTTCGATGACGGGAAGAATCCATGAACATCGACGGTCACCCATTCCCAATCAATATGTTGCATGTGTATTACGGTGGTAATCGGCGTGAAAGGGGAGGAAAATGAATCGGCAGCAACGTTACCTCATCGGGAAATAACAAAGGAGGTCGGAAGAGAGGGGGAACAGCGAAGACAACCGAAGTTAGTTGTGTTTCAACCCCCATTGGAACTGCGAGTTCTTCAGGCTTTGCTGGAATGAGGTGCTGCACCTACCATTCATAGAAGACCGCCTGGAATGCGGTGCTCAAGGCAGAACGCAAGACGGTCATCAACCACATAACATCAAGCAAGAGCCGCATGATTAGGAGACAGTGCACCAAAGGTTGTCATCTCCAAGGGTACTGGTGGTGGAAAGATTTGGTCCTGTCAATCCCAAAGGAACCAACCCGATGGCCGATGATGATGAAAATGTGACAAAGAAACCACAGTGGTGTCCCCCCTGGGATCTTCACAAGGAGCCAGAAGAGATGGGTGCAGCGTCTGCGGCAAAGAGAAGGAAAGGCATTGGTGGGGGAAGATGAGACTGATCGACCGCGAAGAATTAAGATTAAATTGCGACCGAAGGACAAGGCCAATCAGGACGACAAAAAGAAGGGTGTGGAGGTAAACATGGTTTTCTTCCTCCCTACAGAGTGTCGTGCGACCTGTGAAGATGACGTGGATCACGCTGATACAATGTCTTAGTTGGTGTTGTCTCCTCAGCCAGCAATCTTTGATAAGCCCGAAGATCTTGAGCATCAGCACCTAAGACCTCTCTACATTAAGGGGTTGATTAATGGAAAGTCGATGTCCAACATGATGATAGACGGAGGGGTGACTATCAATTTGATGCCGGAAGATGCCGGAAGACCTTATCAGGACTAACATGGTATTAAGGGATTTCGGCGGAAACTCGTCAGACACAATGAGAGTAGTAAACACAGAGCTGATAGTTGAAAGAAAGACAATGCCGACCAAATTCTTCGTGATAGAGGGGAAAGGGTCCTACAACTTGTTATTGGGATGTGATTGGATACACGTAAACTGTTTTGTCCCCTCAACAATGCACCAGAACCTTATACAGTGGGTCGGTGATCAGGTGGAAATAGTTCCCGCCGAGAAATCGGTTAACATAGCTACAACCGATTTATCGGTATGGGAAGTAGAAGGAGTCATCTGTTTATCGGGAGAAGATTGGGACGACAATTTTCTCGAAGTATCAGATGATGGTATCAAGACGATCACCGAAGAACTGCCTAGACTCATCTTGTAAATGATGACGCCAAAGAGAGTAAAAGGCCCCTGACGGAAGAGGAGCAGACTAAATATTACTTCAGAGGACTTGGGAGAAGGCCGAACAGATACACTGAGGGAAGTTTATAGACCGTTCGGATAGATCCTAAACAGTCAATGCCGATGGCCTCGCCTTGAGACGGCCGATGCAAAGGTATCACACTTAGACCAAAGCACAACATGACTGCTTCAACGAAGGTTGAGGCGAGTCTAAGGCATGACAAGAGGCCAGACGAGGAACAATAAAGGAGAAATTTTCAATCGTTCAGACAGAGCCTAGAAGTTTGTACGCGTAAAAGCCGATGGCAACACTTTGAAATGGCCGATGCAGAAGTATCGTCTTTAGAAGGTCATGAGGGGAATGAGATGAGAAGAACTTAAGGAAAGTCTTCGGTTGGAATATGAAGGACTAACGCATGAGTCAGTTGACAACAACGATGTCACCTTCAAATGGCCGATGCAGGAGCATCGTACGCCACAAAAAAGTTTGAAGTTGAAAAATGAAATGAATAAGATATATTCAAACTCCTGAATTATAAGGCAAAGAATGTTACACAATGTTTACAAAAGGAAAGAAAATTGCCCAAGGGGCTCCCATCAGTTCTACCCTTGAATCGGCTTCTACCCTTGGATAGTCGATCGAAGTTCATCTGCTAGATCGACGACCTAGGCATGTCTTCGGCTCACCCATGCAGAAGGAGTTGGGACGCTAGCACCAAAGTTCGTAGTGGCCAATACCGACCCGTACTGTATCAGCCGACCCTAAAGCTCACTAGGGGGCATCACGATCAATGTCCTACAAGAAGCAAGTTAATTAGATGGAACAGAAGATGGTGGGAGGCCCAGGAAGAAGGGATCAGGATGTATACGTCGGGCTCTGCATCGGTGCCATTTGGGTCAATCCTCTCCCAGTAGAACAAAGAAGAACGGTTGAGGACGTGCTACTTCAACTCATCCCACCATCGACATAAGGCGTGAGAGGTCGCTCGACAGCTCGCCCAACAGGCAAGGCATCCAGAAGATATCACATCGGTCATATGGGACAGGCGGTGCCACTCCAAAGCACTCGTGACCCACCTACGAGTTTGGATTTGGCCAATGTTGGCGTAAAAAGTTTACGCTAACAGGTTCTCTAAGATCAAGAACGAACAAAGAGAGAGTTTGTGTTTGAGAACTGTCTCAAGCCTCCGAGTTGGATAACAGCTCGAGTAGTTCGAATATATGTATTAATATCTTTTTCTCTGATCCCTGTTACAGGGTAGAGAGGGGGGTATTTATAGGAAAAAATGTCTAAGGAAAAGACCTAATTACCCCTAGATTACAACCGACATAGTGGAAATTATTCGGTACCCAGAGCGAGGTTAAAAGGGTAAAGCTCCCCGAAGCAGACGGATAAGACAAACATCTTATCAATCTTGTCGCTCTGCTTCAGAGCCTTCATATCTTGCGGAGGGCTTCTCAGGACTTCGGATCGAGGCACCCTTCAGCTCGACGCCTCCACCTTCAAACAAGAACCCAGCAGCTCCGAAGCTTTAGGGAACCTTCGAGTTATTAATCTCTAAGTCCTGAAAGTGAAGCAATTTCCCCCAACAGTAGCCCCTCGAATACTCCTCTCTGTATTTAACCTGTATAGAAGGAAGGCAGTATACGCAAGGAATATTTTCATATTCTGAGACTTAGAGAGAATTTGAACACATTACAGTTCTTCGGAGGATTTTAGATCCAAAGCGTTCGGATCCCTTCGCCGCGCCCTCGACGTGGTGTGAACACATTGTAGGAAAGAGTACTGCTCTGAGGCGTAAACGACGTGAGGAACCATTTGATTATAGCCGTTACGGCGCAAGTAGCTGTTATGCCCTGTAAAAGGTAACGGTCGAAATTTACGGCAGTTGCTCGCCGTTCCACTTTCTGGACCCACCTGCCAGTGGCGGAAGCCAAACCTGTAGTGTGAATGCAATCCTAGCGTAGCAACCGACGAATGGTTATAAAAGGAGGAATAGAAGTTACCCGAAACTTTTTACCGCACTTAGCACCTGCGATTCACTTTCCTCAACCTCCAATCTCCCAATCCACCGAGCAAATGGCTAGAACCAGCCACACAGTCCCGGCGGTGGCAAGTACCCTGGCGCAGAGGCAAGCGTGGGCCACCTCGGCTGCGGCAGCAATGGCGGGGGCTCCGGGTGACACCTGGCCTAAGAACCCTCAGGAGCTCCGCCCGCCATCCAAAAAGAAGATTTCCCAGAGCTTCCTTATCAATCTACGAGCACTGCCGAGTCTATTGAGGAGGCCGTAGAAGGGAAGCTGGGGGCCGGACTAAGGACACGAGTCCCTGGGTCAGAATCAACCCCGAGGCAACGAAGCGGAGAAGTGGTGGTCTTCGAGGCGTTCTTTGAAGCGGGCTTGGGGCTTCCAGCCATCGACTTCTTGGCGGAGGTGCTGGACCTATTTCACATTATGTTACCTCAGTTATCCCCCAATGCCGTTGCCCGCCTAGCCGTCTTCAAGTGGGCGCTCCGGGCTGAAGGGTGCGAAGGACGCTCGGAGATCTTCGCCGCAACTCATGAAGCAATCTGCTAGCCGAAGACACAGGACGGGCCCGGGGACTCCAAGGTGATAACAGCCTTCGGCAGTGTCAACTTCCAGTTGCGGAGGGAGCACGCCCTACACTTCCCTGCGAAGGCCATCAACGATCGATGGTACACCAACTAGATCCTTCGGTGGTTCTACGCCGAAGTCGGAGAGGACTCCCCCCTCGCAGGGCCTCTCCAGGAGATCTGGTTCCGGAAGGAGGCGGAGATTGCTCTGAACCCTAGCTTGCTTTCCACGAGGCTAGGGCTATTGACTTCGATGGCTCGCCGCATGAGCATGCGCGACCTGGACGAAGAGTTCATCGCCCTTCGGATTCCACCTCTCGGGGCCAACTGGCCAATAGTGTTCCAGTAGGCCTCGGAGGGTGATCTCCGAACCCTAGGTAAGACTTCAATTCTAGCAGTACTGCATTAGATGATGAAAATAACATACTTATGATGTGTTACCCCTTTTCTTCAGCGGCTCCTTTGGCATTGGCTCCGGAGGACATAGCTGGGGCCACCGAACGGGTCCTCGGAGCTCCTACAGTGGCTGAAAAGCAGAAAAGGCTGGAGCTAGTGGGGAGCTGGGAGCGCTCCAATAGAGTGTGGGGAGCTCTCGGGATGGAGCCCCCCTCTTCCAGACTTTACCTCGACTGGAGCAGCCGCCCGGAAACGGAAGGCCGTTGCTGAACCGCCCAAGAAAGTCAGCAAGCCGCCATCTAAGAAGAAGAAGGTGGCGAAGATCCCTCCGCAACTGGCCCCTGCTTCGTCAGCTTCGTCCTTAGACGCTCGAAGCTCGGCCTCCAAGGAGTCTGAGGACTCCAACGCTCAGTTGGCGTCGGCCTTCGAGAATTATCTCCTGGAGGACGACGGAGATATAGGGGAAGTCCCAGCCGAAACTTCTGCTCGGGAGGTTGCGGAGGTAGATCCGACGCGCGCCCCCGTGCCCGCCATCGTAAACCTGGAATCAGACTCCACCACCCCCAACTCACCTGTAACCGGGGTGGTCACGGCGGAAGTCGCAGCTCCGGCAGAAAACGTGGCGGAGAGGGCTTCGGGAAACGACCTCGATGATATCCTCCAGATGTACGAAGTTCTAGAGGATCCAACGATCCTGCCTCACAGGGCCTCCGAAGGTACGTCTCGAAGCCCTTACTTTGGTTGATACCTACAACAATCTTTTCTTGTAAATGCTTATCAAATTTCTTGACAAGGTAGGTACCTCGAAGGGTGACGAAGCCCCGGCTGCACCCGAAGTCCCAACGTCTTCAAGGATCGTGGCCTAGGTGGACCCCCGACTCCTTTGGACGCTCCAGGCCTGGTAGCAGATGTCGTGCCCGCCGGAGCAGATTCGGTGACTGAGGTCGCCCCCGTTGTGGCGGCTCCGGTGACCGAGGTCGCCCCTGTTGATGCGGCTGTGGTCGAAGGGATAGCCGCTGAAGAAAGGGCCACTTCTGCTTCAGTCGCTGCGCCTGCCTTCGTGCCGGGGAGGGGCAAAAGCATGTCTAGCCTCGGCATTCCCCCCGGCCCCGCGACGACCTCAGCCAGCAACTCGGAGGAGGAGGCCACGGCAGACGACCGCCAAGCTTCATCTTGGCTTCCTTTGCTGGCTCCGTTCCTGGAGCACCGGGTAGGCCTCTGAGCGCTCTTGGAGCCCCTGGCAGAGAAGAGCCAGGACATCGCCAATTCGGACCTGGTCTCTGCTCTGAGCGAAGCTAGGGCTTCGGCGCTCAACATGGCCCTCGAAAGGGCTGCCCTTCAGGTATGAAAAGCACCACAGCTACTTCGAATTAGTAATTATAAACACTTTGGTACTTACTTGTTCTTTTTCCTTTGCAGCAATTCCTCCTTGCTAGAGCGGCAGTGACTTCCAATGAAGTCGAAACTAATCAACTCAAAAGGAAGGTTATCACCCTCCAAACCGCCCTCAAAGACTCCGACGAAAGATCCCTTAGGTTGGAGGAGGAAGCCCTAAAGGAACGGAGGGCTAGGGCTACGGCCGACGAAGCCCTCCGAATGGCGAGGCAAGACAACGACGCTCTCCGTACTTCGGCCCAAGAGGTCGAAGCCGAGCGCGCAGTTCGTCGGGCGGAGGTTGAAAGGCTCCGTCAATCGGCGGCCACTTCGAGCGCCTAGTTGGTGGAGCTCCAAGGAGCTCTTAACCAAGTGATGGCCCAGAAGAGTTCATTACTGCTCTAGGTGGCCGAGGTGTCTGCTACTGCTGTAGGGCTGGAGGCAGCAGAGAAGAAGAACGCTAGTGTGGCAGAACGTACCTTGGACGCCCTTCAGGGTACCTTGGAATATTTCGGCACTATGTGCCCTTCGTCTTCTGCGGCGACCAGCGAATCCCTCGATCGGAAGCTGAAGAGGATCCAAGTGGCAGCGTCGTTGATGATGAACTCCGGCGTCCGGTACGGAGAGATCTCCGGGCAGTGTCCCAGCATCAGAGTTCTTCGTCACCTCGAGTCCCTTTAGATCCCCCTCGGTTCAGTCGGGGGTTCGATCCCTGGAAGCTTCGCCTCCGAAGACCTGCTGCACCCTTCTTCGGATGTAGCCTTGGCCTGGGAAGCCTTCCGGTCAACTTGGAAGTCGGACCATAAGGTTGTGGCCAAATTTTGGATTGATGAGGCCCGACGGCAGAAGCAGGCACAAACAAGGCCACCACTTCCTGCGTCGCCAGCTCTGGCAATCCCTGCTCCGCCAACCGACCCACAGGTCTAGCTCTTAGGGCGATCATGTATGCAAACTGTTGTAAAGCCCCTTTAATCAATGAAAAAGTTATAATCGAGAAGCTCGTTTGGGTGTTCTGCTTTCTTTTTAGGTTTTGTCGCGCCCTTCGAACCCTGACCTCGAAATACTGGAGTTTACCAAAGGGCTCCGGAAGGAGTGGACAATCGTCGAGAGCTTAAGGCCTTACCGCCGCTCTCGCTTCTCTATTCCTCGCAGAGACAAGGGAGAGATACCTCTTGAAGATTTTCAAGAGGTCTCAGCTTATATCAAGGAAGAAGAGAAAGAGAAGGCATCCTCGTCTCCGGAGCATATGAATTGGTCCGACTCGGAGCACCAAGCCGAAGACCCTTTGGAGACTAACTCCGAAAGGCTCCTAACCTGGGCTGAGCTTCAAGAAGAGCAAAATAAGTTACGCGCCTCTAAGAAGAAGAGGAGCGCTCAAACGAAAAGGACCAAACCGGCGGCTTCGAGCTTCGAAGGACAGAGTAGCCGGAGGGGTAGCTCCATATGCCGACAAGGTCTTTGATTTTTCCTAGGCTTGGATCAAAACTTTTCTTAATGTAAAAGTACGATGACTTAATGTGAAATGCTTCGAAAGTATCTTGTGTGCTTCCTACTCTCCTGCCCCTCCTTGTGGGTGGTGGATCCTTTGTTGTGCAAATTGGTTCGCCGGACACAATGATGTGCCGAACAACCTGATGCTTAGATCATATTTAACATTCGTACTTTACCTTTAGGACTGTTTGATTCGCTTCTTTTTTTTTGTGTTTGAAGTGCCTTGTTTCCCCGGGCTTCGAAACATTATTACTTGGTCACCTTTGCCTCTTTTACAGATTATTCGTGGCCGGAGATCTGTTTAATTTTTAAAGTCCTCAGACTCTTCTACGGATCCTAACAAGCCGGAGCCTAGAATCCATAGGGTGGCCACCTTCGGCTCTTTTACAGATACTTCGTACCCAGAGGCCGGAAATCTATTTCTTTTTAAAGTCCTTAGACTCTTCTACGGATCCTAACAAGCCGGAGCCTGGAATCCGTAGGGTGGCCACCTTCGGCTCTTTTACAGATACTTCGTACCCGGAGGCCGGAAATCTGTTTCTTTTTAAAGTCCTTAGACTCTTCTACGGATCCTAACAAACTAGAGCCTGGAATCCGTAGGGTGGTAGCGGAGCCCCTGAACCGATGGTTCGCAGGCTACTGCCCGGGTCTTGGGAAAGATGCTTGACTCTGCAAGCATCTCCGTCCTCCCGATGCGTCCATCAGGAGTAAGGGATATTCGAAGAACAAACAAAATTCGACCCTTCACTCTATTTAGAAAAAGGAAAGTTTTTACAAGTGGTTACAAGGAGCCCCTAAGCGTAATAACGCTTAAGGTGCTCTGCATGCCATGCATGCTTCAACTCTTCCCCTTCTAAATTAGCTAATTTAAATGATCCGAGGCGTCCTGAGCGTAAGATAACATATGGTCCTTCCCATTTGTTTCCTAGCTTCCCCGGAGCTATTACTCTTCACAAAACTAGATGACCAGGCTTAAGCTCATTTAGCTTTATCTTCGGGTCATACCATGTCTTTGTTTGGCCTTGGTACTTGGTCAGATTGGCGACAGCTCGAAGCCTTGTTTCTTTTGACAAGTCCAGCGAAGTGTTCCTTTCGTCTTCATCTCCGGGCTGAACTACACGAAGGGATCCACCTCTGAGCTCCGTAGGAGTCATGGCCTCATCTCCGAATAGCAGTCTAAATGGGGTAAAACCCGTGGACCTGGTCTGAGTGGTTCGAATGGACCACAAGATTTTAGGGATCTCTTCGACCCACAACCCCTTGGCTAAGCCAATGATTCGCCGATTTAGACCGGAGAGGATGTTCCCTGTTGGCTCGTTCAACGGCTCCATTGGATTGTGGATGGCATACCGCAGCGAAGCACAACTTAATGCCCAGCTCTTCACAAAATGCTTGGAATGTGTCAGCTTCGAACTGGGTTCCATTATCCACTGTCAACTCCCTTGGCACTCCGAACTTGTATATAATGTTCTGCCAAAAAATTTTTTGCATGTTCCTCGAGGTGATAGCAGTCAATGGCTCCGCTTCAACCCACTTTGAAAAATATTCGACTGCTACTACCGCAAACTTCAAGCCGCCTTTTGCCATTGGAAAAGAGCCTATGAGGTCCAAGCCCCACCGAGCCATTGGCCATATCGGGGCAATAACTTGAAGTTGAACTGGCGGACGGTGGCTTCGTCTGCCCATCCATTGGCAGCCCTAGCATGTTCGAACCAGCTCCTCTGCATCTCTCACTATTGTTGGCCAATAAAGCCCTTACCGAAGTGTCTTTCCAGCTAGAGCACGAGGGGCCAGATGACTTCCTCACAAACCTTCGTGAATGTCCCGAAGTATGTCTTGACCTTCGGGTTGGGAGATGCATCGGAGTAGAGGGGAACACACACCAGCTTTGTATAATACTCCGTTGACAAGCTTGTAATTTCGGGCTCTTGCTTGCAATTTTTGGGCATCCGGACCTTCTGAAGGATCTATGCCACCTTGCAATATGTTCATAATCGGAGCCCGCCAATCTATAGTCGGAATGCACAGTATTTCTGCAGAGGGTAACTGACTAGCTATGGGCTGCATTAGTTCTTCGTAGAAAGCACCCTCCGGGAGGTCCACCGCTCTAGCTGCAACTTTTGACAGAATATCTGGGAGCTGATTATCTGCTCGAGGGATACTCCGAACAGTGAATCCTTTGAATGTTGCTTCAGCCTTGCGGATTTCTTCAAGGTATTGTGCTAGATGCGGGTTCTTTGCTTGAAAGCTCTTATCAACATGCCCTGCGACGACTTGGGAATCTGTCTTAATCATTATCCTTGCAGCTCCAAGTGCCTTAGCCTTTCGGAGGCCTAGCAGGACCCCTTCGTATTCTGCGATGCTATTGGTGGTTTTAAAGTTGAGTCTCGCAGAATACATGGCCTTCTGCCCTGATGGTGATATGATGATTGCCCCCGCTCTGGCACCGGATGCCTGATAAGCTCCATCAGAAAATATTGTCCATAAACCTTCGGAGGGTTCTTCCGGAGCCCAAATTGCATATGGAGTCCACTCTGCTACGAAGTCAGCTATGATTTGGGATTTAATAGCTGTTCTCGCCGTGAAGGATATTCCGAAGGGGGCTAGCTCGACAGCCCATTTTCCAATCCTACCCGTAGAGTCTTTGCTTCGGAGCATATCTCCAAGAGGATACGAGGTAGGAATGATTAGGTCATGCGCCAAAAAATAATGCCTTAGCTTTCGCGAGGCCATTACTACGGCATAAGCAAATTTTTCGAGCTCGGAGTATCTGATCTTAGCTCCGGACAAAGCTTCTGACAAAAAATAAATTGGGTTCTGCACCAACTTTCCCTTAAGCTCAACTTCCCGAACCAATACTGCACTTACTGCGGAGCCTGTTGCTGCAAGATAAAGGAGTAGTGTTTCTTCTGGAAGGGGTACAGTAAGTGTTGACAAGCTTCCGAGGTATGCTTTTATGTCATCAAAGCTTTTCTGGCACTCCGGTGTCCAACTGAAGCTCTCGGATCCCTTTAGGGCTTTGAAAATTGGGAGGCTTCTCTCTGCTGACCTGGCCAGGAATCAGCTGAGGGCTGCGAGCCTTCCTGCTAGCTTCGGACCTGCTTCAAATTCCCTGGCGGAGCCATTCTTTGTAGTGCACTTATCTGTGTTGGGCTAGCTTCGATTCCTCTGCTCGAAACTAAGTACCGTAGCAGTTTCCCTGCTTGTGCTCCGAATATACATTTTTCTGGGTCCGGAAGGAGTTATGAAGCTTGTCTTGGCTTCGTCTTCGCATTTCAGCCAGACTTGATGTTACCCGGAATAAGCGTCGAGGAAACTTAGCAATTCTGAGTCGGCTGTGGAATCCACTTGTTGGTCTATTCGGGGCATCGGGTAGGGGTCTCGCAGGCATTCTTTATTTAATGAAGTAAAGTCAATACACATGCGCCATTTGTTCGAGTCCTTCTTCCTTACAAAAACAGGGTTAGCTAACCACTCGGTATGGGCTACCTCCCTGATGATGCCAGCCCTTAACAATTTCTCTACTTCGGCTTTGGTGAGGCTTGCTCTTTCTGCAGACAGCTTGCGGAGCCCCTGGTGCACTGGCCTGGCCTTCGGGTTGATGAGCAGGCTATGCTCGATGATGCTTCGATCAACCCCGGCGATGTCTTCGTCGGTCCAGGCAAAGACGTCCAGATTTTGCTTGACGACTTCTTCTAATGAGGCAGCTATCTCCGGGGATAGCCCTTTGCCGAACTGCACTGGATATTCTTTGCCATCTTTTGAAATTATCCTTGTCTCGACCTCACCTTCCGGGCTTGGCTTGAAAGAGAGCCCCTTTGAAAGGTTCGAGGCCTCCGGTGCCTCTCCGGCGACCTCCGGTACCTCTTCGGTGCCTTCCACTACGTTGTGCACTTGCTGGGGATCAAACGGCTGTCCGTGCCCATACTCCGTTCTTCGGGCTATAGCTTGGTCTCCTGAAATAGTAAGCACTCCACCTTGCGTGGGCATTTTGAGGCAAAGATAATTGTGGTGCGCTATAGCCCCGAACTGGTTCAGCATCCCTCTGCCGACGATTGCATTGTAAGCATAGGGGGCGTCGACAACATCGAAGATCACCTCTTTTACCCTGGCCAGAGGCCCCTCTCCGAAGGTAACCTCGAGGCCTATCTGGCCGAGGGCATCGAGAGGCGGTCCTGAGAACCCTTGAAGTGGCCGGGCCACTAGAAGTAGATGCTTCCGGGAGATGCACATTTGATCGAAGGCCTAGACGAAAAGTATGTCTGCGGAGCTCCCGCCGTCCACCAGGATCCTTCAGACCTCCACCCCTACTATGTCTACAGAAATGACCAAGGGGTCGGCATGAGGGAACATTACCCCTACGACATCGCTGGTAGTAAACGAGATGGGCACATGGGACCACTCTGGCATCCCTTCTGCGGAACTTGAAGTCCCAATGTGCCCAACCTCGCGAACGTACTCACACCGCTGCCTTTTTGACATGTACCCGAGGGTCCCCCCTCCGGAGATGGGAAGGACCACTCGCTTGCCGCGGTCTTGTGGGTCTTCCTGCTTCGGTGGTGGCATAATGTTGGCCACCGGAAGTCGCATGAGAGTTTCCAGGACACCGGCTCGGGCCACGATCTGCACAGGCTCCGACCGTGCCGCTGGTCGGGCTCGATCCGAAGTACCCCGCCCGGTACTTCGCCCAAGGTAGTCGCCCCGAAGCGCCAACACTGCCTTGCAATCTTTTGTGTCATGGCTCCTATTGTCGCCATGCACGCAACAGAAAAAACTCTAGCACCTGCCAGGCGCCCTCTCTTGAGGCTTCGGTGCTCCAGCCTTGAAGTTCTGCACCTGCTGAAAATTGGCATGTGCCTTCGGAGCAGAAGGCACAATGTTCAGCACCTCTGAACGGAAATGCTTCTTCCCTCGTCTGTGCTCGTTGAAGCGGTTATCTTGAGGGGGTTGCAGAGGAGCCGAGGCTTCATGCTCCGTCTTGACTTCTCGGAGGGTAGGCACGGGTGCTCCGGCTTGCCGAAGGCAGCCTTCCTCCGCCTTGGCATACTGTTCGAAGTACGCCATCAGCTGCGCCATAGACGTCACCGGCTTCCGATGGAGCTTGCTGAGGAGGTCGGGGTTTAGCACCCCTTCACGGGCGGCATCGACTATCGAAGAGGTATACATGCCCTTAATCTGTGACTTGGTGTGGGCGAAGCGCGTGAAGTACTCCCGAAGTGTTTCTCCCGCCCGCTGCTTCACCTGGAACAAACTCCCTGTGGACATCGGGGCCATGAAGGTGCCCTAGAAGTTGCTCACAAACTTCTTCTTCAGCTGCTCCCAGGATCTGATCGATCCTGGCTTCAGGGACCAGAACCATCGGAGCGCTACGCCTTCGAGAGCGAGGGGGAAACACTTTGCCATAGTGTTTCGCACCCCTCCGCTTGCTTCTATTGCCAGATTATATGAGCGGGCAAACTCTCCGGGGTCTGACCCACCGGAGTATTTGTGTAACTTCGAGGCCTTGAATCTGGGATCGAAGGCACTCTTTGCAAGTCCGAATGTAATGGAGACTCATCGTCGAAAGATGCGTTCTCAGCCTCCTCCGGGACTTGGGCAAGTTCTGGGAGATTGCGAGCACCACCGTCTTGAGGCCCTTCTGGAGTCTCGGTGGAGGCTTGAGTGCGGAGGCGATCAGCGGCCTCTTGCCTCCACCTAGCCACTTCTTCCTGAAGCCTTGCTAGTTGAGTAGCCTCGGTTCCAGGAAGGTCTTTATCTTCGTCGGAGGGCAGCTTCGAGTCTTGGGAGCGGACATAATCAGTCCGGAGCACCGTAGGAGGAGCTCGAGGGCCCCTGGGCACTCGATGCCCAGCGGCGTCTTCGGGAATCGCCGGAGTAGTTGAGTGTCTAGCTCCTATGGTACGAGGGGACCTTCAGAGAGGACCCGAGGCTTGGCTTCGCTTCGGAGGCATGGCTAGTCACGGAGAGGTCTGAAGACCGAGGACTTTGATCGACTTGGGAAGGCGAGCGAGGGCCTTCGAGCTGCACTAAGAAGCCCCTTACCGAAGGGTGCGCGGAGTCTTAAGACTCCGAGGCTCCCTCCGTAAGTGCTCTTCGAAGAGCAGTCAGCAGTAGAGAACAAGCTTCTAGAACTTGGGTCCCCACGGACGACGCCAACTGTTGGCGTAAAAAGTTTACGCTAACAGGTTCTCTGAGATCAAGAACGAACAAATAGAGAGTTTGTGTTTGAGAACTGTCTCAAGCCTCCGAGTTGGATAGCAGCTCGAGTAGTTCGAATATGTGTATTAATAGCTTTTTCTCCGATCCCTGTTACAGGGTAGAGAGGGGGTATTTATAGGAAAAATGTCTAAGGAAAAGACCTAATTACCCCTAGATTACAACCGACATAGTGGAAACTATTCGGTACCCAGAGCGAGGTTAAAAGGATAAAGTTCCCCGAAGCAGACGGATAAGCCAAACATCTTATCAATCTTGTCACTCTGCTTCGGAGCCTTCATATCTTGCGGAGGGCTTTTGAGGACTTCGGATCGAGGCACCCTTCGGCTCGACGCCTCCACCTTCGAACAAGAACCCAGCAGCTCCGAAGCTTTAAGGAACATTCGAGTTATTAATCTCTAAGTCCTGAAAGTGAAGCAATTTCCCCCAATAGCCAACGAAAAAGAGATGGGGTGGGAGCTGACCAAAGCCCAGTTACCTCGAAGAGACTAATGGAAGATCGAACTCATAAGAGCACCGCCAAGGATACCCATCGGTAAAATCAACGGGGAGCAAATAGGGTCGGTTTGCTTATTGTGAATGGCGATATATTTTGTCCAGCCACCAATGGATTTGATGTCAAAATGGTGAGAAGGTTTGGATCGTAAAAGGAAGGGTGTTGGGGGAATAAGTTTTCCCTTAAACAAGGGCCAAATGATGTCAGCCTCCGTAGGTCTCCAGACCGGAGCCTAACACTATCGAAGTAGATTCCCACCTACCGAAGATATTTCCAAGCAGTAATTAGGCCAAGCCTCCAGGCTCCCTTCGGAGTCCTCCGGAGCCTAGCCTCCGGGCTCCCTTAGGAGCTAACCTCCAGGCTCCCTTCGGAGCCCTCCAGGGTCAAGATTTCAGGCTTCCTTTGGAGTTCCCCAGAGCCAGCCTCCAGACCCCTCTCCGGTCCTTCAAAGCTGTCTCCGGAAGTCCATTCAGAGTTCAGTTCGAAGCCACTTCGAAGTGCCCTTCGGAGCCTTTGATGCAATATCCGCCCAAAGAGCTCCGGCCACTACCTCGAACCAGGAAAATATCTTAACTTCGTTGCAGTGTAGAGCCATACCGGGGTCTCCTCCGCCCCTAGTATGTCGTTTAGCTACTCAGAAGTGACGTTTATCTGACACGTCTATAAAGCTGTAAAGCTGTTTGTACATTAGTCTAGTCTTTTTTCCCTTCTTGCCCCTATAAGGCCTATGACCTTTAGAGGGCATTTAGGTCTTTTCCTTTGGCCTGCGTGCCTCTAAAAGCAGGGCCATGCCCTTGTAATAAGGGAGGTTCAATAGGTTCAGTAGAGGCAAACTATGCCAAATCCACGGTAGACTGGACGTAGGGCTATTATCCCTTCGGGAGGCCTGAACCAGTATAAATCCTTTCTCCCTCTGTGAGAACCCTTCGAGGTTCACTATATACACCATATACACACAAAACCTGTTGTAGCTAACGCAATTGCTACAACAGTTGGCGCCATCCATGGGGAACCTAGTACTAAAAGCTAAGTTCTCTGCCGCTGCCTGTGTCTTAAAGTGTGCTTGAGGGGGGAGCTTCGGAGTTTCCTAGCTCCGCGCACCCTCCGTCAAGGGGCTTCGAGTGCAGCTCGAAGGCTTTTCTCGCCTTCCACCATCCCTCGCGCCTCAGAGCGCACCCTCCGACAAGGGGCTCCGCTTCGCGTGATGAAGGCCTCCAAAGCCCCAGGGGCTACGAGGCAAGCCTTTCACCCTCACCTTATGAGGTATGTACACAGTACGAAGCCTCACTTCACTGTGCAAATTTACAATTGTTTCAATAAATCATCAAAGTCTTACTTCGTCAAAAACCTGAAGCCTTGCTTCGCCTTATCAAAAACCAAAAGCCTTGCTTTGCCTTATCAAAAACCCGAAGCCTTACTTCGCCTTATCAAAAATCTAAAGCCTTGTGGCCGAGACTTTAGGCAGAACCGAGGACCACGCTTTGAGTCGCATTTTGGTCCAGACTCTTATGATGCTTTCTGCTTTCCGTCTTTTGAGCAGATGGCTCGACACTTGTTTAGTTCTTTTGCTAAACCTGGTGCCAGACCATTTGCTCTCCCTTACGACCATTGATTGTGTAGGATCGAGGACTGGAGGATGTATGGATCATGGACTCAGGATGCTCTAGCCACATGACGGGACATCGCAGATGGTTCTCCAGTCGCTCACCCCCGAGCTCTAAGGAATACATCACCTTCGGGAACAGTGGGCAAGGGAAGGTACACGACATTGGCTCAATTCACATCTCAGACCATTTCTCTTTGACGAATGTTGCTTTGGTTGAAAATTTGAACTTTAATTTGATTTTTGTTTCGCAACTTCTTGAGGATGGTTTGCAGGTTCATTTAAGAAGGGCGTGTCTTCAGTGGTTGATTCTAGAGGGTCTTTGATTTGCTAGATCTTACCCTTCGGTAAGGTTTTTCGGATTGACTTCTCTAGTTCTTTTGGTCCTTCTTGCTATTTGATTGCTGGATCCTCCTCTAAGCTCTAGAAGTGGCATAGGAGGTTAGGCCATTTGAGTTTTGATCTGCTAGTCAGATTGAGCTATATGGACCTCATCCGAGGATTGCCCAAGCTTAATATGGAGAAGGATCTAGTTTGCCATCCCTGTCGTCACGGGAAAATGGTTGCCGCTTCTCACTCACTTGTGACTCAGGTGATGACTTCGTGCCCGGGAGAGCTGTTACACATGGACACTGTTGGTCCAGCTCGGGTACACTCAGTCGGTGGGAAGTGGTACGCGCTTGTTATCGTTGATGATTTTTCTCGATTTTCGTGGGTTTTCTTCTTGGAGTCTAAGGAGGATACTTTTCAATTTGTTCATGACCTGATTTTGAAGCTGAAGAATGAGAACAATGGTCGGATGCGAGCAATTCACTCTGACAACTACTTTGAGTTCAAGAACTCTCAGTTCATCAGCTTCTGTAGTGATTAGGGTCTTGATCATCAATTTTCTGCTCCTTACACTCCCCCACAGAATGACGTTGTGGAACGAAAGAACCGCATGCTAGTCGAGATGGCCAGGACGATGCTCGATGAGCACATGACTCCTAGGCGCTTTTGGGCTGAAGCCATGAACACGGCTTGCTATCTGGCCAACCGCATTTTTCTTAGAGCTTACTTAGGTAAGACTTCATATGAGTTGCTGTTTGGCAGACAGCCCAAGGTGAGCCACTTGCGAGCGTTTGGCTGCAAGTGTTTTGTGCTAAAGAAGGGAGGGCATTTGGGCAAGTGTGAGTCTCGTTGCTGGGATGGAGTCTTTCTTGGTTATGCTTTGCATTCTCGAGGCTTCCGTGTTTGGAACCTCGACTCCCAGCAGCTTGTCGAGACTTGTGAGGTTTCTTTTGATGAGTCCTTGCCTTCTTTGACTCCTTCTTTTGAGCTTTCTGGAGATGATGAGCTCGGAGAGTCCATCTTCGAGGAAGATGATGACGCTCCAGCTGTTGATGAGGGTGGGCCTTCTGCACAACCTACAGAACCCATGAGGAGCCATGCTGAATAGCGTGGGCCTCATGGCTCCATATGTGATGAGTCATTGTCAACGATAGTCAAAGAGGACTGAAAAGAGAAAAGGCCTGCTGTGTCTGGGCCGCGTGTAACTCAAGTACACGGGCAGCAAGTGACTGTCGGGTAGAGGGGCTGCGAAGTCGGGCTAGCCCAATCCAGGTACATGGGCCAGGATAGCAGAGGACCCACTGGGCTATTGACCAGGATTGACTCAGGTACACGGGCAGTGAGCGATTGCCGGGCTGAAAGAGCTGTGGAGTCGGGCCGGCCCAATCCGGGTACTTGGTGCAAAGTCGGTGGAGGCTTTGTCAGTTTCGACGCAAAACTGACGACCGCTGATCTTGTATCGGACTGTCCAGAAGAGAAGCTGTAGTCGCTACGAAAGCTTAGCTTCCCGATAAGTCATCTTTAAATAGGAGTTTACTATTTTTTCCCTAGGCCCACAATCAGTTAGTCGAGTCTGTAAAAATATCCTAAGGGCAGTTTAGTCTTTTCCTGTTATTTCAGCGTCTGTAAAAAAACCTAAGGGGCTGGTGGAATATTCCTAGCTATTTGGCAGCCTATAAATAGGGCCCCAATCCCTAGGGTTAGGACACCCTTCCAGAATTCACTTTTTAATCCATTGGGTCATTTATGTTTTCTGCATTCTCTCTCCTGTTTTTGCGTTGCCAGGCTCCTGCGCAAGCAAGTTCTATTCCTGCATCCCCTTTGTTCTTCATGATGCTGTGAGATTTTATTCTCTGTTCATGTCGTGTGGTGTGCAGCAATTTTTGTGAATCTGAAGCTTCGGTTTTTGTGCTCCTGTTGTTTAATCCAGAGCTCACGTTTCTCTCTGATGGCTTCTGTTCTACAGGCTGAGGAGTACTAGTTGCAAGTAGTACTAGTTTCCTGTAGCTACAGTGTGCTAGTTCTTCTAGCTTTGCTTTTTCCCGTATAGCCTTTTTGATCGAGTAGACAGAGCCTAGTTTTCTCTCTGGCTGTTTCTGGCGAAGCCCCTTTTTGGTTCGAAGTCCTTCAGCTCTGAGAGGCAGGCTTCGGCCAGACTCCTACGAAGGCCCTACGAAATTGTTCAACTCCGATTTTGAACTGTGAACCTAGCTTCCAAGTATGTTCTGCGCTTAGTTTTTGTTCTCTTAGCATACTTCAGCAGTTCTTGCGAAGGTGCACTCCGACTCGAGCTTTTCGCAGTCAATACTTCGATAGGCTTCGAAGTTAGCTTCGAACCATGTCTCTCTGGTAGACTTCGCTCGGAGTGTGCTGCTGTCTTTTCGAGGGTCACAGTTTGTGAGTTCGGAGCTTGTCATTCGAAGTTAGCCCTCGGGTCGAAGGTTACTACTTGGGTAGTTATACTTTGATCCAGCTAACTTCGAAGGTAGCTATGTTGGCTTCGTTTCGATTTTGCTGCCGTGTGTTGGGCTCCGCTTCTCTTTCGAAGCTTGTTTTTCTACAAACGTTGTTCGAAGCTTTCTGTTCGGAGTATAGGCTTCGAAGGACACTGATCGAAGCAGGCTTCGATACTCTCATACTTCGCACCGAAGCATACTTCGCCTTATGCCACACTCGAACTAGGCTAGCCTCAACAAACCTTCGGCACTTCCACGACAGCCTTCGCTAGACTTCGACATGGGACTCTGAAGCAGGCTTCGACACTGCGAAGCAGGCTTCGCCAAGTATCGAACAGGAGACAAATTTGAACAGTAACTTCTCATCTCTCTTCATGTACACTTAGATCATCTGCTGAGAAGTTTTGATCTTCCTTGTTTTGAACGTATTATTTATCTGCCTATTAGCACTGTGTTGGTGTTTCTTCGTCTAGGACACCGGTCGTTTATTGGCTAGATACTTTTAGGGTTTGACAATCTGCACGAGGTTTTCCGCTAAATCTTTTGAGGTGCGTTGGGTGTTGGGAACATGCCATTGATTCGAAAGAATTTTTAGGCGCCCATTCACCCCCCTCTGGTCGCTACTTTCGGTCCTACAAGTGGTATCAGAGCATGGTTAGGGTTTTCCATACCTTAACCGGTTCAAAACCCCAGTAGTGATCATGACGTCTCCTGGCAAAGTCCCGTCCTTGGAAGCTTATGGCTATAATTATTGGAAGACTCGCATGCGAGCCTATCTTATGAGCCAAGGCTCAGACATCTGGGACATTTGCGTTCACGCTACGTTTGTTATATTGCTAGTTGCTGAGCATGGAACTCCTGGTATCATTGCCTAGCATCTGAACAATAGTAAGGCTGTGAACATTTTGTTTTCTAGTTTAGGTCCCACTGAGTTTGAGCGTGTGAGTCATCTCTCCACTGCGAGAGAAATCTGGGCTACCCTCAAGGCACACCATGAGGGAACAGCTCAGGTCAAGGCTCGACTCTATCAGACCTACCAGCGTGAATATGAAAATTTCACACAAAAGCCGGGTGAATCTGTTGAAGCATTGTTTGGTCGTTTTCAATCGATCATAAACAAGCTTCGAGACAACAAGGCTGAGGGTGCTCAGTTAGTCTCAGATCACGAGCAGGCGCTCAAGGTTCTCCATACCTTGGACCCAATGATTTGGGAGATCAAGGTATCGTCTATCATTGAGAGCACATCTTATGATACCTTGACCATTTCTGAGTTGTTTAGCAAGCTGAAGGCCACCGAGGTTGATATCCAGTTGAGATCAAATCTCACTGGCTCTGGATCAAAGTCTCTGGCCCTTGCTACACCTTCTGTTGATCCTTCTTCTATGAGCTGTGCTGGGTTCTCATTGATGTCTATCACTGAGGATCAGCTTGAGTCTTCGGGAGATGATGACCTGTGTCTTTTTAACAACTGGGTGCATCGTGTTTACGACAAAAGGATGTTCAAAAGACACGACACAAAATCCAAGTGCTTTGAGTGTGGTGACCCAGGACACTTCATCACCGACTGCCCCAAGCGCAATGGACACAAGAAGGGCACCAGTGGTGGCTTCCACGACTCCGGCAAGCACGACAGCTCCTCCTTCAACAAGGGCAAGCCAAAAACAAGGTTCTTCAGAAAGGCCCTGAAGGACTACCGGCATGAGAACAAGAAGCGCGACAAGGCCTTCTTCGTCGAGATAGAGAAGAGCTACTCCAAGCGGTCCACGTCTTCTTCCTCTTCATCGAGCCCAAGCGTTGAGGAGATCGTCATCAGGAAGGGGAAGGACAAGGACGATCCGGCGGGTCTTTGCTTCATGGCTTTCGGGGACAGACCGAAGATACCGCAAGAGATTCTGCTCAATGGCTCTTGGGGATAAGGAAGAGAAGAGCTCCTCCGATGACTCCGACGACGACGACAACGAAAAGGTATCATCTTATGAACGCGAAATCATTGATTTACTTGAAAGCAATCATCAGGAGTTAAAATATCGGGAAAAACTGCTTAGGTGAGCTAAGAAGAGGATAGATGAGCTAGAGAGTGAGCTTGCCGTGGCCAACGGCAGAATTGAGAGTCTATCTTCTTCCCCTTGCTTGGGTGATAGCAGTGAGTGCCCAAAGTGTGAGGTGCTTCTGTTTGACCTGTCGACTCTGAAGTCTAGGTGCACAGAAAGGGTTGATGAGAGGGACGCTTTGGCCACTAAGCTTGAAAGCGCTCAGCTGGAGCTGAAAGATGCTCAAGCCACTATCGTCGCACCCTGTGCTGATTGCCCATCTCATCTAGTTGTCTTAGCTGAGCTGAAAGCAAAGGGCGATGAGCATTTGGGGGATTTGGAGAGAGTGAGAGCTGAGCTGGCACAGACTAGGCTAGAGCTTGAGACACTGTCAGTTCCACCCACTGTCTGTGAGAACTGCCTGTCTCTTAGACTGGAGTTGATTAAGCTGAAAGCCGAGAAGTCTATCCAGGTAGATAGCGAGTGTGAGACCTGCTTGTCTCAGGTGGAGGTTCTAGCTTCCTTGAGAGAGGAGCTAGTTGATTCTCAGAATGAGAATTTTTACCTTCGTTCTATCCTGAGTTGGATCAGTGCCCGAGAGCCACAGCTCGGCATGATGATCCAGTAGTTCAAGAGGCAGGATCGGTTTGGGGTAGGTTACACCTACACCAAGGCTGACTTTGAGAGTGCCATTAGCCAGGCAGTGGAGTGGAGTAAAATGACTCCTAAGCAGAGATATCCCAAGACTCACTCCACTGAGTCTTCCCTGGATAGTCAGCCCAAGGATGGAGTGATCCATGAACAGCCCAAAGATCCACCCAAGAAGCCCATCTGGGTTCCAAAGCCCAAACACCTCCACACTTCTCTTGACTCTCTTCCTGGACCCTCTCAACCCAAGAAGACGACACCAAACACCACTAAGCCCAAGAACCCCAAACCTCAACCACATCCCAAGAAGCCCACCTATCATTGTGAGTATTGTCAGAGCGACGAGCATCTTGCGGAGTTTTGCTTCAGGAAGAAGCGGGTTGAGAGAGCAAAGAGAGCTCGTGGTGGTAGAGGAGACGACTTTATGCCCGTGCTCTAGTTGGTGGTGTTCGTTCCGGCAGAGTTCCAGGCCGTTTTGGCTATGGTCCTGGACCTCGTGGCCGAGGTTTTAGGAAAAACCATGGACCGCGCTTTGAGCCGCGTTTTGGTCCAAACTCTTCTGATGGTTTTCGCTTTCCGTCTTTTGAGCAGATGGCTCGACACTGGTTTAGTTCTTTTGCTAAACCTGGTGCCGGACCATTTGATCCCCCTTACAACCACTGATTGTGCAGGATCGGGGACATGAGGACATTTGGATCATGGACTCAGGATGCTCTCGCCACATGATGGGACATCGCAGATGGTTCTCCAGTCTCACTCCCCCGAGCTCCAAAGAGTACATCACTTTCGGGAATAGTGGTCAAGGGAAAGTAAGTGGCATCAGCTCAATTCGCATTTCAAACCATTTCTCTTTGAAGAATGTTGCCTTGGTTAAAAATTTGAACTTTAATTTGATTTCTGTTTCCCAACTTCTTGAGGATGGTTTGGAGGTGCGTTTTAAGAAGGGCAATTCTTCTGTGTTTGATTCTAGAGGGTCTTTGATTTGCCAGATCTTACCATTTGGTAAAGTTTTTCGAATTGACCTCTCTAGTTCTTTTGGCCCTTCTCGTTGTTTGATTGCTGGATCTTCTTCTGAGCTCTGGAAGTGGCATAGGAGGAGTTTTGATCTGCTAGTCAGGTTGAGCTCTATGGACCTCATCCGAGGATTGCCCAAGCTTAAGATGGAGAAGGATCTAGTTTGTCATCCCTGTCGTCACGGGAAAATGGTTGTCGCTTCTCACTCACCTGTGAGTCAGGTGATGACTTCGTATCCGGGCGAGCTGTTACACTTGGACACTGTTGGTCCAGCTCGGGTGCGCTCAGTCGGTGGGAAGTGGTACGCGCTTATGATTGTAGACGAATTTTCTCGATTTTTGTGTGTTTTCTTTTTGGAGTCTAAGGATGAAACTTTTCAGTTTGTTCATGACCTGATTTTGAAGCTGAAGAATGAGAACAATGGTCGGATGCGAGCAATTCACTTCGACAACGGCTCTGAGTTCAAGAATTCTCAGTTCGACAGTTTTTGTAGTGATCAGGGTCTTGATCATCAGTTTTCTGCTCCTTACACACCCCCACAGAACTGCGTTGTGGAACGAAAGAACCGCACGCTAGTCGAGATGGCCAGGACAATGCTCGATGAGCACAGGAATCCTAGGCGTTTTTGGGCTGAAGCCATGAACACGGCTTGCTATCTGGCCAACCGCATTTTTCTTAGAGCTTACCTTGGTAAGATCTCTTATGAATTGCGGTTTGGCAGATAGCCCAAAGTGAGTCACATGCGAGTGTTTGGCTGCAAGTGCTTTGTGCTCAAGAAGGGAGGGCATTTGGACAAGTTTGAGTCTCGTTGCTGGGACAGAGTTTTTCTTGGCTACGCTTTACATTTTCGAGGCTTTCGTGTTTGGAACCTCGACTCCCAGCAGCTTGTCGAGACTTGTGAGGTTTCTTTTGATGAGTCCTTGCCTTCTTTGACTCCTTCTTTTGAGCTTTCTGGTGATGATGAGCTCGGAGAGTCCATCTTTGAGGAAGATGAGGATACTCCAGCTGCTGATGAGGGTGGGCCTTCTGCACCTCCTGCAGAGCCCACACCTTCTAAGACTTCGACTGAGGATGAGGGCGGACCTCTGATTACTTCTTCCACTTCGATCGAGCCCCCTCAGTCGAGTCCAGAGGTGCCAGCTACTGACTCCGGTGAGGTGATTTCAGATCACCAAGGATCCCGAGCAGTTTAGCGTGATCACCCCTCAGAGCTCATCATTGGTGATTTGACTGATAGAACTTTGCATTCATCTGGTACCTCACTTTCTGTGTTTACTGAATCTGCTTTTGTTGCATCTTTTGAGCCCAGAGATGTTTCTCATGCTCTTTCTGATTCTAATTGGATTAATGCTATGCAAGAAGAGCTTGAGAATTTTGTCCGTAATCGGGTTTGGACACTAGTTGAGCCGCCACCAGGTTGCAACCCCATAGGCACCAAGTGGGTGTTCAAGTACAAGCAAGGTGAAGATGGGGTTGTGGTGCGCAACAAAGCTCAACTAGTTGCCCAGGGTTTTTGCTAGAAGGAAGGTATTGATTTTGAAGAAACCATCGCTCCTGTTGCCTGTCTTGAGTCCATTCGCATTCTTTTAGCTTTTGTCGCTTCAAAGGGTTTTAAGCTTTTTCAAATGGACGTCAAGAGTGCTTTTCTGAACAGGTACATAGATGAGGAGGTTTATGTTAGGCAGCCCCCTGGTTTTGAGAACCCTAAGTTTCCTCGACATGTTTTTAAATTGCAAAAAGCTTTATACGAGTTGAAGCAAGCCCCCAGGGCTTGGTATGACCGGTTAAAGCAGTTTTTGTTGGGGAAGGGCTTTGTGATGGGTTCTGTGGATAAAACTCTTTTCTTGCTCAGAGATGCTTCAGATTTCTTAGTCGCTCAGATTTATGTGGATGATATTATTTTTGGCGGTACTACTAGTGATCTTGTGTCCAAGTTTTCTGAGAAGATGCACAGCGAGTTTGAGATGAGCCTCATGGGTGAGCTCAAGTACTTCCTAGGGCTCCAGATCAAGTAGACCAAGGACGACACCTTCATCCACCAAGGTAAGTACACTCGTGACATGTTGAAAAATTTGACTTTGGTGGGGAGTTGAAGCCGCAGATGACTCCGATGGGCACATCTGGGGGCCTGGACAAGGACGAGCGACATCAAGGTCAACGAGAGAGAGTTTCGAGGGATGATCGGTTCACTACTGTACTTGACGACGACAAGACCGAACAAACAGTTCACTGTGGGACTTTGCGCGTGTTTCCAGTTTTCACCACGTGCGTCTCATCGGCAGGCTGTCAAGCGCATCTTCAGGTATCTCACTTATGCGCATGATCTTGGTCTTTACTATTCATCATCATCATCTCTTGATTTATCTGGCTTTTTGGACGCTGACTTTGGTGGGTGCCGGTTGGATCGCAAGTCGACTTCCGGTACTTGCCAGTTTCTTGGCTCGTCTCTTGTGTCTTGGTCTTCTCGAAAGCAATCTGGAGTTGCTCTTTCGACCACTGAGGCTAAGTATGTAGCTGCTGCTAGCTGCTGCTCACAGTTGGTTTGGATGATTTCCACTCTGCGAGATTTTGGGTTGTTCTTTCCTACCAGAGTTCCTTTGTTTTGCGACAACACCAGTGCAATTAGTGTAGGGAAAAACCCTTGTCTCCATTCAAAAACCAAACACATTGATGTGCGCTTTCACTTTCTGCGGGATCAATATGAGAAAGGTGTTATTGACCTTGTTCATGTTGATACCCATCATCAGTTGGCTGACATTTTCACAAAACCCCTAGATCAGTCTACCTTTGAGCGTTTACGAGGGGATTTGGGTGTTGTGTATCCTTTTTAGGATATTTTGCGCCAGTTTTCCTTTACCCTTACTCTTTTCTTGAGTCTTTTTGTGTGTGTTCATATCATACATATTCACATATCACACTTTTGAGCTGCTTCTGTTATATGATTGAACTGCTTTACTTCTTCTAGCTGGTACATGCTTTTGATTACTTGTCAATGATCATGCTTTGGTTCAGTACACTAGATATGTCTGATATCTGTCATATGCATGGCTTTTATGCTTTAAAATTGAAAATGATCACCATTGCTTCTGGTAACTAGCATGTGTAGGCTGGATGCTTTTGCTATCTGTTACATGCCTTGTAGCTAGTTCCTTACTAAGATGCAAATATGCAACTTGGACATCTTTATGCTTTTGAACATGGAAAATGTGCTATAAAAATGATAAAAAATCATAAAAATGAAAATTCCATACCTTTTTATGCTTGAGATATAAAAGATCCAGGTGGGTTTGCTTTGTTGCATTGCATTGTTCTGGACTGCGTACCATAGCACTTTGGTATGAACTAGGATAGTGTAGTGTATGCCAAGACCAATGTCTTAAACTTCTGATGGTCCAGTTCTGGCCTAGGCTTGACTTGGTCGGTCAGCCTAAGGTTAGACATGCAAATAACCCCTGGCAAAAATGAAAAAGGAAAAAGAAAAAGCCTGAAAATTGAAATGATAACAAGTTTGCTGAAGCACTTTGTCTTGGACAATGCTTATCTTGGTAGATATCAGTTAGCTTCTGCATCTCATGCTTTACCTTGCTTGTCAACTGGAAAATGTGGTGATGCTTTTGTTTGCAAAAATTTAAAATGCGTGCTAATGACTTTCTTTAGATATCATCTGTTGCACTGATCATGTCTTTAAAATTGAAAATGATCACCATTGCTTCTGGTAACTAGCATGTGTAAGCTGGATGCTTTTTCTATCTGTTACATGCCTTGTAGCTAGTTCCCTACTTAGATGCAAATATGCAACTTGGACATCTTTATGCTTTTGAACATGGAAAATGTGCTATAAAAATGATAAAAAAACAGAAAAAATGAAAATTCCATACCTTTTTATGCTTGAGATTGAAAAGATCTAGGTGGGTTTGCTTTGTTGCATTGCATTGTTTTGGACTGCGTACCATAGCACTTTGGTATGAACTAGGACAGTGTAGTGTATGCCAAGACCAATGTCTTAAGCTTGTGATGGTCCAGTTCTGGCCTAGGCTTGACTTGGTCGGTCAGCATAAGGTTTGACATGCAAATAACCCCTGGCAAAAATGAAAAAGGAAAAAGAAAAAGCCTGAAAATTGAAATGATAACAAGTTTGCGGAAGCACTTTGTCTTGGACAATGCTTATCTTGGTAGATATCAGTTAGCTTCTGCATCTCATGCTTTACCTTGCTTGTCAACTGGAAAATGTGGTGATGCTTTTGTTTGAAAAAATTGAAAATGCGTGCTAATGACTTTCTTTAGATATCATCTGTTGCACTGATCATGTCATGTGTCTTAGACAATATGTCTTTTGCTGTATCTATTGCACCTGCTTGATATTGTAACTGCAGTCAATCATATCTGAGAAGAATGCTTTCTACAGTCCACCTGCACCCTAGTTGCATTCATTGCATATTTTGAGGGGGAGTTGCATTTCATGGGGAGTCTGTGTCTCTTTAGAGTGCATTTAGTCTCGCTTGATGAGTCCAATTGTCAACAAGGGGGAGAAATTTTGGGAGAAGAGTTTAAGGGGGAGTTTTGGCTTTCTCTGGGATTAGAAATTTTGGGAGAAGAGTTTAAGGGGGAGTTTTGGCTTTCTCTAGGATTTGTTTCAGGGGGATTTTTGTCCTGTTTGTCCTTACTCTTTGATATCCTTGTTGATAATTCTGAGATTGCACTCGTTTTGAGTCTTTACTTTTGGATAACCATAATAATCGCTTTCTTGCTTTTGTTCGGCTTTTGGTCATTAGGGTTAAACTTTTATTTTATTTTCTTCTTCTCTGTTTTCTTGTGTTTTGTTTTCATGTTTCCACATGTGTTTACAGGTACTAGAGAGCTGATGAAGATAAGTGTGGACAATGCACTCATCAAGGGGGAGATTGAGGAGCCATGCTGTAGAGTATGGCCTCATGGCTCCATATGTGATGAGTGATTGTCAACGAAAGTCAAAGAGGATTGAAGAGAAGAGAAGACCTGCTTCGTCTAGGCCGTATGTGACTCAGGTACACGGGCAGCGAGCGATTGTTGGGCAGAGGGGTCGCGAAGTCGGGCTGGCCCAATCCGGGTACATGGGCTAGGAGCAGCAGAGGATCCACTGGGTTGTTGACTGGGATTGACTCAGGTACACGGGCGGCGAGCGATTGTTGGGCTGAGAGAGCTGCGGAATCGGGCCAGCCCTATCCGGGTAACTGGTGTAAAGTCGGTGGACGCTTTGTCAGTTTTGGCGCAAAACTGACGTCTGCTGATCTCGGATCTGACCATTCTGAGGTGAAGCCGTAGTCACTACGAAAGCTCCGCTTCAGGATAAGTCATCTGTAATTAGGAGTTTACTATTTTGCCTTTAGGCACACAGTCTGTCAGTTGAGTCTGTAAAAATATCCTAAGGGCATTTTGGTCTTTTCCATTTTATTTCAGCGTCTTTAAAAACCCTAAGGGTCTTTTTGTATTTTCCTAGGCTATTGGGCTACCTATAAATAGGGCCCAAATCCTTAGGGTTAGGGTTAACTCAGTTAATGACAAATTTGAGTTCACTTTCCCCACGTTGTGTTCCTGTTCAATCTCTTGTTCCTGTAAGCACCGCCGCCTGTGTGGATTTTTCTGTTCCTCTTAGTTTTTCATCAGGATCCGTATCTTCGGCACCTTGGGAAATCAATTAAACATGTTTTATCCTTCCTGTTCCTTTCACCAAGCATTGCTATGATTTAATTTACTTTATGCCTTGTTTTGCATGCTTGGTTTGTTCATCTACTCTAAAATTTTCTCTGTTGTTCCTGCTTCGTTATTTTCTCCCGGCGAAATCATTTTTCTTGGCTGTTGTTTGGTAGCTAGCTCTGCTAGCCTGCAACTACTCTGCTGTGAATCCTAGCTTTCTGTAGCGCCTAGACCAAGAAATTTTGCTCGGCTGAGTTCTTCAAAGGAGGCGTGGCATGCAGGGCCTAGCTGTAGCTGTTGCCTACTTCACCTAGGCTTGGGGTTTGCTGTAGATGCTACTTGATTGCATGCCTAGGAGCACTAGCTGTGCATAGCTAGTCTTAGTTTTTTTGAAGCAGCCGTGGCAGCAGTGTTTGCACAGGGAGGCGTGTCTCACAGTCGAAGAAACCGGAGCCAAAACGCTAGCCGGCAGCTACTGCAGTAGCTGTTGCGTGTATGATCTTCGCGTACGGTCACCAAAGTGAGCAATGTGGGCATTTGTTTATTTTTCCTTAGCCTTCGCACGGCACCTCCGGCATCGGAAGCAGCTCTAGCGTGGGACCCACATTACGAAGCCACTAGTCTTCGAACTCCTTTTTGCAGGCTTCGATTTCGGAGTTGGCTCGTGTCCTGCGGACTCCGACATAGTTCTTCGGGCTTCGAAAAATTCGAAGTATACTTCGACAACCGGCTTTGCAATCTTCATTTCCGAAGTGCATGGTTCAAAGTCTAGCCTTCGGCTTCGGTACTGTACTTTTCGAAGCAGGCTTCGGCGGCTACACACTTCGCTCTACGTACTGCACGGGCTTCGACAACTTCAGGCTTCGCACTTCCACATCGCACAGACTTCGTCAAGTAACATTCAGGAGACAAACTTGAACAGTAACATTTATTCTCGGTTGGCATGCACTTGAATTAAATTTTTTGTGGTGTTTGATCAGATGATGCTTAAAATGACTATATCTTGAATCTTTAGTTAATCTGCCTCTAATAACTGTATTGGTGTCTTTTTATTAGGACACTGGTCGTTTTTAGGCTAGATCTTTTTAGGCTTTGTTGATATGTTTACTTTTCTCTGCTAAGTCTTTTGAGGTGTGTTGGGTGCTGGGAGCAGGACATTGATTCGAAAGAATTTTTTAGGCGCCCATTCACCCCCCCTCTAGTCGCTACTTTCGGTCCTACATCCCGCAGTATAGAATGACTTGGTTGTACCGAAGGGTTCGATATTTTGGGCGATACACCAGAGTGTGTGCCGGAGGTTGTTTACCGGAGAGGTCTCCGGTGTACTGGATACACTTGTCTGTTTTTCTGTGGTGTGCAGCTGACTTCGAAGGCGACGGACGGTTCGCAGCAATTGAACCTGGGTCAAGCGGGAGGCTTGATGCCAGGCGAGCAGCGAGCTCGGTCACGAAGGCTGAGAGGTGTCGTGGTCGGTCCTCGGGTCAAGGTGCGTCAGGTGAAGACAGAGAGTGCGGAGTGTTGTTCCGGCTGAAGGTACCCCGAGACAAAGTCCTCGGAGGTGAGGCACTTCGAAGGGTACTCCGAAAGGAGTGACTTCAGAGTATGGTGGACAAAGTCCTCAGCAATGAGGCAAGACATTCGAAGTGTGCTCTAGAGGGAGGCACTCGAAGGTTTACCCGACGAAGATCTCAGAAGTTGAGGTGCATCGAAGGCATAATCCGGGTGAGGTTCGTCGAGGAGTGTGCTCAGGGAGAGACACTGCGACAAAGTGCTCATGGAATGCTTCATGCGGAGGCCTTGGACAAAGGAGGGACTTCGAAGGGTGGTACTCCGAAGGTGGGGCTTCGGAGTGTGCTTGTCTTGAAGTACTTCGGCCATGCATGGCTTCGGTACACGGACTGACGAAGTTCGAGCTGGGAGTAGCTGCGAAGCTGTGGTGGTCTACTCCGGAGGTCATGGCGCGAAGGCTCAAGGGCTTGGACGACATCAGCTCAAAACCATCACTGTATTGAAGGCTGACTTCGGTGAAGCGAAGGTCGTTAGGCTCAAGGCTTCTCGCCAAAGCTACCGCACTCCTCGCGTGCGAAGGGGGGCTTTAGAACAATCCAAAACTACAAAGGCTGACCGTGTCTGCTCTGCAAAAGCTAGTGTTGTCTCCTCTGCGAAGCTGACAAAAGAAGCCTCCAAATAAAGTAGACTACCAACTGTACCCCCTGTTCTGATGAGATAAAATCAGTGTAAACCCTAGGGGTAAAGTAGTCTATTCATAGGGCTGAATAGTGCCTATAAATAGTGGAAGCTAGCTAGGCAACAGTAACACTTTGAGTAGCCATTATTGCAACTCCTGTGCTAGCCGCTATTCTCTTGTATTCAGTCTATGAGTTCATTTTGTGTTCCCTGTTCAAGCAATGAAACTTTGATTCTGTTTTCATTTACTATTTGAACTTGTATGCTTACTTTGCACTGCATGTCTTGGTCTCTTTGTGCCTCACTTCTTCGTGTGTTGAGTTTATTGCACTGAAGTGTTTTTGGAGAAGTGTGTGAGTGATCAGTGCGTGTGAAGTGTGTTTTTCAGTGTTTGTTTGCTCTGTGTAAACTGGAGGCTAGTCCTCTCTAATTACTAGCGAAGCACTGGTCTTAGCTTAACTCGAAGCTTGTTTCTTCCCTTCCCAAAGTCCTTAGCGCGGTGTGCCCTGTGTGAGTTTATACCTTTGTAATACGAAGCCTAGTACCAGTTGCTAGCACAGAGTATCTGGTCGAAGTCTGCAGAGGGAAACCTTCTCCTACGAAGGGTGAAGTGTGAAGTCTGCTCGAAGGCACTCTGTGTGAGGAGCCTGCACTAACTTAGCAGAGTTGAGTTTTTGGTGTTGTGGGTGGAGCGAAGTCTTCTTGACTTCGAACTTTTGCTCCTTACGAAGCCTGGTTTCGGAGCTATGAAATACCTCCGAACCAGAACATCGAAGGGCGTGTTTGAAGCCTGTTCGGCAGAAGACAGAATTAAAATAGAAGGCTATTTTTAGTCTAAAGTTTTAAAAGCTCCCATTCACCCCCTCTGGTCACTGTTTCCGGTCCAACAGGCGCCATGCTCTGCGGACGTCCAAAGGCGGAGCGACCAAGTGCTGGCCTCTGAAGGCCACCGGAGTCGCCGAGGTCGCCACCATGAGGTGGTTGCACCCTGCGTCATGAAGCATCTGCAACACTCCTTGGCCTGCCACTCGGCCAACCATCAGAGTGAAGCCCTTCATCGACACCTCCGTCGTCGCAGCCACAGTCCACAGGAACACAAGGCGATCCCCTATTGGATCATGAGGGTTAAAGTCCGGGGCCTAGTACTTAGTCCCCAATTGCTCGAGGACTGTAGTCAAGCTCGAGGTGGCTTCGTCGATCCCTCGGACCACGAAGTCCTCCGGGCAGTGGCTGGCTGCGCGAAGATCAAAGCACTCCGCCGCCAGCTTCGCCCTGGCCTCCTCCGAAGCTCAAAGTGTCGCTCGAAGCTTGTTGGTTTCTGAGACCAAAACCTCCCTCGCCTTCTCGGCCTTGGCCCTCGCCGCCTCCACTGATGCTTCGGCTCGCCTTTGCTTCTCGGCCTCCTCCGAGATCTCGCGTCGAAGGGCATCTCTTTCCTCCACCAGGTCGGCCATCCGTTGTAGGACCGAAAGTAGTGACCAGAGGGGGGTGAATGGGCGCCTAAAATTTCTTGCTAAACTATATTTTAATCCCAACACCCAAATGAACTAAACGAGACAAATAATATGGGCAAAGCAAATTACTGAAATTAAAGTTGTCTAGTATAAAAATGACCGATGTCTTAATTGAAATGATATTAAGGATAAACTAGATAAAAGTACTGCCGTAAATAAAACACCTAAATAAATCACGAGATATTTATATTTCAGTCTAGAAATAAAATACTAATCAAATGAATAAAACAAGGATCAAATAAAATTAATTCAGTAATAAATTGAAAATATTGCACGTATAACCTATATTGAAAATATCACTATGACTAATAAATCTTTCGGTTTATTTTTATACGAGTAGATTAAAGAATATAAAAATATATGAGTAAACAAAATTTGTTAAGCAGATTAAATTACGAAGATTCTAAAACAGTTTTTCAGCAAATTGATCAATAGATGATTATCTCTAAAAACTGATCTACTAAAAAATAGAAGATTAACAACTTACCTGACTGTGCGCCTCGGTTTGCGTGCGTGTGAAACTCCGACCAGCGCCGTGACTTCCCGCCCCGCCGTGTGATTACAGGCGCAAGAAATCCTTGCAGCTTTCTGCTGCCTCGATCACCGTGGCGTGAAACAAAGCAAAAACGCCACAAGAAAATATCCAGCCGTGAGAAAAGATCAAAACCCTAGTGGGGCCCGCGATGGAAAGCAAAAGCAAATTTGCTTTTTGGGTTCTTCTGCCCGTGCTTGCGTCCTGTTGAGTCCACGTCTTGGCCACCGCGCGAAAAGGCTTACGCCGTGGGGAGCAAAAACCGTGGGGCTCACGTCCTAGTGTGGCCGTGGCAGGTTTTTGCTGCTGCTGGTGCTTTCCACCACGCCGCCGCTTGCAAGAAAAAAGGTTGGCCGAAAACTGCTGCGTGCGCGCCGGAGATCCCACACAACCGAGAGAAAGATTTTCCGGCGAAAAGCTTTGTGAAAAGAAGGCGAAAATTTTTCCGGTGGAAAACGAGGGCGATTGGACTGTAGTAGATTGATCTAAAAAAGCAGTCCTCTATCCCAAGGGGATAGGAGCCTATTTATAGGCAAATCCTAATACATGAAAAGACTAATTTACCCTCGGGTAAAATTAAACTGACTCTAAAATAAATTCTAAAAATTACTAAACTAATCTTAGAAAAATTACCTGACTCAACTAAAAATATTCTAAACATAAAAATTAAATATTAATATCCTAAAAATGAATTAAACATAGATTGTCAGTTTTACGCCGAAACTGACAAAGCGTCCACCGTCTTCGCACCAGGTATACGAATTGGGCCGACCCGACCCCACAGCTTCCTCAGCCCGGCAATCGCTCGCCGCCCATGTACCTGAGTCAAACCCAGTCAACAGACCAGTGGATCATCTGCCGCTCCTAGCCATGTACCCGGATTGGGCCAGCCCGACTCTGCGGCTCCTTTGCCCGGCCGTCACTCACTGCCCGTGTACCTGAGTCACATGCGCCTCAGACTCGGCAGGTCTTCATCTCTCCCTTCCATTGACTTCCGTTGACAATCACTCATCACATCTGGAATATCAAAACCATATTCTTCAACATGGTTTCTCAATATCCCCCTTGATGAGTGCATTGTCAACACCCTTTTCAGCTCATCTCCAGAACCTGCAAAACACGTGGAAACAGGAAAACAAAGACAAAAGAAAATAGAAGAAAGAAAATAAAAGTTTATCCCTAATGACCAAAAGCCAAACAGAAGCAAGAAAAATGGTCATTATGGTTAACAAAAAATAAAGACTCAAAAGCAAGTGCAAATCTCAAAATTACCAACAAGGACCCCCCTGAAATAAATCCCAGAGAAAGGCAAAAATATATCCAAAATTTCTCCCCCTTGTTGACAATTGGACTCATCAAGTGAGACTAAATGCACTCTAAAGAGACATAAACACAAACTCCCCCTGAAATGCAGCTCCCCCTCAAAATATGCCATGAATGCAGATGGGGTGCAGGTGGAGTGTGAAAAGCATGCTTCTTAGATATGATTGACTGCTATTACAACGTCTAACATGTATAGCAAAAGATATACTGTCTAAGATACATGACATGATCAGTGCAACATATGATATCTAAAGAGGGTCATTAGCACGCATTTTTCGATTTTTGCAAACAAAAGCATCACCACATTTTCTAGTTGACAAGCAAAGTAAAGCATGATATGCAAAAGCTAACTGATATCTACCAAGATAAGCATTGTCCAAATCAAAGTGCTTCAGCAAACTTGTCATCTTTTTAAATTTTCCAGACTGATTCTTTTTCCTTTTTATTTTTTTCATTTCTGCCAGGTGTTATTTGCGTGTCAAACCTTATGCTAACCGACCAAGTCAAGCCTAGGCCAGAACTGGACCATCAGAAGCTTAATACATTGGTCTTGGCATACAATACACTGTCCTAGTTCATACTAAAGTGCTATGGTAAGCAGTCCAGAACAATGCAATGCGACAATGCAAACCCACCTGGATCTTTTCTAATAATCATAAAAATGCATAAATTTTTCATTTTCTGAATTTTTTATCATTTTATAACACATTTTTCATATTTAAAGCATATAGATGTCCAAGTTGCATATTTGCATCTAAGTAAGGATCTAGCTACAAGGCATGTAAAAGATAGCAAAAGCATTCAGCCTACACATGCTAGTTACCAGAAGCAATGGTGATCATTTTTCAATTTTTAAAGCATAAAAGCCATGCATATGACAAATATCAGATATATCACGTGAACTGAAACAAAAACATGATCATCAACAAGTAATCAAGACATATACTAGCTAGAGAAAGTAAAGCAGTTTAATCATATAGCAGAAGTAAGCTCAAAATGTGATTGATGATTATGCATAATATGAACGCACATAAAAAGACTCAATAAAAAATAAAGAAGAAAAGAAAAAACTGACTCAAAGTATCCCAAAAAGGATACACAACTGCCAAATCAAGATCAATAATCATGAGTAGGAACAAACGGTCCAACGCCAGGTTTGGCAAAGGTGTTAAACCAGTGTCGAGCCATCTGCTCGTATGTAGGAAAGCAGAAAGAATCATATGAGTTTGGACCAAAACGTGGATCAAAGCGCGGTCCTCTTTTCTGCCTAAAATCATGGCCACGAGGTCCAAAACCGTATCCATAACGATCTGGAACTCTGCCGGAACGAAAACCACCCTCCGGAGCACGATCATAAAAACCGTCTCCTCTACCACCACCTACACGACGTAGCCTGGCCTCTAGCCTCTCTCTACGTCGAGGAACTCTCTGTCTACCACCCTGCAGGTAGAACTTCTCATGCTCACTTCGAGCTCTCTCTGCTCACTCAACCCGCTTCCTCCTGAAGCAAAACTCCTCAAGATGCCCGTCTCTCTGACAAAACTCACAGTGATAGGTAGGCTTCTTTGAATGTTGTTGAGGCTTGGGATTCTTAGGCTTGGTGGTGTTTGATGTATCATCTTTGGTGTGAGAGGGTCCAGGTAAAGAATCAAGAGAAGTGTGAAGAGTTTTAGGTTTTGGGACCCAAATTTGCTTCTTAGGTGGAGCTTTAGGTTGTTCTTCGAACACTCCATCCTTTGGCTGACTATCCTTAAAAGACTCAATGGAGTGAGTCTTGGGATATCTCTGTTCGGGAGTCATCTTGCTCCACTCCACTGCTCGGCTAATGGCGCTCTCAAAATCAGCCTTGGTATATGTGTAACCTACCCCAAAACCATCATGTCTCTTGAACTGCTAGATCATCATGCCGAGATGTGGCTCTCTAGCACTAATCCAACTCAGGATCTAACGGAGGTAAAAGTTCTCGTTCTGAACATCAGCTAGCTCCTCTCTCAAAGAAGCTAACACCTCCACCTGAGAGAAGCAGATCTCACACTCTTTATCAGCTTCGACAGACTTCTCTGCTTTTAGCTTGATCAACTCCATTCTAATGGACAGGCAATTCTCACAAACAGTGGATGGAACTGACAAGGTCTCAAGATCTAGCTTAGTCTGCTCCAACTCACTTCTCAGTCCAGCTAACTCGCTCAACTGCTCATCACTCTTGGCTCTCAGCTCTGCTATACTAGCTAAATGAGATGGGCAGTCTACACACGGTGCGACGACAGTGGCATGAGCCTCTTTTAGCTCCAGCTGAGTGCTCTCAAGCTCAATGGCCAATGCGTCTCTCGCATCTACTCTCTCTGTGTACCTAGACTTAAAAGTCATCAGGTCACACAATAGCATCTCATAGTTAGGGCACTCACCACTATCACCCAAGCAAGGGGAAGAAGACAGACTCTCAATCTTACCATTTGCCATGGCAAGCTCACTCTCAAGCTCATCTATCCTCTTTTTAGCACCTCTAAGCAGTTTCTCCCTATACTTCAACTCCTGACTGTTCTGTTCTAGTAAATTAACAACTTCTTGTTCATAGGAATATGCCTTCTCATCGTTGTCGTCGTCGGAGGAGTCCTTCTCTTTCTTCTCCCCAAGAGCCATTGAGCAGATGCTCTTGTGGGATCTTCGGTTGTGACGTGAGAGACTCTTCGGCTTGTCCCCGAAGCCCATGAAACAGAGGCCCGCCAGATTGTCCCTGTCCTTCCCCTTCCTGATCATGATCTCTTCTTCACTTGAACTTGAAGACGAGGAGGAAGACGAGGATCTCTTGGAGTATCTTTTCTCCATCTCGGCAGAGAAGGTCTTGTCTCGCTTCTTGTTCTCACGCCTGTAATCCTTTAGAGCCTTTCGAAAAAATCTTGTCTTGGGCTTACCCTTTGTGGAGTTGTCATACATGCCGGAGTTGTAGGAGTTGCCGCCGGTGCCCTTCTTGTAATTTTTCTGCTTGGGCAGTCGGTGATAAAATGTCCTGGGTCACCAAACTCAAAGCATCCAGATTTTGTGCCATGTCTCTTAAACATTCTCTTATCATAAACACGTCGCACCCGGTTGTTAAACAAACACAGATCATCATCTCCTAGTGAATCAAGTTGTTCCTCGGAGATAGACATCAAGGAAAAGGCAGTACAACTCATGGCATTAGGATCAGCAGTTGGTGTCGCAAGTGCCAGAGTATTGGAGCCAGAATCAGTGAGATTTGATCTCAACTGAATATCAACCTCTGAGGCCTTGAGCTTACTAAAAAGCTCTGCGACGGTCAAGGTATCATAAGACGCGCTCTCAACAATAGAAGAAACCTTGATCTCCCAGATCTTAGGGTCCAAGGTATGGAGTACCTTAAGCGCATGTTCATGATCCGAGACCAGCTGATCACGCTCGGCCTTGTTGACGCGAAGCTTGTTAATGATCGATTGAAAATGACCAAACAAAGCCTCAACAGTCTCACCCGACTTCTGTGAGAAATTTTCATACTCATGTCGATAGGTCTGATATAGCCTAGCCTTGAACTTAGCTGTCCCCTCATGGTGTGCCTGGAGGGTAGCCCAGATCTCTCGAGCAGTGGTGAGATGGCTAACATGCTCAAACTCACTAGGACCTAGACCAGAAAATAAAATATTCACCGCCTTACTATTATTTTGATGCTAGGTAATTACATCAGCAGTAGTATCCGTAGGAATAGTCCTTATGGTGAAGTTAGGATAAACACAAATCTCCCATATGTCCGAGCTCTGGCTCATAAGGTATGCTCGCATGTGAGTCTTCCAATAAGTGTAGCCAAAAGCTTCTAGGGATGGGATTTTACCAGAAGACGTCATGGTCACTACCTACGTTTTGAATCGGTTAAGATATTAGAAAAAACCTAACCTTACTCTGATACCACTTGTAGGACCGAAAGTAGCGACCAGAGGGGGGGTGAATGGGCGCCTAAAAATTTCTTGCTAAACTATATTTTAATCCCAACACCCAAATGAACTAAACGAGACAAATAATATGGGCAAAGCAAATTACTGAAATTAAAGTTGTCTAGTATAAAAATGACCGATGTCTTAATTGAAATGATATTAAGGATAAACTAGATAAAAGTACTGCCGTAAATAAAAAACCTAAATAAATCACGAGATATTTATATTTCAGTCTAGAAATAAAATACTAATCAAATGAATAAAACATGGATCAAATAAAATTAATTCAGTAATAAATCTAAAATATTGCACGTATAACCTATATTGAAAATATTACTATGACTAATAATTCTTTCGGTTTATTTTTTTACGAGTAGATTAAAGAATATAAAAATATATGAGTAAACAAAATTTGTTAAGCAGATGAAATTACGAAAATTCTAAAACAGTTTTTCAGCAAATTGATCAATAGATGATTATCTCTAAAAACTGATCTACTAAAAAATAGAAGATTAACAACTTACCTGACCGTGCGCCTTGGTTTGTGTGCATGTGAAACTCCGGCCGGCGCCATGACTTCCCGCCCAGCTGTGTGATTGCAGGCGCAAGAAATCCTTGCAGATTTCTGTTGCCTCGATCACCGCGGCGTGAAACAAAGCAAAAACGCCACAAGAAAATATCCAGCCCTGAGAAAAGATCAAAACCCCAGTGGGGCCTACGATGGAAAGCAAAAGCAAATTTGCATTTTGGGTTCTTCTGCCCGTGCTTGCGTCCTGTTGAGTCCACGTCTTGGCCACCGCGCGAAAAGGCTTACGCCGTGGGGAGCAAAAACCGTGGGGCTCACGTCCTAGTGTGGCCGTGGCAGCTTTTTGCTATTGCCGGTGCTTTCCACCACGCCGCCGCTTGCAAGAAAAAAGGTTGGCCGAAAACTGATGCGTGCGCGCCGGAGATCCCACGCAACCGAGAGAAAGATTTTCCGGTGAAAAGCTTCATGAAAAGAAGGCGAAAATTTTTCTGGTGGAAAATGAGGGCGATTGGACTGTAGTAGATTGATCTAAAAAAACAGTCCTCTATCCCCAAGGGGATAGGATCCTATTTATAGGCAAATCCTAATACATGAAAAGACTAATTTACCCTCGGGTAAAATTAAACTGACTTTAAAATAAATTCCGAAAATTACTAAACTAATCTTAGAAAAATTACCTGACTCAACTAAAAATATTCTAAACTTAAAAAGTAAATATTAATATCCTAAAAACAAATTAAACATAGATTGTCAGTTTTACGCCGAAACTGACAAAGCGTCCACCGTCTTCGCACCGGGTACCCGGATTGGGCCGACCTGACCCCGCAGCTTCCTCAGCCCGGCAATCGCTCACCGCCCGTGTACCTGAGTCAAACCCAGTCAACAGACCAGTGGATCATATGCCGCTCCTAGCCATGTACCCGGATTGGGCTAGCCCGAATCCGCGGCTCCTCCGCCCGGCCGTCGCTCACTGCCCGTGTACCTGAGTCACATGCACCTCAGACTCGGCAGGTCTTCATCTCTCCCTTCCATTGACTTCCGTTGACAATCACTCATCACATCTGGAATATCAAAACCATATTCTTCAACATGGTTTCTCATCCGTTGGTCTGCGGAGGCTGCTGCTACAGCATTCAGCACGAAGGGCTGAAAAGATTCAAGAATTTCCTAAGTGTTGAGTAAGAAGCAAGTGTGACTCGAAGACCATGTGGAACTTTGCTCACTTGGACGATGGCTTCATGCGCATTTGTGAAGAGGTCGAAGGGGCTCGAGCAGCTGAGTTGTGCCACCAAGCCCCCTCCCCCTGCAGCGACGCAACCTTCGTGGAACGCGTGAATGGCTGCCTCTGTCACGGGGCCCCCTCAGTTGCAGAGGCCAGACCATCTCCGTCATGGCCTCCTGCGGTGTAGACTCGTGTGGAGCTGGGCTCCGGTCCACCACCTCGACATGCTCTTCAGTCTCGTCCTGAAGGTTCCCTTCGCCACGACCGTCCCACCTGTCCTCTTTGGACGAAGTGCTCTCGGACCCCGAGCTGCTACTGGAGGCCTCCGTGGGCTTCGGCACGATGGGCCTCACACTGGCATCAACTTTTGTAGAAAAGTACAAGTCAATATTCAATTTATGTAAAGAAAAAAGTGATTTAAGTGTTTACCTTCATTGGGGGAGATGTCTTCGAAGGAGGGGGAGCGATGTGTGCTCCCCAGTACCTTCGCTACGCGGGCAGAGCCCCAGCCACCACGCACGAAGGGGTCATTGTCCCGGTCTTCACCGCCACCACTTCGGAGGTCGCCACCACCACTTCGGTAGTCGCCGCCGGAGCACCTGTTGGCTCCGATCCAGCACCAAGGCTCGCGGCCGTTGGCTCCTCCGCAGTAGGGGCTGCGTCTGTTGGGAGCTCCGAGCGAACCCTCGAAGCTTCGGGTTCGTCGTCTACCCTCTTCCTCTTGGAGCCGCTCATTGAAGGTGTAGGGTTGGTGAAGTCTGGCAGAACTTGGACCCCCTCGACGCCGAGCCAGGCCCATACTCTATTCTAGTGTTCCTATGTCCCCACCAGAGCAAGCCACTGAGCTTGCTCCTCAGGCGTCGGAGCCCCAATGATGCGCTCCACGGCTATGATCGCCTCCTCCGGAGGCCTTACTTCACGAGCAGCTTCATCAATGTTTTAAGCCAGTATAAGTTGTTTCAGCGAAGTACGAAGATGAAGAAGTCGAAGTCTTACCAAGGCACTCCACTGGCACCTTGCTTGGTCCCTCCAAGCCCGGAGGTTGGAAAAGGCCCTCCGTCCAAGAGAGCACGAGGGGGCTGAGCCAAAGGGTGATGAACTCCTCCGCGAGGTCCCTCATGCGTATCCTTGAAGCCACCCTCCGCAGGAGCAAGATCCTTGACCGAAGGATGTTAGGGCTCGTCTTCGCCACGCCTTCGTGCCAGTAGGAGATGAGCACGTTGGTACTCCGAAGGGGAGGGTTCGCGCTCACCGAGGCGTAGAACCACTCTTGGTCCCACTTCGAGTACCACTTGCTGTTGGCGGCCCTCGCAGGGAAGGTGTCTTGGTACTCCTTTCGAAGCTGGAAGTTGGCACTCCCGAAGGCTAGGGCCCTCTTGATGCGGTCTGCCCCCTCCCTCTGCTTTGGCTGGCAGTTAGCATCATGGAGGGCAACGAAGACATCTGCGTGCCCTTCGCAGCCTTCAGCCCTCATAGCCCACTCGAAGATGGCCAACCTCGCCACCGCATTTGGAGATAGATGAGGATGCTCGAAGTTGTACACCTTCAATACTTCGGCTGACATGTCCACTGCCGGTAGCCCAAGGCCGGCCTCGAAGAACGCTTCGAAAAGTACAACTTCATCAGCTCGAGGCCTCGGTATGGCCTCTAACTTCGCACGCACCCGAAGTTGGATCTCCTCCGACACCTTCCCTTCACAAACTCTTCGTACGGACTCCTCCGTTAAAGCTGAAGCCCTCATCTCCAACGTCTGTTCGAACTTGTCCAACAGCGATCGAAGGTCCCTCATCCCCAAGTGCCTTGCCGCAAGCTTCGCCACTGCCGCCGCCTACGCCTGGGCGGAGCTCGAACTTGTTCCTAGGGTCAAGGCCTTCTTCGACACAACCTTCTTCGGCATCTTGTGAAGCTTCGGCGTGAAGGGCACTGAGAGTTGTGAAGCGGCTACGCGTGAAGCTAAAGATGAAAATAGGAAAGCGAAGGATGCTAGGAGTTGAGAAAGAAGCAAATGGGTGTGTACCGAAGCTAGGTACGGTAAATCCCTTTTTTTAGGCGGTAAAAATCCCGACGGTTCCCGTGCCGAAGTCTATGTCAAGTGGGCCTGAGGCGAAGATGAAGCGAACCGGCGCACCCCGCGCACTGAAACGGTTTTTATAACCATTGCGGAGTCATTTGGTCTCCCCGAGGTCACCCTGTCAGTCGGAACATGCATTTATTACCTGCCCAAGTAAAAGCACCCTTCGGTCCAAGCTCTGAAGGCTTGTCTTCTTTGAAGTTATATTTTTACTGTCATTTGTCCAGAGGCACATGCACCCTTTCGATCCGAAGGGCTGCGGGAGAGGGGCTACTGTTGGGGGAATAAGTTTTCCCTTAAATAGGGGCCAAATGACATCAGCCTCTGTAGGTCTCCAGACTGAAGCCTGACACTGTCGAAGCAGATTCCCACCTACCGAGGTTATTTCTAAGCAGCAATTAGGCCAAGCCTCTGGGCTCCCTTCGAAGTCCTCCGGAGCCTAGCCTCCGGGAGCTAGCCTCCGGGCTCCCTTCGGAGCCCTCCAGGGTCAAGCCTTTGGGGTTCCATCGGAGTTCCCCAGAGCCAGCCTCTAGACCCCTCTCTGGTCCTTCGAAGCTGTCTCCGAAAGTCCATTTGGAGTTCAGTTCGGAGCCACTTCGAAGTGCCCTTCGGAGCCTTTGATGCAATCTCCACCCGAAGAGCTCCGGCCACTACCTCGAACCAGGCAAATATCTTAACTTCGTTGTGGTGTAGAGCCATACCGGGGGCCCCTCCACCCCTACTATGTCGTTTAGCTACTTAGAAGTGACGTTTATCCGACACGTCTATAAAGCTGTTTGTACAGTAGTCTAGACTTTTTTCCCTTCTTGCCCCTATAAGGCTTATGACTTGTAGAGGGCATTTAGGTCTTTTCCTTTGGCCTGCGTTTCTATAAAAGTAGGGCCATGCCCTTGTAATAAGGGAGGTTCAATAGGTTCAGTAGAGGCAAACTATGCCAAATCCACGGTATACTAGACGTAGGGCTATTTTCTCTTTGGGGAGGCCTGAAACAGTATAAATCCTTTCTCCCTCTGTGAGAACCCTTGGAGGTTCACTATATACACCATATACACAAAAACTTTGTTGTAGCTAACGCAATAGCAACAACAAAGGGGTCGGCTACAGAAGTGACATCGAGAGAAGTAAAGACGACGACGTCAAGGAGGTTGGGACTCATCGGCCCATGGCCAAAGAGAAATGCATTTAATGCATCAGACCAGAAGTAGCAAGAGGACGCTAGCATCAGCTTGTTTTTAAAAGGTGTTGACATGGAAATGTGCCCCCGCACTTGGGTCAGTCCGGTGATCCAAAAGTGCACGGATACTTAGGGACAGGCCTAAGCGTGACGTAGCACCGATGCCGCGTTCCGACTACCCTTAATAGTGATAAGGGGGGGTGGAGTCGCCAAGCAACTAGATTACAAGAAATAATCCAATTAGCCGAAAGAAATAGGTTAAACATGTTAAAATCAGCAAACCAGTCAGAGCCCTCCTGGTTCAAAGTCTGATGCGAAGGGTGCGTCGAAGGGTACCTTCAGCGTCTGGTGCGAAGTGCTCCGCCGAAGGGTGCTTCGGCGTTTGGACAGATCCTACCGAAGATAGACTCCGGACGGATCTGAACACGGTGATCACCTCCGAACAGTGGGGTTCGGCGTGCGGTCTCCGATGGAGCGAATTACAGAGTGGTGGCGCAAAGGCCACGTGCGGGTACAACTTCATCTTGGCGCGGAGTATGTTGGTGGTGGAGCCTATCACGACAAAGTGTGCTGGTGAAGCCTGCTGTCGAAGCCTACGGTCTTGTCGAAGGGCATCCTGGGGACCTCCGGAACCGATTTATCATCTCCGAACACCTCCGGCGAAGGGGCTCCGAACGCGCCAACCTGCAACAGGGATGATGCGAAGTACCAATTTGGCCTTTGGACCGAATTTGTGAGGTGTTGCACGGGTGATGAAGGTAGTAATCTTATACGAAGATTAGCGGATACTTCACTGGCGAAGTAACAAGGCGATAGAAATATGTTACGTAGATTAACGGGGACTCCACAGGCGAAGTACCGAGGCTTACCACTATTCCGTAGTGGTGGACGGAGGGCTTCCAGGAAAACCCACGAAGAGGTACAGAAAAGTAAATGCAAAGTAAAGGTACGATCAAAGCTTGGCTTTGGTTTGTTTGTGTTTTGGGGGGTCCTCTACGCCGGCCAGGCCTCTCTATTTATAGAGGGTTAACTCTGATCTAATCTGCTATTAATCCGGCCGGATAGGGATAAAGCTTGAGCTGGCAACGCATCAATCTCTATATCTGCCGAGGTGGGCTTCGGTCAGGCCCACCGAAGCCTGGTCCTCGGGCCGAAGCTTCGACAGCGTGGGCCTCCAAAGGTTCCCGAAGCTTCAGCGGTGTGGGCCTCCAAAGGTTCGCGAAGCTTCGGGCGTGGGCCTCCGAAGGTTCCCGAAGCTTCGGCAGCGTGGGCCTCCGAAGGCTTCCTGGTCGAAGCCCATGGGCTGGCTGGAGACCTTCGGAGCCCATAGCTCGACGGGCTTTGGCCCCGTAGGGCTTCGACCAGACACTAGACATGTGTATTTTCGGCCCAAATCACCAAAAATTGATATTTTGATAATCTAGCCACCAATGCCATTTTTTGCTATCAACACATGCCCCCCTGCCTTTTAGTGAACTAGTGAACTAAAAGCACAACGAGCTTGAGATGATACTGTTTATATCGGCTTTTTGACATTTTATAACGTCTGCCACACACTCGGGAAGTATCTTTTTAAGTACCTACCATTCAAAGCCCTTCGAAATCGCTCTCCCTACAGGGATTCCAACATGTATGCGTTGCCGGGAGCGATTTCGGCTACCTTAAGAGGATCTTCCCAACTAGGCGACCATTTCCCGAATTTGGGACTTTTCATGCCTAAAGGCAAAATCGTCTCTTATCGGTCACTTCCTCCAGACCGTCCCTCAGAAGAGCTTCATATTCATTGACCGATAAACCGTTTTGCTTCAATACTCTTAAGGAGCCAAGATCTACCTCTACAGGCAGAACGACCTCTTGTCCATATACTAACTCATATGGACTGACCTTGGTGGCACCGTGCTTCGCAATCCTACAAGCCCATAATGCTTCGGAAAGCACCTCATGCCACCTTTTAGGAAACTCTTCAATTTTCTTCTTGATAAGCTTAATCACGGTTTTATTGCTAGACTCAGCCTGACCAATGGCCTGAGCATAGTAAGGTGAAAAGTTTATTAACTTAATGCCATAGTATTCGGCAAAGTCCCTTACTTCTTTTGAAACAAATGAACTACCTTGATCCGTAGTAAGAGTTTGAGGGATGCCAAATCTATGTATGATGTGCTTTAAAATAAAATCGTGTACCTCATTTTGGGTCATGTTCTTGAGAGGTACGACCTCGGTCCATTTGGTGAAGTAATCCATCGCCATCAACATGAACCGATGCCCTTTTGAGAAAGGAGGATAGATCTGGCCGATGAAGTCTAGACCCCAACCTCGAAACAGCCATGGCTTAACAATAGGATTGAGTAATGAGGCAGAAGCTAATTGGATGTTGCCAAACTTCTGACACGCCTCACACCCCTTGTAGTACTTGAAGCAATCTTCAGTCATAGTCGGCCAATAAAAACATGCTCTTTTGAGCATCCAACTCATCTTTTGGGCCGACTGATGAGTGTCGCAAAACCCCTCATGGACTTCTCCGGTAGCTAGCTGGGACTGCTCATGGTCTAAACACTTCAATAGCACTCCATCAATGGTTCGGCGGTACAATGTGTTGTCTACCAACATGAATTTGAACGCCTGTCGCCGAACCTTCTGATCAGCCCTTCGGCTAGGGTCTTTAAAATATTGGACGATTGGGACATTCCAATTGCCCTTACAGATTTCAGACGGTTTCGCTGGCTCCCCTTCTGGAAGAACTTCTAAAACACTGACTTCAGGGTGCCCCCCGAGCCATCTCAGCTTCTGCCGAAGCCCGGCCGAAGCGTCCGCTCGGAGTGTGCTGAGCCGAAGCCCTTCGGAGGGTTTAGACCCTGGAGAGCCTTCCCCGTCCGAGAGACTTCGGACTGTAGGCTTCGGCATTCCGGACCCCTCAGTGGGTGGGACACTCCGATCTAGGAGCTCCGGCATGTGGTGGCCTTCGGCGACCTGATGGCCTCGACCCGAAGGGTGCGCCTGTCCAGCGTTACTGGCTTCGGCAATGAGACCAAACACCGGCTTTTTCAACACAAAAAATTTCCCTCTCCTGACTTGGTAGCCAGATGTTTGCTGAGCCAAATCATTAGCGATTGAATTGGCCTCTCTTGACACGTGAGATATTTTGAAATCATCAAAAGTAGCAACTATGTCCATGCACTTGTCCAAGTAGCTATTCAGCAAGCCATTAAAACATTGAGCATTCTTGGCTACTTGTTGTACTACTAATAATGAATCACCGTACGCGTGAACGTGCTTAGCGCCTATAGACTCTAATAGTTCACGGCCTAGCAACAAAGCTTCGTATTCGGCTTGGTTATTAGTGGAAGAAAACTCTAGTCGGGCCGAGGTCTCAAAGCACATACCATTAGGTGATATGAGAACCACTCCAATACCTTGGCCATTCTTGCAAGCCGAACCGTCAAAATAGATTTTCCATGGCACTACCTCAACTAGAGCAATAGAATCACTCCAGCTAGCATCTATGTTATGATCGACTATGAAGTTAGCCATGACTTGGCCCTTCATCGCCCTTAAGGGCTCGTAGGCCAAATCGTATTCAATCAACGCGTAGGCCCACTTTCCAATTCTTCCACTTAGAATCGGCTTTTGTAACATGTGCTTTATAACATCGGTTTGGCAAACGACAACACATGTGGTGGGGAGAAGATAATGCCGCAGCTTGGTGCACGCATAATAAAGTGATAAACATAATCGCTCCACGAATGTGTACCTAGTTTCGGCATCCAGCATGCGGCGGCTCAGAAATGTGACGATGTACTCCTTCCCTTCCACCTCCTGGGTCACCGCGACTCCAATTACGCTGTCTTCAGCGGCGATGTATAGCCGGAATGGAATCCCGACCTTGGGTGCTCTTACCACGGGCGGTCATGACAAGCATTCTTTGATCTTCTCAAAAGCACTTTGCTAACTTGCCCCCCAAGTGAACTCGGCTTCATTTTTTAGCCGGAGTATGGGGACAAAGGCATCAATCTTGCCGGACAAGTTGCATATAAAACGACGCAAATAGTTCAACTTGCCTAACAACTTTTGCACGTCTTTCTTGCATGTCGGCGCTGCAACGCACCTAATCTTCTCAAGTCTCTTAGGATCAATCTCTACACCTCTCTCATGAATCATGAAACCTAAGAACTTACCTGCCGACACGCGAAAAGCACACTTGAGTGGGTTCATCTTCAACCCATACTGTCGCATCCTATCGAAAGCAACCCTCAAATCGGCTAAATGATTTCCCATGGCGTCCGATTTGACCACTACATCATCGATGTAAACTTCTAACATGACTCCTAACAAGTCGTGAAAGATCAAGTTCATAGCACGCTGATACGTGGCACCAGCATTTTTCAACCCAAAAGTCATGACGACCCATTCGAATAGACCGACAAAACCAGGGCATCAAAAGGCAGTCTTATAGACGTCCTCTTCGGCCATAAAGATTTGATTGTAACCGGCATTGCCATCAAGAAAACTTAGTACCTTGTGTCCTGAAGCATCGTTGATCAACATGCTGGCTATTGGCATTGGATACTCGTCTTTTGGAGTGGCTCTGTTCAGATCCCCGAAATCAATGCATACCCGTATCTTGCCGCTCCCTTTCTTCTCTACAGGTACAATGTTAGCAACCCATTCCGCGTACCTGCATGGCCTAATATATTCAACTTTAAGTAGCCGCTCTCCTTCCTCTTTAACTCGGTCGTAGACGGCCGAATTAAAGCGACGGGGAGGCTGTTTATAAGGCCTAAACCCGGACTTGATGGGCAGCCAATGCTCCACGAGCTCGCGGCCTAGTCCTGGCATCTCGCTATATTACCATGCGAAACAATCGACATACGACCGAAGTAACTTTATTACTTCAGCCTTTTCATCGGGCTGTAAATGTTGGTTTACAAAAGTCGGCCTCGAGATGCTACCATCGCCTATATCAACCTCCTCCAAGGGGTCGGCCGACGCAAAACTTTGCCCTAGCTTTTCTACCTCGCTAAAGTCCTCGATGACCTCGGCAATACCGTCTTTACTAGACCGATACTGCTCCACGCGGGACTTTAGCCAATCTAGACTATCCTTTCTAGACATGACCACTAATAAAAAAATAGCCATGCTACTCCAGCCGGCTTTATAGACACTGGTACAAACTGTCCTCCGGACACACTAACAAAGTCATAATCCGAAAGATCTCTACCTGATAGACAATCTACTTTGTTATGGATGGCGTCAACCGACACATCGGCCAAAGCTACTTGGGCCGAAGTATCTGCGGGGATGACCTCCACCTCATAGCCGTCCCACTACACCAAGCACTGGTGTAGGGTAGACGGGATGCAACAGTTTGCATGGATCCAGTCACGTCCGAGTAACACACTATAGTTACTTTGTACATCGACGACGAAGAACGCTGTTGGCAACGTTTTGTTGCCCACCGTCAACTCCATAGAGAGTACTCCCTTGGCTTCGGAGCTCTCGCCGTTGAAACCATTGAGCATCAAGTTGGTCTTCTTCAGGTCGTCTTCGTCCCTGCCAAATTTCTTCAACAATGAATAAGGCATTAGATTAACCGTGGCGCCGCCGTCGATGAGCATTTGGGAAATTGGCTTCCCATCGATGTGACCCCTGACATAGAGGGGCTTCAGATGGCGTGCTGAGTCCTCGGACTTCTCGAAGATGGCGCTGCGCGGACCCAGGTTCAACTTAGCGATCTCGGCCTCGTCCCGTGGAGGTGCAAACTCGGTGGGTAATGTGACGATGTTGATGTCCATCACCTGAGGTGTGGGCCCCTCGGAGACGGGCGAGTAATCATCGTCAAGCATGTCATCCTCATCGTCACTCAGACTGGGAGACGGGTTGGCCATCTCAACCGGCTTCTCTCCCCATACCTGCTTTGCGGCTGGCCGAGGGTGAATCTCTTCGAAGATAGCATCACGGTCAGCCTCAGCTACCTTCTCACGCATCTCCTGTGCCTGCGGCCTTTGTAGACGTCTTTTCTGTGATTTGGATATGCCCGAAGGAGCCCAAGATGGCTTTGGCTTGGTGCCCGGAGCTACTGTTTGACCTCTGTTAATTCTGGCCGAAGATTGCCCTTCGGCCCTGGGCACCCTGTGTTTGAAGGGGGCTTCGCTGCGAACCCCGTCGAATGGACCAGCCTCGTTCGGCCGATCGGACCCAACTTCGACGCGGATCCCGGCCGAAGCATGCGGCTTACCTCCGTTAGCCTTCGGCGGCGAAGTCTTCGGGATTGGGACTTCCTGAGACCCAACTCTGATAGTTATGGCTTTGGACCCCCTGACTTCGGCCTCCACGTGCTCGCACCCTTCAGCCTCGCTGTGCAGGGTCTGATTCGGAGGTACCACATACAGCCTGTGGACGATGCCCCCTCCATCGCGTCTGTTTGCCCCTGCCATCCATAATACTCTGAAGGAAAGTAAGGTATAGGGTTAGTCTGTGGAGGGTCCCCTAATTCAGATACATGCGGAGCCCACGGGGTCCCTGCCCAGTCATACGGCGGAGGCATCGGAGGCTCTAGCGGCTTCGCCCACTACGAGCTGAACCCATTGCTTGGAAGGTGGTTCGGCCAAGTTGAAGGCATCTCGCACGATACTAGCGAAGGGTCCTGCCATGCCGGAGGTATGTTCGGCCAGTACGGGCCGAAGCCTCCCATCGGAGTCCACCATGGTGCGAGGTTCGGCCATTGGGGGCCGAAGCTGTCGTATGGGGGACCCGACCATTGGGGTGCAAAGTTGTCGCACGGGGGGTTTGGCCATTGTGGCTCGAAACCACCGTGCGGAGCACCAGGATACCTCGGTCCAAAGCCTTCGTGCGGAGGGTCTACAACCTTCGGTCCGAAGGTACCCTTCGAAGGTTTTGGCCCCTTCGGCTGCTTTGGCTAAGCGCGTGGGCCTGCTTCTTTTGCCCTCTTCTGATGTTTGTTCAACAGCATGTTATATGTCACCTTCGGCCTCATGCGAGCCTTAGCCGAAGGAGTATTGACGTTCTGCTTCCACACTCCTACCTCGGGGTTCTTCGGTACGAGTGTGCAAGCACGTGGCTCTCCGATAATCACTTCTTTTCCTTTAGCAGACTTGGCATGTTCTGGCCGAATCAACACCTTCTTCTCGCCGAGGTCGACGACGTTGACTGGAAAAGGATCTTTATCCAGCTTCATTTTTTGATCATGGTCTATCTTCAATCGTCCTTCTTCTATGGCCGATTGTATCTGCCGTCGAAAAACATTGCAATCATTAGTATTATGAGAATGCGAATCATGCCACTTACATTATGGATGCTTTTTCAACTCATCGGCAGGTGGGATAAGCTAACCCTTAGGTAACCTGAGAAGCTAACTTTTTAAGAGGAAATCAAATATTTTATCACATTTAGTCACATCGAACGAGTATTTGACTTCGTTAAGTCTATTCTTTGTGGGGGATGGTCGAAGTTCGGAGCAAGTGACAGGTTTGTTTTTAGCGTTTGTAACCCATTCGGCCACGTACATGTCAGCCGAGTCCTCCTCCTCTGACTCCTCCTCATCAGAGCTCTCCATGATGTGGATCTCGGCTCTAGGCTTGCTAAACATCTTAATAAATTTCTTATCCTTGGCTCGGCCTTCTTGGACTAGAGCCTGCTGTAGGACTTGGCTAACATCTAGAAAGTTCTGGTTATCTAATTTTTATTTAAGTTCGGAACGCAACCCGTTAAAAGCTAATTCAGCCAAATCCCTTTCTGAAATATTAAGACTAAAACATCGGTTTCTGGTATCTCTAAAACGCTTGATATACTCAGAGGCACTCTCACTAGATTTTTGTTTGACTGATGTCAAATGCAAAAGCATAAGTTCTGTTTCACCCGTGTAGAAATAATCATGGAATTTCTGTTCTAAATCATCCCACGTGTGGATGGAGTTCGGCGGGAGCACCGAAAACAAAGTGAAAGTCGTGCCGGATAGCGAGAGAGAAAATAGTCTAACCTTTAAGATGTCTATCCCGCTAACCTCTCCACACTGCGCCAAAAATTGACTAATATGCTCTAGTGTGGTCCGGCTGCCCTAGCCATCGAATTTAGTAAACTCGGGGATCCTATAGCCGCGTTTACAAAAGTCGGCCTCGAGATGCTACCATCGCCTATATCAACCTCCTCCAAGGGGTCGGCCGACGCAAAACCTTGCCCTAGCTTTTCTACCTCGCTAAAGTCCTCGATGGCCTTGGCAATACCGTCTTTACTAGACTGATACTGCTCCACGCGGGACTTTAGCCAATCTAGATTATCCTTGCTAGACATGACCACTAATACAAAAATAGCCATGCTACTCCAGCCGGCTTTATAGACACTGGTACAAACTGTCCTCCGGACACACTAACAAAGTCATAATCCGAAAGATCTCTACCTGATAGACAATCTACTTTGTTATGGATGGCGTCAACCGACACATCGGCCAAAGCTACTTGGGCCGAAGTATCTGCGGGGATGACCTCCACCTCATAGCCGTCCCACTACACCAAGCACTGGTGTAGGGTAGACAGGATGCAACAGTTTGCATGGATCCAGTCACGTCCGAGTAACACACTATAGTTACTTTGTACATCGACGACGAAGAACGCTGTTGGCAACGTTTTGTTGCCCACCGTCAACTCCATAGAGAGTACTCCCTTGGCTTCGGAGCTCTCGCCGTTGAAACCATTGAGCATCAAGTTGGTCTTCTTCAGGTCGTCTTCGTCCCTGCCAAATTTCTTCAACAATGAATAAGGCATTAGATTAACCGTGGCGCCGCCGTCGATGAGCATTTGGGAAATTGGCTTCCCATCGATGTGACCCCTGACATAGAGGGGCTTCAGATGGCGTGCTGAGTCCTCGGACTTCTCGAAGATGGCGCTGCGCGGACCCAGGTTCAACTTAGCGATCTCGGCCTCGTCCCGTGGAGGTGCAAACTCGGTGGGTAATGTGACGATGTTGATGTCCATCACCTGAGGTGTGGGCCCCTCGGAGACGGGCGAGTAATCATCGTCAAGCATGTCATCCTCATCGTCACTCAGACTGGGAGACGGGTTGGCCATCTCAACCGGCTTCTCTCCCCATACCTGCTTTGCGGCTGGCCGAGGGTGAATCTCTTCGAAGATAGCATCACGGTCAGCCTCAGCTACCTTCTCACGCATCTCCTGTGCCTGCGGCCTTTGTAGACGTCTTTTCTGTGATTTGGATATGCCCGAAGGAGCCCAAGATGGCTTTGGCTTGGTGCCCGGAGCTACTGTTTGACCTCTGTTAATTCTGGCCGAAGATTGCCCTTCGGCCCTGGGCACCCTGTGTTTGAAGGGGGCTTCGCTGCGAACCCCGTCGAATGGACCAGCCTCGTTCGGCCGATCGGACCCAACTTCGACGCGGATCCCGGCCGAAGCATGCGGCTTACCTCCGTTAGCCTTCGGCGGCGAAGTCTTCGGGATTGGGACTTCCTGAGACCCAACTCTGATAGTTATGGCTTTGGACCCCCTGACTTCGGCCTCCACGTGCTCGCACCCTTCAGCCTCGCTGTGCAGGGTCTGATTCGGAGGTACCACATACAGCCTGTGGACGATGCCCCCTCCATCGCGTCTGTTTGCCCCTGCCATCCATAATACTCTGAAGGAAAGTAAGGTATAGGGTTAGTCTGTGGAGGGTCCCCTAATTCAGATACATGCGGAGCCCACGGGGTCCCTGCCCAGTCATACGGCGGAGGCATCGGAGGCTCTAGCGGCTTCGCCCACTACGAGCTGAACCCATTGCTTGGAAGGTGGTTCGGCCAAGTTGAAGGCATCTCGCACGATACTAGCGAAGGGTCCTGCCATGCCGGAGGTATGTTCGGCCAGTACGGGCCGAAGCCTCCCATCGGAGTCCACCATGGTGCGAGGTTCGGCCATTGGGGGCCGAAGCTGTCGTATGGGGGACCCGACCATTGGGGTGCAAAGTTGTCGCACGGGGGGTTTGGCCATTGTGGCTCGAAACCACCGTGCGGAGCACCAGGATACCTCGGTCCAAAGCCTTCGTGCGGAGGGTCTACAACCTTCGGTCCGAAGGTACCCTTCGAAGGTTTTGGCCCCTTCGGCTGCTTTGGCTAAGCGCGTGGGCCTGCTTCTTTTGCCCTCTTCTGATGTTTGTTCAACAGCATGTTATATGTCACCTTCGGCCTCATGCGAGCCTTAGCCGAAGGAGTATTGACGTTCTGCTTCCACACTCCTACCTCGGGGTTCTTCGGTACGAGTGTGCAAGCACGTGGCTCTCCGATAATCACTTCTTTTCCTTTAGCAGACTTGGCATGTTCTGGCCGAATCAACACCTTCTTCTCGCCGAGGTCGACGACGTTGACTGGAAAAGGATCTTTATCCAGCTTCATTTTTTGATCATGGTCTATCTTCAATCGTCCTTCTTCTATGGCCGATTGTATCTGCCGTCGAAAAACATTGCAATCATTAGTATTATGAGAATGCGAATCATGCCACTTACATTATGGATGCTTTTTCAACTCATCGGCAGGTGGGATAAGCTAACCCTTAGGTAACCTGAGAAGCTAACTTTTTAAGAGGAAATCAAATATTTTATCACATTTAGTCACATCGAACGAGTATTTGACTTCGTTAAGTCTATTCTTTGTGGGGGATGGTCGAAGTTCGGAGCAAGTGACAGGTTTGTTTTTAGCGTTTGTAACCCATTCGGCCACGTACATGTCAGCCGAGTCCTCCTCCTCTGACTCCTCCTCATCAGAGCTCTCCATGATGTGGATCTCGGCTCTAGGCTTGCTAAACATCTTAATAAATTTCTTATCCTTGGCTCGGCCTTCTTGGACTAGAGCCTGCTGTAGGACTTGGCTAACATCTAGAAAGTTCTGGTTATCTAATTTTTATTTAAGTTCGGAACGCAACCCGTTAAAAGCTAATTCAGCCAAATCCCTTTCTGAAATATTAAGACTAAAACATCGGTTTCTGGTATCTCTAAAACGCTTGATATACTCAGAGGCACTCTCACTAGATTTTTGTTTGACTGATGTCAAATGCAAAAGCATAAGTTCTGTTTCACCCGTGTAGAAATAATCATGGAATTTCTGTTCTAAATCATCCCACGTGTGGATGGAGTTCGGCGGGAGCACCGAAAACAAAGTGAAAGTCGTGCCGGATAGCGAGAGAGAAAATAGTCTAACCTTTAAGATGTCTATCCCGCTAACCTCTCCACACTGCGCCAAAAATTGACTAATATGCTCTAGTGTGGTCCGGCTGCCCTAGCCATCGAATTTAGTAAACTCGGGGATCCTATAGCCGCGTTTACAAAAGTCGGCCTCGAGATGCTACCATCGCCTATATCAACCTCCTCCAAGGGGTCGGCCGACGCAAAACCTTGCCCTAGCTTTTCTACCTCGCTAAAGTCCTCGATGGCCTTGGCAATACCGTCTTTACTAGACTGATACTGCTCCACGCGGGACTTTAGCCAATCTAGATTATCCTTGCTAGACATGACCACTAATACAAAAATAGCCATGCTACTCCAACCGGCTTTATAGACACTGGTACAAACCGTCCTCCGGACACACTAACAAAGTCATAATCCGAAAGATCTCTACCTGATAGACAATCTACTTTGTTATGGATGGCGTCAACCGACACATCGGCCAAAGCTACTTGGGCCGAAGTATCTGCGGGGATGACCTCCACCTCATAGCCGTCCCACTACACCAAGCACTGGTGTAGGGTAGATAGGATGCAACAGTTTGCATGGATCCAGTCACGTCCGAGTAACACACTATAGTTACTTTGTACGTCGACGACGAAGAACGCTGTTGGCAACGTTTTGTTGCCCACCGTCAACTCCATAGAGAGTACTCCCTTGGCTTCGGAGCTCTCGCCGTTGAAACCGTTGAGCATCAAGTTGGTCTTCTTCAGGTCGTCTTCGTCCCTGCCAAATTTCTTCAACAATGAATAAGGCATTAGATTAACCGTGGCGCCGCCGTCGACGAGCATTCAGGAAATTGGATTCCCATCGATGTGACCCCTGACATAGAGGGGCTTCAGATGGCGTGCCGAGTCCTCAGACTTCTCGAAGATGGCACTGCGCGGACCGACGTTCAACTTAGCAATCTCGGCCTCGTCCCGTGGTGGTGCAAACTCGGTGGGTAATGTGACGATGTTGATGTCCATCACCTGAGGTGTGGGCCCCTCGGAGACGGGCGAGTAATCATCGTAAAGCATGTCATCCTCATCGTCACTCAGACTGGGAGCCGGGTTGGCCATCTCAACTGGCTTCTCTCCCCATACCTGCTTTGCGGCTGGCCGAGGGCGGATCTCTTCGAAGATAGCGTCACGGTCAGCCTCAGCTACCTTCTCACGCATCTCCTGTGCCTGCGGCCTTTGTAGACGTCTTTTCTGTGATTTGGATATGCCCGAAGGAGCCCAAGATGGCTTTGGCTTGGTGCTCGGAGCTACTGTTTGACCTCTGTTAATTCTGGCCGAAGATTTCCATTCGGCCCTGGGCACCCTGTGTTTGAAGGGGGCTTCGCTGCGAACCCCGTCGAATGGACCAGCCTCGTTCGGCCGATCGGACCAACCTTCGACGCGGATCCCGGCCGAAGCATGCGGCTTACCTCCGTTAGCCTTCGGCGGCGAAGTCTTCGGGATTGGGACCTCCTGAGACCCAACTCTGATAGTTATGGCTTCGGACCCCCTGACTTCGGCCTCCACGTGCTCGCACCCTTCGGCCTCGCTGTGCAGGGTCTGATTCGGAGGTACCACATACAGCCTGTGGACGATGCCCCCCTCTGTTGCGTCTGTTTGCCCCTGCCATCCATAATACTTTGAAGGAAAGTAAGGCATAGGGTTAGTCTGTGGAGGGTCCCCTGATTCAGATACATGCGGAGCCCACGGGGTCCCTGCCCAGTCATACGGCGGAGGCATCGGAGGCTCTAGCGGCTTCGCCCACTACGAGCTGAACCCATTGCTTGGAAGGTGGTTCGGCCAAGTTGAAGGCATCTCGCACGATACTAGCGAAGGGTCCTGCCATGCCGGAGGTATGTTCAGCCAGTACAGGCCGAAGCCTCCCATCGGAGTCCACCATGGTGCGAGGTTCGGCCATTGGGGGCCGAAGCTGTCGTATGGGGGACCCGACCATTGGGGTGCAAAGTTGTCGCACGGGGGGTTTGGCCATTGTGGTTCGAAACCACCGTGCGGAGCACCAGGATACCTCGGTCCAAAGCCTTCGTGCGGAGGGTCTGCAACCTTCGGTCCGAAGGTACCCTTCGAAGGTTTTGGCCCCTTCGGCTGCTTTGGCTGAGCGCGTGGGCCTGCTTCTTTTGCCCTCTTCTGATGTTTGTTCAACAGCATGTTATATGTCACCTTTGGCCTCTTGCGAGCCTTAGCCGAAGGAGTATTGACGTTCTGCTTCCACACTCCTACCTCGGGGTTCTTCGGTACGAGTGTGCGAGCACGCGGCTCTCCGATAATTACTTCTTTTCCTTTAGCAGACTCGGCATGTTCTGGCCGAATCAACACCTTCTTCTCGCTGAGGTCGACGGCATTGACTGGAAAAGGATCTTTATCCAGCTTCATTTTTTGATCATGGTCTATCTTCAATCGTCCTTCTTCTATGGCCGATTGTATCTGCCGTCGAAAAACATTGCAATCATTAGTATTATGAGAATGTGAATCATGCCACTTACATTATGGATGCTTTTTCAACTCATCGGCAGGTGGGGTAAGCTAACCCTTAGGTAACCTGAGAAGCTGACTTTTTAAGAGGAAATCAAATATTTTATCACATTTAGTCACATCGAACGAGTATTTGACTTCGTTAAGTCTATTCTTTGTGGGGGATGGTCGAAGTTCGGAGCAAGTGACAGGTTTCTAAAGAAGACAAACGAGGCGATACCAGTGTTACCTGGACCTAAGCGGGATCAGGGGTGACGATGTCACGCTTGATGAAGCCTGCGCGTGTCTTGATGTAGCCTCCAAGCATCATGTCTTGGAGCGCCTTTAGTCTTGCCTCGATTTCTGCTCGGTCTCCTGCTGGGATATCTTCAAGAGTAGGTGACATTATGTTGCGGTTGTCGATATCCGCGCCTCCTTTTGCGTCCATCGGTGGTGTAGGCGTAGTAGTCGTAGCAGATGTACCGATGACCGATGTGGACGTACTCATCATGTTGGCGTAGCTCTTCCCCAGCAGAGTCGCCAAAAAGTGTGTTGACACAGAAATGTGCCCCGCACTTGGGTCAGTCCGGCGATCCAAAAGTGCACGGATACTTAGGGATAGGCCTAAGCGTGACGTAGCACCGACACCGCGTTCCGACTACCCTTAATAGTGATAAAAAGGTTAAAATCAGCAAACCAGTCGGAGCCCTCCTGGTTCAAAGTCTGATGCGAAGGGTGCGCCGAAGGGTACCTTTGGCGTCTGGTGCGAAGTGCTCCGCCGAAGGGTGCTTCGGCGTTCGGACTGATCTGGCTGAAGATAGACTCCGGACGGATATGAACACGGTGATCACCTCCGAACAGCGGGGTTCGACGTGCGGTCTCCGATGGAGCCAATTACAGAGTGGTGGTGCGAAGGCCACGCACGGGTACAACTTCGTCTTGGCATGGAGTATGTTCGTGGCGAAGCCTATCACGACAAAGTGTGCTGGCGAAGCCTGCTGTCAAAGCATGCGGTCTTGTCGAAGGGCGTCGTGGGGACCTCCAGAACCGATTTCTCAGCTCCGAATACCTCCGGCGAAGGGGCTCCGAACTCGCGAACCTGCAATAGGGATGATGCGAAGTACCAATTCGGCCTTAGGACCGAATTTGCGAGTTGTTGCACGGGTGGCGAAGGTAGTAATCTTTTACGCAGATTAGCGGATACTTCACAGGCGAAGTAACAAGGCGATAGCAATCTGTTACGTAGATTAACGGGGACTTCACGGGCGAAGTACCAAGGCTTACCACTGTTCCGTAGTGGCGGACGGAGGGCTTCCAGGCAAACCCACGAAGAGGTACAGAAAAGTAAATGCAAAGTAAAGGTACGATCAAAGCATGGCTTTGGTTTGTTTGTGTTTTGAGGGCGTCCTCTACGCCGGCCATGCCTCTCTATTTATAAAGGGTTAACTCTGATCTAATCTGCTATTAATCCGGCCGGATAGGGATAAAGCTTGAGCTGGCAACACGTCAATCTCTATCTCTGCCAAGGTGGGCTTCAGTCAGGCCCACCAAAGCCTGCTCCTCGGGCCAAAGCTTCGACAGCGTGGGCCTCTGAAGGTTCCCGAAGCTTCGGCAGTGTGGGCCTCCAAAGGTTCCCGAAGCTTCGGCAGCGTGGGCCTCCGAAGGTACCGAAGCTTCGGCAGCGTGGGCCTCCGAAGGCCTCTTGGTCGAAGCCCATGGGCTGGCTGGAGACCTTCGGAGCCCGTAGCTCGACGGGCTTCGTCCCCGTAGGGCTTCGACCAGACCCTGGACATGTGTATTTTCGGCCCAAATCACCAAAAATTGATATTTTGATAATCTAGCCACCAATGCCATTTTTTACTATCAACAAAAGGAAGAGCGAGAGATAAGCCGATGCAATGAGTGATCCCAGCTTGCTCCCAAGTACCCCACTCCGATGTGGCTACACGGAGGTACCAGTCCCTCCATCTATGAAGTGGGGTAGGGAATGCCCTAAAGCTTTGAGCCCAGTCAGAAAATAGCATTTTGGAACATTTGAAAGGGGTACGCTGGGCCTCGACATTAATAAAATCAGCGGGATCAGGATTACCATTTGGCCCCAAAAAATAGCAAGATGGATGGTTGGCCATGTGAATTAGGATTTAGTTATTCAAGTTCTAAAGTGGAGAAAAAGAAAAGGAATAGTAAATAAAATCGGCGGAAGAACCGAGAGAAATGAAGAACGACAGAAAGTAAAAAGGGCGAAAACTTACCTCAGGGACGGAGTCGTTGGTCGCCATTGGAAAGATCTGTTGGGAGCAAAGGTCACCGAAGAAGATGAAAGCAGTATAATGGCAGTGGTTGCAAGGAAATGACAGCGGATTTTGGGGCAAAAGCAGAAGCAGTAAACTGAAGGTGTGAGGAGGAGGTGCGGAGTGATCGAGGTACTTATAAAACCAGCAGAAACTTCTCGATGGTCGGGTCAAGCCGATTCCGCCGGATTTGGTGGGGACACCTGCAATGTTAGACAAAAGGCAATCATGAGTACAATTTTCAAAGTGCCAAAATCTTTGCAGAGCCAAGATTATTAGAACCAGATCTTTGTCTTGAAGAAACACCAATACCAAACTATGTGGGATTAAGCCTAGTCCGACATCACCACGAATAGACGTAGATACATCGGACCAAGCAACATCCAACGCAGTTGTGAATGGCCAAAGATGATGAAATGAAAAGAAGAGAGGAAAATTATGAAGCTGGGATGCCAAGAAAAGTTATAAGGAAGATGAATATTTTTGGCTTGCAATTAAATTGAAAAGATCATGCGGATAGACATTTGAGAAGACGTGGCGGCAGGGATAATGACTATTGTTAATTTTGAAGCATTAGTGTTGGGGGAAATACTTCATCCCCAGGGTCATTAAGATTAAAAGGCAAAGACAACTTATGCAGTTTTAGGACAGAAGCTTGCCCCAAAGTTGATGAAGTTCCGATCCAAAAGGTCCTCTGAACCCTAGTTCAGAGGTACACTCCGAAGACAACGTCTCTACAGTGGGAAACAGCAAGACTGACGGGACGTCTGCCTTATCCATCTTCTTCGAATACATTTTACTATTTTAGCCCTATTCAGGGTACCGAATAATTTCCACTATGTCAGTTGTAATTGAGGGGTAAAAAGGTCTTTTCCTTAGAGTTTTTACCTATAAATACCCCCCTCCTCACCCTATAATAGGCATCAAATACTCAGATATTCAATACACAACTTTGAACTACTTCGAGCTATTATCCTATTCAGAGGCTCGAGATAGTTCACTTCACAAACTCATTGTTTGTTAGTTCTTAATCTTAGAGAACCTGTTAGCGTAATCTTTTATGCCAATAGTTGGCACCGTCCATGGGGAACTTAGTTCTAAAAGCTAGTTCTCCGCCGATGACTGCACTTCGAAGAGCGCTTGCGGAGGGAGCTTCAGAGTCTTAGGATTCTGCGCACCCTTCCGTAAGGGGCTTCCTAGTGCAGTTCGAATGCCTTTCCTCACCTTCCCAAACCAGTCGAAGTCTTCGGTCTTCAGACCCTAACTTCGTTAGCCATGCCTCCCAAGCGGACCGTTTCCACCGATCCTCCCCAAAGGTCCCCTCGGACCAATGGTGCCGGACCCTCAGTCATTCCACCAACCCCCGATGGGGTCCCCATACCTCGAACACCTAGAGGTCCCCGAGCAGCTCCCTCGATGATCTGAACTGATTACCTCAGTTCCCAAGACTCGAAGATCCCCTTCAGAGGAGATGAAGACCTTCGTGAGGACACGACTGCCCAGGTAGTGCGGCTTCAGGAAGAAGTAGCAAGGTGGAGGCAAGAAGCGGCAGATAGACTTTGCTCCCAAGCCTTGACTCATGATCATGTGCAAAAGTTGCTAGGCAAGATTAATTATTTGTGTCGATTTATATCTAACTTGTCTAGCAAGATTGATGCTTTTGTCCCTATACTCCGGCTAAAGAATGAAGCCGGGTTCACTTGGGGGGCAAATCAGCAAAGCGCTGTTGATAGCAAAAAATGGCATTAATGGCTAGATCGTCAAAATATCAATTTTGGTGATTTGGGCCAAAAATACACATGTCCAGGGTCTGTCCGAAGCCCTACAGGGCTGAAGTCCATTGAGCTATGGGCTCCGAAAGCCTCTAGCCGGCCCATGGGCTTCGGTCGGGAAGCCTTCGGAGGCCCATGCTACCGAAGCTTCAGCCCGAGGAGCAGGCCTCGACGGGACTGGCCGAAGCCCACTTCGGCAGAGGTAGAATTGTTTACGTTTCCAGCTCAATCTTTATCTCTATCTGGTCAGATTAATAGCAGAATAGATCAGAGATTAAGCCCCTATAAATAGAGAGGCAAGGCCAGCATAGAGGCCCCCCCCCCAACTCAAACCAAACCAAAGCCCTATGCTTTGATCGTATTTACTTTATCTTTATTTTCCTGTACCTCTTCGTGGGTTTGCCTAGAAGCCCTCCGTCGGCCACTACGGAACAGTGGTAACCCTTGTTACTTCGCCTATGAAGTGTCCGTTAATCTACGTAATATATTGCTATCGCCTTGTTACTTCGCCTGTGAAGTATCCGCTAATCTGCGTAACAGATTGCTACCTTCGCTACTAGTGCAACACTTATCAAAATTCGGTCCTCAGGCCGAATTGGTACTTTGAATCATCTTTGTTGCAGGTTCCTACGTTCGGAGCTACTTCGTCAGAGGAGTTCGGAGCTGAGAGATCGGTTCCGGAGGTCACCAGGACACCCTTCGGCGGGACTACAGGCTCCGACAACAGGCTTCGCTGGCATACTTTGTCGCAACGGGCTTCGCCACGACCATACTCTGCACCGGACGAAGTTGCGCTCGCACGTGGCCCTCGCGTCATTATTCTGTAGTTTGTTGTATCGAAGATATCACGCCAAAACCAATTGTTCGGGGGTGATCATCGTGTCCAGATCCATTCGGAGTCCATCTTCGGCCGGATCAGTCCGAACGCCGAAGCACCCTTCGGCGGAGTACTTCGCTCCAGACGTCGAAGGTACACTTCGGTGACCCCTTCGCACCAGACTTCGAACCAGACGGGCTCCGATTGGTTTGCTGATTTTATTCTGTTTAATCTATCTCTTTCGGCTAATTGGATTATTTTGTGTAATCTGGTTGCCTGGCAACTCCACCCCCCTTGTCATGACGAAGGGTAGTCGGATCGCGACATCAGTGCCACGTCACGCTTAGGCTTGTCCCTAAGTATCCGTGCACTTTTGGATCGTCGAACTGACCCAAGTGCGGGGGCACGTTTCCGTGTCAACACACTTTTTGGCGACTCCGCTGGGGAAGGCTACGCCAAGATGATGAGTACATCTACATCGGCCACCTGTACATCTACATCGACTACTACATCTACACCGCCGATGGACGCAATAGGAGGCGCGGATATCGACAACCCCAACATCTTATCACCTACACTTGAAGATATCCCCGCAGAAGACCGAGCAGAGATCGAGGCAAAGTTGAAGGCTCTCCAAGACATGATGCTTGGGGGCTACAACAAGACGCGCACGGGCTTCATCAAGCGTGACATCATCACCCCCAACCTCGCTCAGGTCTAGGTACCACCTGTATTGCCTCGTTTATCTTCTTTAGAGATTGAGCAGAAAATAGCTGCATCAGTAGATCAGGCCGTTAGCGCTTCGCTAGCCAACCTCTTAGATTCGGTAGTTAGCTCCCAAGTAGAGGCGACTCTCAGGAGGTTCGGCTTTACAGAGGCCGTACCCCCGGTTCCTATTGCTAGTGCACCTCCGACGAACCACGTATACGGTAGGACTAACGACACCACTAGCACAATCATGTCTCTGGCCTCAACACTTATCGCCGAGACCAATCATTACAGTTACGGCCAAACTAACACTGCATACCACGCACCACCACCTGTGCCAATACCCGCGCTGCCCGCACCACACGCGCAGGCGCCCGGACACGAACACATCACACACCTCTCCAGAAAACTCACAAGAAGATGGTGCAAAGAGAAATCAAAGCATGCAGTGAAGTATGCATACAAGTTCAAGGAGGAAAAGAAAACAGAATCAAAGCTTCATTGCTTGAACAGGGAACACAAAATGAACTCACAGACTGAATACAGAGTATGTGGCGGCTAGCACAAGAGCTCAAAAATGACTGCTCAAAGTGTTGATGTGACCTAGCCAGCCTCCACTATTTATAGGCACTATTCAGCCCTGTGAATAGACTACTTTACCCGTAGGGTTTACACTGTTTTTGTCTCATCAGAACAGGGGGTACAGCTGGTAGTCTACTTTATTTGGAGGCTTCTTTTGTCAGCTTCGTAGAGGGGACAGTACCAGCTTTTGCAAAGCAGACGCTGTCAGCCTTTGTAGTTTTTGACCCTTCTGAAGCCCCCCTTCGCACGTGAGGGGTGCGGTAGCTTCGGTGAGAAGCCTTGAGCCTGATGGCCTTCGCTTCACCGAAGTCAGCCTTCGATATAGTGACGGTTTTGAGCTGAAGCCGTCAAAGCCCTTGGGCCTTCGCACCAACACCTTCAGAGTGGACCACCATAGCTTCGCAGCTTCTCCCAGCTCGAACTCCGTCATTCCGTGTACCGAAGCCATGTATGGCCGAAGTACCTCAAGTCAGCCTCACTCCGAAGCCCCACCTTCGGAGTACCACCCTTCAAAATCCCTCCTTCGTCCAAGGCCTCCGCATGAAGCATTCCATGAGCACTTCGTCGTAGTGTCTCTCCCCGAGCACACTCCTCGACGATCCTCACTCGGACCATGCCTTCGATGCACCTCGACTTTTGAGACCTTCGTCGGGTATACCTTCGAGTGTCTCCCTCCGAAGCACAATTCGAATGCCTTGCCTCATTGGTGAGGACTTGGTCCACCATACTCCGAAGTCACTCCATTTGGAGTACCCTTCGAAGTGCCTCGCCTCCGAGGACTTCGTCTCAGAGTACCTTCAACCGGAGCCAGGCTCCGTACTTACTGTCTTCTCCTAGCGCACCTCGACCCGAGGTCTGACCTCGACCCCTTCACAGCCTTCACGACGGAGCTCCCTGCTCCCCTAGCATCAAGCCTCCCGCTTGACCTAGGTTCACCTGCTACGAATCGTCCATCGCCTCCGAAGTCACCTGCGCACCACAGTCAAACAGACAAGTGTATCCGGTACCCCGGAGATCCCTCCGGGTAAACAACCTCCGATACACTCTCCGGTGTACCGCCCAAAGTACCGAGCCCTTCGGTACAACTAAGTCATCGTGTACTGTCGGACCCCTCCGACAGGCACACTCCGCTGCAACAGCTGCAGCAACCAGAGCCCCGAACCCTTTGGTGAAACAACCTCCGAACCCCTTCGGAGGGACCCCTTCGAATAAGAGGGTAAAATATGTCAATCACTCATCACAGACTCCAAAACCAACCCTTGGTTTCTTAATCTCCCCCTTGATGAGTGCATTGACAACCAAATTCAAGTTCAAGAAAATTTAAAAATTTTCAGCACACAAGTGACCATAAAAACTCAAAAACGAGCCAAATCATGTCACTTGACAAAAGAATTTTCCTCCCCCTTTTTGAAAAGAGTAAAAGCCCATTTGGCAAATCTCCCCTTTGCAAGATCAAAACTCCCCCTGAGTTATTTTACCCCCTTGCTGTAGAGAACGTAAAAATTTCTCCCCCTTTGGCAATGCAAGCATCAAGGAGCATTCAAAAGATGCAAAGCTTCGAAATGAGCATAATTGCAAAGACATATAAAGCAAAAATATGCCAACATTAATACCAATTATCATGTGCTCATCTCAATTTAACATTCTCTAAAAACATGATGATAGCATGTGATTTTATCATTTTGAAATAAAAGCATCACCACTCAATCAAGGTAACTAGACAAATAAAAGTCGGGACTGCGCAAAGCTAGTCAATTTCTACTCTAGACAGACAAGTCTAGTTCAAGTGGAGCATTGAAAGCAAACTTGATAAACAATGAATTTTTGTTGTTCTTTTCAGAATGCCAGGGGTTATTTGTTTGTCTACCTTATACTTTCCAATCAGGCCAAGCCTAGGCATGAAAGCCATCAGAAGCTTAAGGCATTGATTTTGGCATACACTACACTATCCCAGTTTAGACCAATGTGCAACGGTAAGCAGTCTAGAATAGAGTAGTGCGACAAACAAACCCACCTGGATCTTTTTCTCTTGTATCATGCAAATCATGGATTTTTGAATTTTTTAATTAAGTGAACAAATTGTTTAGCACTTGATGAATATCCATGAATACAATTTTTTTTAAGTTGCAATGTTTAGCATCCAAAGAAAAGGTATCTTGCTATCATGTAGATAAAAGATAGCTAAAGCAGTCCTGCCTAAACATGCTAGATTAAGGACTAAGCAGTGAGCATGATTTGATTTTGGAAAGGAAAATCATGCACATAATGTTTCAGACATATTAAAGAGAGCTGAGCTGACATGATTTCATGAATTAAAATCAGGCATATAAGTGCAAAAGATGTAAATGCAATTTCACACATAATGAGCATATGCAAAACAGTCAAAATATGCTCCCCCTCACAAAATGTCGTAAGGGTGACAATCACCAAGTTCCCCACGCAAGTAGGCAAAACGAGAAGCATCAAGGGGTTTTGTGAAAATATCGGCTAGCTGGTGTTGGGTATCAACATATTGAAGCTCAATATAACCCTTCTCATTATGATCTCTGAGAAAATGATATCGCACATCAATGTGTTTGGTTCTGTAGTGCTGGATCGGGTTGTTTGCAATACAAATAGCACTAGTATTATCACAGAAAAGTGGAACACTCTTATAATCTAACCTGAAGTCCCGCAAAGTGGAAACCATCCACAAAATCTGAGAGCAACAGCTAGCTGCAGCAACATATTCGGCCTCAGTCATCGATTGTGCAACACTAGACTGTTTGCGAGAAGACCAACAAACCAGTGATGTACCCAGAAAGTGACAAGTACCTGAGGTACTCTTCCTATTAATCCTACACCCAGCAAAATCCGCATCGGAATAACCTCGAAGACACAAAGAGGAAGACGCCGAATACCAAATGCCGAATTCTAAGGTATGTTTGAGATACCTGAGAATGCGCTTTACTGCTTGGCGGTGTGAAGCTCATGGTGAAGCCTGAAAACGAGCGCACAGACACACTGCGAAGTGTATGTCTGGCCTCGTAGCAGTCAAGTAGAGGAGGGAGCCGATCATGCTTCGGAACTCCTTCTGATCTACGACTTCTCTAACCTCGTCAGGATCTAATGCTACAGATGTAGCCATTGGAGTGGCAAGGGGCTTCGCATTAGCCATGTCGAACTTCTTGAGCAGGTCCTTGGTGTACATTGTCTGGTGGACGAAAGTACCTTGTTGGCTTTGCTTGATTTGCAAACCAAGGAAAAAAGTGAGTTCGCCCATCATGGACATCTCGAACTCCCTGCTCATGACATCTGCAAACTCGGCAACCAAAGCATGAGAAGAGCCACCAAAGATGATATCATCCACATAAATCTGAACTAGGAGGAAATCTTTGCCATGCTTGAGAGTGAACAGGGTTTTATCAAAGATCCCATCAAATATCCCCGCTCAAGCAGAAAAGACTTAAGTCTATCATACCATGCCCGAGGGGCCTGCTTGAGTCCATAAAGAGCCTTATGAAGTTTAAGGACTTTATGTGGGTATTTGGGGTTTTCAAAGCGAGGGGGTTGTTTTACATAAATATCTTCGCCTACGAAGCCATTAAGAAAAACACTTTTGACATCCATTTGATAGAGTTTGAAACCACGGGATGCCGCAAATGCAAGTAAAATCCTAATGGCCTCAAGACGAGTAACAGGTGTAAAAGTTTCAGTAAAATCAATCCCTTCTAATTGAGAATAACCCTGAGCTACCAGTCTAGCCTTGTTTCTAACTACAGTCCCATCCTCCCCTTGTTTGTTTTTAAAAATCCATTTTGTTCCAATGAAATGAACATTTGGAGGAGGATCAACGAAAGTCCAGACTTGGTTTCTCTCAAAATTTTCAAGTTCTTCATGCATGGCATTCATCCAACTAGAATCAAAAAGTACATGACTAACATCTAAGGGCTCGAAAGAAGCAACAAAAGCGGAATCAATGAAATGAGCATGAGAACGTGTTACCCTTTGATCAAGCTCACCAATGATCTGCTCGGGAGGATCCATCCTTTGAACATGGTGAGGAGCCTCGCGGCGGGAGGCACTCTCCCCCTCAACTTGTGCGTTGGAGTGGTCCAAGATGACCGATGTCGAGGTAGTTGCTTCGGGACCTTGTGCCGAAGTGGTCGAAGCGGGGTCGGCTTCGAGGGTTGATGTCGAGGGTAGTAGGGGTTCATCCTTGAAATCTTTGAGATCTTCTTGTTCGAAGATAGTCTATTCCATGTCATGTTCATTTGCCTGTTCAAGAGTAGAACTAACAGAGGGGGTTGATTCATCAAAAGTCACATCACATGACTCGATGACAGTGTTAGTCTCCAAATTATAAACACGATAAGAATGACCATGTGTAGTGTAACCCAAAAAGACCCCATCAGAAGAACGCGACTCAAATTTGTCCAAATTTCCACGTTTTAGGATAAAGCAACGACAACCAAAAACTCGATGATGAGTAACTTTGGGTTGTCTCCCAAAACGCAGTTCATAAGATGTCAAGTTCAAAATTGAGCGCAAGAAAATTCGGTTTGAGATGTAACAAGCAGTGTTCATGGCCTCAGCCCAGAATTTCCAAGGAGTCCTATGCTCATCGAGCATCGTCCTAGCCATCTCAACCAAAGTGCGGTTCTTTCTCTCAACAACACCGTTCTGTTAAGGAACCCGCGGAGCATAGAATTGATGTTCTATGCCATGCTCCATGCAAAAGTCAACAAAGAGACTGTTCTTGAACTCAGTGCCATTATCACTTCGAATGAATTTCAATGCACCAGGGAGTTCAGTGAAAAGTCTCAAAGCCAAGCTCCGAAAGTGTGAAAACACTTCATCCTTGCTGGCAAGAAAGAAGACCCAAGAGTAGCGAGAGAAATCGTCGACAATGACTAACACATACCACTTGCCGCCTAAAGAACTAACATGAGAAGGACATACAGTGTCCATGTGGAGAAGTTCTCCGGGTTGCTCAGTCATCACCGTGGTGACTGGCGAGTGCGAAGCGGCCATCATTTTTCCATGTCGACATGGAGCGCAAACTAAATTCCTCTCAAACTTGAGCTTGGGCAATCCTCGGATCAGACCTAGGGCACTCAGACGAGCGAGCAACTCAAAGCTCATATACCCTAGTCTCCTATGCCACTTCCAAAGCTCAGAAGTAGAATGTGCCACAAGAAAATGAGAAGAACCAGATGACTCAGAAAAATCAGCTCCAAAAACTCTCCCAACTCTAAAGATCTTACAAACCACAACGCCATCAGAATTGAGTACTTGCGAAGTATCGCGATGGAATCACACTTCGAAGCCCTCATCAAGCAATTGAGATATAGAAAGCAAATTGTATCCCAAATTCTCAACCAAAGCAACATCTTTGAGAGTGAAATTCGAGTTAATTCTTACCACACCTTTACCTTTCACTCTACTCCTTTGATTGTTCCCGAAGGTGATATGTTCCTTTTGCTTGGTTGTGGTGAGGCTGGAGAACCATGCTGCATCTCCAGTCATATGGCGCGAACAACCGGAGTCCATGATCCACGTGCCCTCCAGGCCTTGATCTGGCGCCTACACATGATAAGAAAATCTCGATCGCTCAGTGCTGGGGTGAGTGAAAATATGTAGAGGTATCCAGCAGTGAGTGATACGAGTAGTAGGCACAGTAAAAGTAGACTGTCTACGCACAGGATAATCAGAATGATGCAAAGTGCAAGGTCTACCTACATGCTGAGATCTAAAAGCATGACGAGGTCTCCTACTCTGACGAGGTACAAAGCTACTCGCCCGAGGTCTACCACCATATGGAACATGGTGAACACCTCGAGGAGCAAAACCTCTCCGAGAAGCACGAGGAGCCTCGAAAACAGAACGTGAGTACAACTCAGACTCATGCATACCTCGAGATGGGTAATGCATGTCCTGGAAACTCATCACCTGAGAGCGTCGCTCATCCTTGATGTGACGAAAACAGAACCCAACCAGATGACCCACACGCTGACAACAGGAACAATGAAACACTCTCCTAGGGGCACTCTCATGGGTCATAGAAGCAACTCTCATAGGCTCCTTGGGCTTCTGCTGAGTGGTTTTCTTGGGAGGGATTTTCTTGGCAGGAGGAGTGGTTTTCTTTGGAGTCCGGGTAGGCTTTTTGGCTGATGGAGTGTCTAACAGAGCTCTCTCTTTCTCTAAGGTAGTGGGTGAGGTAAAAACAGTTTTGTTCTCACTGTCTGAAGTAATCCTCTCAAAACCCAATCCCAGAGCTAATCCTGCTCTATCAGCACACATCTTGGTTTTGGCCAAGAGCAAGTCCATCCTACCCTTTCCCTCAGTGCATTTGTTAACCACAGAAAGAAGGTAGTCATTTTCAGTCATGAGATTCTCAGCTCGCTCTCTAACAGTGCCTAGCTGGTCCTTAAGGGTTATGCATGTGTCACACAGAGGTTGCACATCCTTAGAACTACCGGCCCTCTCCAATCTAGCCTCTAAGTCCTGAACATGCTTATCACGTAAATCAATGCTCTTACATAATAAGGGGAAGTTCATGCATTCAATTATATCATGAGGACTAGAATCAACCATCAAAAGCTGCTTCTGTGCAGTCTCAAGCTCAGAAAGAGTTTGAGCATGCACAGAGCGCAACTGAGCCAACTCACCCATGACAACAGTGCAAGATTCACATTCAGCATCATTAACCCTAAACTTAAGCATGTCATAATCAGTAGACACAGATTCTATCCTAAGTCTAAGGTCTTTTCTATCTCTAGCGGCTTGCACAAGTAACCTATCATGACCAAGAACTACTTCATTCAGCTCATCTAGTTTAATTAAAAGCTGGTCATAGGATAGAGGTACCTCAGATGAGTCAAGCTCATCGCCGCTGTGATCGCTGTAGGCCATGAAGCAGAGGCCGGTGAAATCTCGTCCCTTCTTGTCCTTCGTCTCCTCCTTCCTTGGGGATTCCTCCTCTTCATCAGAGCTTGACTCCTCATTTGAGGAAGTGTCGATGTCGCTGAGAGCAGCAACAAATGCTCTGGAAGCGGCTTTGGCTACCCTCTTAGCCACCTTGCCGCGCTTGCCCTTCACAAAGGGTTTTCTCTCCTTCTTGTGGTATTTGGGGCGCTCACTCTCATCTCTCTTCTTGAGTTTAGGGCAATTGGCCTTGATGTGAGAAGTGTCGCCACACTCAAAACAACCACTAAAACCACTTCTCCTCTGATCCCATCTCTCATGGTGAAAACGGGTGAACCTTCTGGCAATGAGAGCAAGCTCATCATCATCCAGAGTATCCACCTGCTCCTTAGTGACGGAGACCAGGGAGGACAAAGCAAAACCATCTGCAAAAACACAAGTACCTGATGTGCTTGGTTCTGTAGTGGTGCCACAGCTAGTGCTAGAAACCAATGCCAATGGTTGTGGCAAGGAGTTTCTATGCACTACAAGAGATGCCTTGGCAATCTCTATGGACTTCAGCTTGCTGAAGAGATCATCACAGGTCAATGTGTCATAACCTGCGGACTCCTCAATGCTAGATATCTTCACTTCCCATATGCTACGATCAAGAGCATAGAGAAGCTTGATAGCCCTATCATGATCATTGTAAGCAAGCATCCTGTTGGACCGCAAGTTACTCACTATCGCATCAAATCAAGAAAACATGGCATCTATAGATTCACCTGGTGCCTGCACAAACAGCTGATACTGTTGATTGTATGTGCTTTGGCGCCTGGCCTTAATCTGTGTAGAGCCCTCATGAAAAATAGTGAGTGTAGTCCAAATCTCCCTAGCTGTCCTTAGGTGCTACACCCTATCAAACTCACTTCTACTCAAACCAATGAACAATATATTTCTAGCCTTGGAGTTGCATTATACTGATCCTTCTCTGTTTGAGAGGTGCGAGTTTTAGGGATGGAGTATTTTTAGTCCACAATCTCCCAAATTGCATTTCCTTGGCTTAGCAAGTAAGCCTCCATGCGCACCTTCCAGTATGCAAAATCAGTCCCATCGAATAGAGGTATTTTACTAACTCTGTCCATGTCGCCAACAGATCACAAAACCGGTTAAGGTCAACTGGTGATCTTAACCTGCTCTGATACCAATTGTTGGACCGAAAACGGCGACCAGAGGGGGGTGAATGGGAGCTTTTAAAATTTCAGACTAAAAATAGCCTTTTGTTTTGCTTCTGTCTTCTGCGGAACAGGCTTCGAACTCACCCTTCAAAGTTCTGGTTCGGAGTTATTTCACAGCTCCGAAATCAGGCTTCGCAAGGAGCAAAAGTTCGAAGCCAAGAAGACTTCGCTCTACCCACAACCCCGAAATTTAGCTCTGCTAAGTCAGTGCAGCACACAGGGTGCCTTTGAGCAGGCTTCACACTTCACCCTTCGCAAGAGCGGACTTCCCTCTGAGGACTTCGATCACCTCTGCTAAGTTAGTGCAGGCTCCGCACATAGGGTGCCTTCGAGCAGGCTTCGCACTTCACCATTCGCAAGAGCAGACTTCCCTCTGAGGACTTCGACCAAAGACTCAGCGACAACAATTGGTGCTAGGCTTCGTACTTCGAAGGTCTAAACGCACACTGAACAGACTTCGCCGAGGACTTCAACAAGGGAAGAAAACGGGCTTCGAACAGTGCTTCGCTAGTAATCAGAGAGGTCTAGCCTCCAGTTTACATAGAGCGAACAGACACTGAAAACACACTTCACCCAGACAGACTTCTCACACACCTCTCCAGAAAACTCACAAGAAGATGGTGCAAAGAGAAATCAAAGCATGCAGTGAAGTACGCATACAAGTTCAAGCAGGAAAAGAAAACAAAATCAAAGCTTCATTGCTTGAATAGGGAACACAAAATGAACTCACAGACTGAATACAGAGTATGTGGCGGCTAGCACAGGAGCTCAAAAATGACTGCTCAAAGTGTTGATGTGACCTAGCCAGCCTCCACTGTTTATAGTGACTATTCAGCCCTGTGAATAGACTACTTTACCCCTATGGTTTACACTGTTTTTGTCTCATCAGAACAAGGGTATAGCTGGTAGTCTACTTTATTTGGAGTTTTCTTTTGTCAGCTTCGCAGAGGGGACAGTACCAGCTTTTGCAGAGCAGACGCTGTCAGCCTTTGCAGTTATCGACCCTTCTGAAGCCCCCCTTCGCACGCGAGGGGTGCGGTAGCTTCGGTGAGAAGCCTTGAGCCTGATGTCCTTCGCTTCACCGAAGTCAGCCTTCGATACAGTGACGGTTTTGAGCCGAAGCCATCAAAACCCTTGGGCCTTCGCACCAACACCTTCGGAGTGGACCACCGCGGCTTCGCAGCTTCTCCCAGCTCGAACTCCGTCAGTTCGTGTACCGAATCCATGTATGGCCGAAGTACCTCAAGTCAGCCTCACTCTGAAGCCCCACCTTCAGAGTACCACCCTTTAAAGTCCCTCCTTCGTCCAAGGCCTCCGCATGAAGCATTCCATGAGCACTTCGTCGCAGTGTCTCTCCCCGAGCACACTCCTCGATGATCCTCACCCAGACCATGCCTTTGATGCACCTTGTCTTCTGAGATCTTCATCGGGTATGCCTTCGAGTGTCTCCTCCAGAGCACACTTCGAACGCCTTGCCTCATTGCTGAGGACTTGGCCCACCATACTCCGAAGTCACTCCATTCGGAGTACCTTCACCCGGAGCTAGGCTCCGCACTTACTGCCTTCTCCTGGCGCAACTTGACCCGAGGTCCGACCTCGACCCCTTCGCAGCCTTCGTGACGGAGCTCCCTGCTCCCCTAGCATCAAGCCTCCCGCTTGACCTAGGTTTGTAGGACCGAAAGTAGCGACTAGAGGGGGGTGAATGGGCGAAGAAAGTCTTGTCTCGCTTCTTGTTCTCACGCCTGTAATCTTTCAGAGCCTTTCGAAAGAATCTTGTCTTGGGCTTGCCCTTCGTGGAGTTGTCGTGCTTGCCGGAGTTGTAGGAGTTGCCGCCGGTTCCCTTCTTGTAATTCTTCTGCTTGGAACAGTCGGCGATAAAATGACCTCGGTCACCACACTCAAAGCATCTGGATTTTGTGTTGTGTCTCTTAAAAATTCGCTTATCATAAACCCGTCGCACCCGGTTGTTAAACAAGCATAGATCATCATCTCTTAGAGTATCAAGTTGTTCCTCGGAGATAGACATCAAGGAAAAGGTTGTACAACTCATGGCATTAGGATCAGCTGACGGTGTCGTAAGCGCCAGAGTCTTTGAGCCAGAATCACTGAGATTTGATCTCAACTGAATATCGACCTCTGAGGCCTTGAGCTTACTAAAAAGCTCTGCGGTGGTCAAGGTATCATAGGATGCGCTCTCAACAATAGAAGAAACCTTGATCTCCCAGATCTTAGGGTCCAAGGTATGGAGTACCTTAAGCGCATGTTCATGATCTGAGACTAGCTGATCACGCTCGGCCTTGTTGACACGAAGCTTGTTAATGATCGATTGAAAATGACCAAACAACGCCACAACCGTCTCACCCGACTTCTGTGAGAAATTCTCATACTCACACCGGTAGGTCTGATAAAGCCTAGCCTTGACCTGAGCTGTCCCCTCATGATGTGCCTGGAGGGTAGCCCAGATCTCTCGAGCAGTGGTGATATGGCTAACACGCTCAAACTCACTAGGACCTAGACCAGAAAATAAAATATTCACCGCCTTACTATTATTTTGATGATGGGTAACTACATTTTTAGCAGTATCCGCAGCAATAGTCGTTATCGTGAAATTAGGATGAACGCAAATCTCCCATATGTCCGAGCTCTGGCTCATAACATATGCTCGTATGCGAGTCTTCCAATAAGTGTAGCCAAAAGCCTCTAGGGACGGGATTTTGCCAGAAGACTTCATGGCCACTACCTAGGTTTAGAATCGGTTAAGATATTAGAAAAACCTAACCTTGCTCTGATACCACTTGTAGGACCGAAAGTAGTGACTAGAGGGGGGTGAATAGGCGCCTACAAATTTCTTGCTAAACTATATTTTAATCCCACCACCCAAATGAACTTGACCAGACAAATAATATTTGCAAAGAAAATTTCAAGAATTAAAGTTGTCTAGCTTAAAAAATGACTGGTGTCCTAATTAAAATGATATTAAAAATAATCTAAATAAAACTACTGCAGTAAATAAAAACACCTAGAAAACAGTCACGAAATATTTATATTTCAGTCCAAAAATAAAATACTAATCAAATGAATAAAACATGGATCATTAAAAATTAATTCGGAAATAAACCTAAAATATTGCATGTAAATCTAGAATAAAAAATATTATTCCGACTAATAATATTTTTCTGTTTATACGAACTGATTAAATAATATTGAAATAAAAATATACGATTACTAAAATATTTAGGCAGATTAAATTACCATGAAATTTCTAAACAAGTTTTCGCTAATTAATTAATAGATGATTATCTCGAAAAATGATCTACTAAAAAATAGGAGATTAGAAACTAACCTGCATGCTCACGTAGACGTCGCCGTGAATCGCAGTTCCTTGTTCATCGTCGTGGGAAGCTGATGCGTCCTGCTCAAAAAAATTGCACCGCCGAACAGCAGTGCTAGCAGGCCTAGCCATGCAAGCTATTCATAGCCTCGTGACGCGCACATGCATGCTTGCTGTGGAAAGCAAACCGTGGAGAAGTTTGCCGTGGGGCCCACGAGAGCACAAAACGCCGGATGAAAAACTCTGCACGCCGTGCGTCAGAGGAAAAGAAGCATGCGCTGTAGATAAAAACTTTCGCCGTTGAGACGGAGTGCTGCTTGGCCGGCTGTTTTACTTTTCGCCAGGAGATGTCACGCCAGAGAAAAGCTTGCAGATGAAAACTTTTTGGTGGAAGACGAATGCGGACGAAACAAAAAAGTGGACTGTATATTGATCTGGAAAGAAACAGTCATCTATCCCCAGCGGGGATAGGGGCCTATTTATAGGCGACTCCTAATACATAAAAAGACTAATTTACCCCTAGGGTAAATTAACACTGACTCTAAAATAAATTCCGAAAATTACTAAAATATTCTTACAAAAATCACCTGACTCAAATAAAAATATTCTAAACTTAAAAACTAAATATTAATATCCTAAAAATGAATTAATCATAGATTGTCAGTTTTGCGCCGAAACTGACAAAGCATCCACTGTATTCGCACCGGGTACCCGGATTGGGACGACCCGACCCCGCAGCTTCCTCAGCCCGGCAATCACTCGCTGCCCGTGTACCTGAGTCAAACCCAGTCAACAGACCAGTGGATCATCTGTCGCTCCTAGCCATATACCCAGATTGGGCCAGCCCAACTCCGCGGCTCCTCTGCCCGGCCGTCACTCACTGCCCGTGTACCTGAGTCACATGTGCCTCATACTCGGCAGGTCTTCATATCTCCCTTCCTTTGACTTCCATTGACAATCACTCATCACATCTGGAGTATCAAACCCATGTACTTCAACATGGTTTCTCAATCTCACCCTTGATGAGTGCGTTGTCAACACCCTTTTTAGCTCATCTTCAGAACCTGCAAAACATGTGGAAACAAGAAAACAAAACAAAAGAAAATAGAAGAAAGAAAATAAAAGTTTAACCCTAATGACCAGAAGCCAAACCGAAGCAAGAAAAATGGTCATTATGGTTAACCAAAACAAAGACTAAAAAACAAGTGCAATTCTCAGAATTACCAACAAGGAACTCCCCCTGAAATAAAACCCAGAGAAAGCTAAAAAAATGTTCTCTAAACACCAAAATTTCTCCCCCTTGTTGACAATTTAACTCATCAAGTGAGACTAAGTGCACTTTAAAGAGACATAGACACAAACTCCCCCTGAAATGCAGCTCCCCCTCAAAATATGCCATGAATGCAGGTGGGGTGCAGGCGGAGTGTGAAAAGCATGCTTCTTAGATATGATTAACTGCAATTACAACATCTAACAGGTATAGCAAAAGATGTACTGTCTAAGATACATGACATGATCAGTGCAAACAGATGATATCTAAAGAAAGTCATTAGCACGCATTTTTCGATTTTTGCAAAACAAAAGCATCACCACATTTTCTAGTTGACAAGCAAAGTAAAGCATGAGATGCAAAAGCTAACTAATATCTACCAAGATAAGCATTGTCCAAAACAAAGTGCTTCAGCAAACTTTTCATCTTTTTAAATTTTTCAGACTGATTCTTTTTCCTTTTTATTTATTTTTTTTTCATTTCTGCCAGTGGTTATTTGCATGTCAAACCTTATGCTAACTGACCAAGTCAAGCCTAGGCCAGAACTGGACCATCAGAAGCTTAAGACATTGGTCTTGGCATACATTACACCTTCCTAGTTCATACCAAAGTGCTATGGTAAGCAGTCCAGAACAATGCAATGCGACAAAGCAAACCCACCTGGATCTTTTCTAATAATCATAAAAATGCTTAAATTTCTCATTTTTCTGAATTTTTATCATTTTTATAACATATTTTTCATATTTAAAGTATATAGATGTCCAAGTTGCATATCTGCATCTAAGTAATGATCTAGCTATCAGGCATGTAAAAGATAGCGAAAACATTCAGCCTTCACATGCTAGTTACCAGAAGCAATGTTGATCGTTTTTTCAATTTTAAAGCATAAAAGCCATGCATATGACAAGTATCAGATATATCATGTGAACTAAACCAGAACATGATCATCGACAGGTAATCAAAAGCATATACTAGCTAGAGAAAGTAAGGCAGATTAATCATATAACAAAAGCAAGCTCAAAGTGTGATTGATGGTTATGCATGATATGAACGCACACAAAAAGACTCAAGAACAAAAAATAAAGAAGAAAGTAAAACTGATACCAATGAAAAGCTGACTCAAAATATCCTAAAAAGGATACACAACTCCCAAATCAAGATCAATAATCATGAGTGGGAACAAACGGTCCAACGCTAGGTTTGGCAAAGGTGTTAAACCAGTGTCGAGCCATCTGCTCGTATGTAGGAAAGCAGAAAGAATCATATTAGTTTGGACCAAAACGCGGCTCAAAAAGCGGTCCTCTGTTCTTCCTAAAATCACGGTCACGAGGTCCAAAACCATATCCATAACGATCTGGAACTCTGCCGAAAGGGAAACCACCCTCCGGAGCACGGTCATGAAAACCGTCTCCTCTACCACCACCTACACGACGTGGCCTGGCCTCTAGCCTCTCTCTACGTCGAGGAACTCTCTGTCTACCACCCTGCTGGTAGAACTTCTCATGCTCACTTTGAGCTCTCTCTGCTCGCTCAACCCGCTTCCTCCTGAAGCAAAACTCCTCAAGATGCCCGTCTCTCTGACAAAACTCACAGTGATAGGTAGGCTTCTTGGTATGTGCTTGAGGCTTGGGATTCTTAGGCTTGGTGGTGTTTGGTGTATCATCTTTGGTGTGAGAGGGTCCAGGTAAGGAATCAAGAGAAGTGTGAAGAGTTTTAGACTTTGGGACCCAGATTTGCTTCTTAGATGGAGCTTTAGGTTGTTCTTGGAACACTCCATCCTTGGGCTGACTATCCTTAAAGGACTCAATGGAGTGAGTCTTGGGATATCTCTGTTCGGGAGTCATCTTACTCAACTCCACTGCACGGCTAATTGCACTCTCAAAATCAGCCTTGGTATATGTGTAACCTACCCAAACCCATCATGTCTCTTGAACTGCTGGATCATCATGCTGAGCTGTGGCTCTCCGGCACTAATCCAGCTCAGGATCTGACGGAGGTAAAAGTTCTCGTTCTGAACATCAGCTAGCTCCTCTCTCAAAAAAACTAACACCTCCACCTCAGACAAGCAGATCTCACACTATTTATCAACTACGACAGACTTCTCAGCTTTTAGCTTGATCAACTCCATTCTCATGGACAAACAGTTTTCACAAACAGTGGGTGGAACTAACAAGGTCTCAAGCTCTAGTTTAGTCTGCTCTATCTCAGCTCTCACTCCAGCTAACTAGCTCAACTGCTCATCACTCTTGGCTCTCAGCTCAGCTATACTAGCTAAATGGGATGGGCAGTCTACGCAAGGTGCGACGACAGTGGCATGAGCATCTTTTATCTCCTGCTGAGCACTTTCAAGATCAGTGGCCAAAGCATCTCTCTCATCTAAGCTCTCTGTGTACCTGGACTTAAGAGTCGTCAGGTCACACAACAACACCTCACAGTTAGGGCACTCACCACTATCACCCAAGCAAGGGGAAGAAGACAGACTCTTAATCTTGCCATTTGCTATGGCAAGCTCACTCTCAAGCTCATCTATCCTCCTCTTAGACCCTCTAAGTAGTTTCTCCCTATACTTCAACTCATGACTGTTCTGTTCTAGTAAATTTACAACTTCTTGTTCATAGGAAGATGCCTTCTCATCGTCATCGTCGTCGGAGTCATCGGAGGAGTCCTTCTCTTTCTTCTCCCCAAGAGCCATTGAGCAGAAGCTATTGTGGGATCTTCGGCTGTGACGTGAGAGACTCTTCGGCTTGTCCCCGAAGCCCATGAAACAGAGGCCCACCGGATTGTCCCTGTCCTTCCCCTTCCTGATCATGATCTCTTCATCACTTCAACTTGAAGATGAGGAGGAAGATGAGGATCTCTTGGAGTATCTTTTCTCCATCTCGGCGAAGAAAGTCTTGTCTCTCTTCTTGTTCTCACGCCTGTAATCTTTCAGAGCCTTTTGAAAGACTCTTGTCTTGGGCTTGCCCTTCGTGGAGTTGTCGTGCTTGCCGGAGTTGTAGGAGTTGCCGCCGGTTCCCTTCTTGTAATTCTTCTGCTTGGAACAGTCGGCGATAAAATGACATGGGTCACCACACTCAAAGCATCCAGATTTTGTGCTGTGTCTCTTAAACATTCGCTTATCATAAACACGTCGCACCCGGTTGTTAAGCAAGTACAGATCATCATCTCCTAGAGTATCAAGTTGTTCCTCGGAGATAGACATCAAGGAAAAGGCTGTACAACTCATGGCATTAGGATCAGCCGACGGTGTCGTAAGTGCCAGAGTCTTTGAGCCAGAATCACTGAGATTTGATCTCAACTGAATATCGACCTCTGAGGCCTTGAGCTTACTAAAAAGCTCTGCGATGGTCAAGGTATCATAGGACACGCTCTCAACAATAGAAGAAACCTTGATCTCCTAGATCTTATGGTCCAAGGTATGGAGTACCTTAAGCGCCTGTTCTTGATCTGAGACCAGCTAATCATGCTCGGCCTTGTTGACACGAAGCTTGTTAATGATCGATTGAAAACGACCAAACAACGCCTCAACCGTCTCACCCGGCTTCTATGAGAAATTCTCATACTCACGCCGGTAGGTCTGATAAAGCCTAGCCTTGACCTGAGCTGTCCCCTCATGATGTGCCTAGAGGGTAGCCCAGATCTCTCGAGCAGTGGTGATATGGCTAACACGCTCAAACTCACTAGGACCTAGACCAGAAAATAAAATATTCACCGCCTTACTATTATTTTGATGCTGGGTAACTACATTTTTAGCAGTATCCGCAGCAATAGTCGTTATCGTGAAATTAGGATGAACGCAAATCTCCCATATGTCCGAGCTGTGGCTCATAAGGTATGCTCGCATGCGAGTCTTCCAATAAGTGTAGCCAAAAGCCTCTAGGGATGGGATTTTGCTAGAAGACTTCATGGTCACTACCTTGGTTTAAAATCGGTTAAGATATTAGAAAAACCTAACCTTGCTCTGATACCACTTGTAGGACCGAAAGTAGCGACCAGAGGGGGGTGAATGGGCGCCTACAAATTTGTTGCTAAACTATATTTTAATCCCACCACCCAAATGAACTTGACCAGACAAATAATATTTGCAAAGAAAATTTCAGGAATTAAAGTTGTCTAGCTTAAAAAATGACCAGTGTCCTAATTAAAATGATATTAAAAATAATCTAAATAAAAATACTGCAGTAAATAAAAACACCTAGAAAATAGTCACGAAATATTTATATTTCAGTCCAGAATTAAAATACTAATCAAATGAATAAAACATGGATCATTAAAAATTAATTCGGAAATAAACCTAAAATATTGCACGTAAATCTAGAATAAAAAATATTATTGCGACTAATAATATTTTTCTGTTTATACGAACTGATTAAAGAATATTGAAATAAAAATATATGTGTACTAAAATATTTAGGCAGATTAAATTACCACGAAATTTCTAAACAAGTTTTCGCTAATTAATTAATAGATGATTATCTATAAAAATGATCTACTAAAAAATAGGAGATTAGAAACTAACTTGCATGCTCACGTAGACGTCGCCGTGAATCGCAGTTCCTTGTTCATCGTCGTGGGACGCTGATGCGTCCTGCTCAAAAAAATTGCACCGCCGAACAGCAGTGCTAGCAGGCCTAGCCGTGCAAGCTATTCATAGCCTCGTGACGCGCACCTACATGCTTGCTGTGGAAAGCAAACCATGGAGAAGTTTGCCGTGGGGCCCACGAGAGCACAAAACGCCGGATGAAAAACTCTGCACGTCGTGCGTCAGAGGAAAAGAAGCATGCGCTGTAGATAAAAACTTTCGCCGTTGAGACGGAGTGCTGCTCGGCCGGCTATTTTACTTTTCGCCAGGAGATGTCACGCCAGAGAAAAGCTTGTAGATGAAAACTTTTTGGTGGAAGACGAATGCGGACAAAACAAAAAAGTGGACTGTATATTGATCTGGAAAGAAACAGTCATCTATCCCCAGGGGGGATAGGGGCCTATTTATAGGCGACTCCTAATACATAAAAAGACTAATTTACCCCTAGGGTAAATTAACACTGACTCTAAAATAAATTCCGAAAATTACTAAAATATTCTTAGAAAAATCACCTGACTGAAATAAAAATATTCTAAACTTAAAAACTAAATATTAATATCCTAAAAATGAATTAATCATAGATTGTCAATTTTGCGCCGAAACTGACAAAGCGTCCACTGTCTTCGCACCGGGTACCCGGATTGGGCCGATGAGGAGCCATGCTGAATAGCGTGGGCCTCATGGCTCTAGAAGTGATGAGTCATTATCAACGATAGTCAAAGAGGACTGAAGAAGAGAAGAGATCTGCTGTTTCATGGGCCGCGTGTGACTCAGGTACACGGGCAGCGAGCGACTGTCGGGCAGAGGAGGCTGCGAAGTCGGGCTGGCCCAATCCGGGTGTATGGGCCAGAAGCAGTAGAAGACCCACTGGGCTTTTGACAAGGATTGAGTCAGGTACACGGGCGGTGAGCGATTGCCGGGCTGAGAGAGCTGCGGAGTCGGGCCGGCCCAATCCGGGTACCTGGTGCAAAGCCGGTGGAGGCTTTGTCAGTTTCGGCGTAAAACTGACAACCGTTGATTCTGTATCCGACTGTCCAGAAGAGAAGCCGTAGTCGCTACGAAAACTTAGCTTCCGGATAAGTCATCTGTAACTCTAGGCCCACAGTCAGTCAGTCGTGTCTGTAAAAATTCCTAAGGGCAGTAGAGTCTTTTCCTTTATTTTTGAGTCTGTAAAAACCCTAAGGGGCTGGTAGAATATTCCTAGTGTTGGGCTGCCTATAAATAGGACCCCAATCCCTAGGGTTTGGACTACCCTTTTGGCTGAAATCAAATCCTCTCTATTGGGTCACTTTTTGTCTCTTGCCTTGCCTCTCTCTCTTCTCTGGTTCCCTGTTTGCGCCGCCAGGAAGTTTTGCCCCTGTGTTTAATGCCTTGCTTTTAATGTTGCAGTAAATGCCCTATTTCGTTGTGTGGTGCATCTGCAAAGGTTTTAAATGGCTTCATTTCATTAGCATAGCAAGTTTTCCCGTGATTTTAGAGGGTTTGGAGGCTTCGGCTGGGTGTGTTCTTCATTCTAGTAGTACTAGTTCTTCCTGTTGGAAGTAGTACTACTTCCCTGCAGCTACAGTGTTCTGTGCAGCTTTTCACCTTCTACTGCACAGTTTTTTGATCGAAGCTGACAGGGTCTATTATCTTTTCTGGCTGTGTCTCTGGTGAAGTCTTTCTCTGTTCGAAGCCCCTCAGCTCCGTGAGACAGGCTTCGATTTAACATCTTCGAAGGCTTCGCTCAATCTTCGATCTTCGGTGTGCGGTCTATGTTGATAAGCTTCGAAGTATTTTTTCTGAACGGTCAGCATCGCATACTTCGAACAACATACTCCGAATCTAGCTGTTCGAAGTCCACACTTCGGTAGGCTTCGAAGTTGGGTTCGAAGCTTGTCATTTCTGACAGACTTTGTTTTGATTTCCTTGTGGCGTGTCAGCCTTCGGTTCTCTTTTCGAAGCTTTCTCTGTTCGAAGGTAGAGTGTAGGCTTTGGACTTAGTTTTCTGTCGTGTGACAGGCTTCGCATCTTTGTCCGAAGGTTGTCTGTTTGTGGGTTGCGTTCGAAGTTTTCTATTCGAAGGTTCTTGCTCCGAAGCTCTCGGTTCGAAGCTGTGTTCGAAGCCTTGACTTCGAAGTACATACTTCGAACCAGGCTCCGGCATTGTCTTACTTCGCTCCGAAGTACACTTCGCTACTTACCACTTCGAACTAGGCTAGACCGTGACACCTTCGGCATCTCGGACAGGCTCCGTCACCAACCTCCGAAGCAGACCTCGACGCGCGAAGGAGGCTTCGCCCAGTTCCGAACAGGAGACAAATTTGGACAGTAACTTCTCTTTTCATCTTACACTTTCTTAGATCATTTCTTTGAGAAGTTTAGGCCTGTTACACCTTGTTTAATCTGCCTAGTTGCACTACTTTAGTTTTACACTGTTTATCATCAGTTGCTTCTAGGTTAGAAACCTTTAGACTTAGGCCTTCTGTTTGTTTTTCTGCTGCGTAGTCTTGTGAGGTGCGTTGGGTACTGGGAGCAGGCCATTGAATCGAAAGAATTTTTTAAGGCGCCCATTCACCCCCCCTCTGGTCGCTACTTTCGGTCCTACAAGTGGTATCAGAGCTTGGTTAGGGTTTTTCCATACCTTAACCGGTTCTAAACCCCGGTAGTGACCATGACGTCTCCTGGCAAGGTCCCGTCCTTGGAAGCCTATGGCTATAACTATTGGAAGACTCGCATGCGAGCCTATCTCATGAGCCAGGGTTCGGACATTTGGGACATTTGCGTTCACACCACGTTTGTCATATTGCCAGTCACTGAGCAGGGTACTGCTGGTATCATTGCTCAGCATCTGAGCAACAGTAAGGCTGTGAACATTCTTTTCTCTGGTTTAGGTCCCACTGAGTTTGAGCGTGTGAGACATCTCTCCACTGCGAGAGAGATCTGGGCTACCCTCAAGGCACACCATGAGGGAACAGCTCAGGTCAAGGCTCGGCTCTATCAGACCTACCGGCGTGAGTACGAGAACTTCACACAAAAGCCGGGTGAATCTGTTGAAGCTTTGTTTGGTCGCTTTCAATCGATCATTAACAAGCTTCGGGACAACAAGGCTGAGGGTGCTCAGTGAGTCTCAGATCACGAGCAGGCGCTCAAGGTTCTCCATACCTTGGACCCAAAGATCTGGGAGATCAAGGTATCCTCTATCGTTGAGAGCACTTCTTACGATACCTTGACCATTTCTGAGTTATTTAGCAAGCTGAAGGCCACTGAGGTAGATATCCAGCTGAGATCAAATCTCACTGGTTCTGGATCAAAATCTCTGGCCCTTGCTACACCTTCTGTTGATCCCTCTTCTGTGAGTTGTGCTGGGTTCTCTTTGATGTCTATCACTGAGGACCAGCTTGAGTCCTTGGGAGAAGATGATTTGTGTCTGTTTAACAACCGGGTGCGTCGTGTCTATGACAAGAGAATGTTCAAAAGACACGGCACAAAATCCGGATGCTTTGAATGTGGTGATCCAGGACACTTCATCGCCGACTGCCCCAAGCGCAATGGATACAAGAAGGGCACCGGTGGTGGTTTCCACGACTCTGGCAAGCACGACAGCTCATCCTTCAAGGGCAAGCCGAAGACTCGATTCTTCAAGAAGGCCCTGAAGGACTACCGGCGAGAGAACAAGAAGCGCGACAAGGCCTTCTTCGCCGAGATGGAGAAAAGCTACTCCAAGCGGTCCACGTCTTGTTCCTCTTCATCGAGCTCAAGCGATGAGGAGATCACCGTCAAGAAGGGGAAGGACAAGGATGATCCGGCGGGCCTTTGCTTCATGGCCTTCGGAGACAAGCCGAAGAGCCGATCACACCAGCGCCGAAGATCCCGCAAGAGCTTCTGCTCTATGGCTCTTGGGGATAGAGAAGAAAAGACCTCCTCCGACGACTCCGACGACGACGACAGCAAGGTATCATCTTATGAGCGTGAAATTGTTGATTTACTTGAGAGCAATCGTCAGGAGTTGAAGTATCGGGAAAAACTGCTTAGGGGGGCTAAGAAAAGGATAGACGAATTAGAGAGTGAGCTTGCCGTGGCCAACGGCAGAATTGAGAATCTATCTTCTTCCCCTTGCTTGGGTGATAGCAGTGAGTGCCCGAACTGTGAGGTGCTTCTGTGTGACCTGTCGACTCTGAAGTCCAGGTACACAGAAAGGGTTGATGAGAGGGACGCTTTGGCCACTGAGCTTGAAAGCGCTCAGCTGGAGCTGAAAGATGCTCAAGCCACTATCGTCGCACCCTGTGTTGATTGCCCATCTCATCTAGCTGCCTTAGCTAAGCTGAAATCCAAGGGCGATGAGCATTTGGGTAATTTAGAGAGGTTGAGAGCTGAGCTTGCCCAGACTAGGCTAGAGCTTGAGACACTGTCAGTTCCACCCACTGTCTGTGAGAACTGCCTGTCTCTTAGAATGGAGTTGATTAAGCTTAAAGCCGAAAAGTCTGTCCAAGTAGAGAGTGAGTGTGAGACCTGCTTGTCTCAGGTGGAGGTTCTAGCTTCCTTGAGAGAGGAGATAGCAGATTCTCAGAATGTGAACTTTTACCTCCGTTCTATCCTGAGTTGGATCAGTGCCAGAGAGCCACAACTTGGCATGATGATCCAGCAGTTCAAGAGGCAGGATGGGTTTGGGGTAGGTTACACCTACACCAAGGCTGACTTTGAGAGTGCCATTAGCCGGGCAGTGGAGTGGAGTAAAATGACTCCAGAGCAGAGGTATCCCAAGACTCACTCCACTGAGTCTTCCCAGGCTTGTCAGCCCAAGGATGGAGTGATCCATGAACCACCTAAAGCTCCACCCAAGAAACCTATCTGGGTTCCAAAGCCCAAAAATCTTCACACTTCTCTTGACTCTCTTCCTGGACCCTCTCAGCCCAAGAAGGCAACACCAATCACCACCAAGCCCAAGAACCCCAAGCCTCAACCACATCCCAAGAAGCCTACCTATCATTGTGAGTACTGTCAGAGAGACGGGCATCTTGCGGAGTTTTGCTTCAGAAGGAAGCGGGTTGAGAGAGCAGAGAGGGCTCATAGTGATCAGGAGCAGTTCTACCAGCAGGGTGGTAGACTGTGTGTTCCTCGGCGCGGGGAGAGGCTGGAGGCCAGGCCGCGTCGTGTAGGTGGTGGTAGAGGAGACGACTTTCTTGCCCGTGCTCCAGTTGGTGGTGTCCATTCCGGCAGAGTTCCAGACCGTGTTGGCTACGGTTCTGGACCTCATGGCCGCAGGGTTAGGCAGAATCGAGGACCACGCTTTGAGCCGCGTTTTGGTCCAAACTCTTTTGATGGTTTTCGCCTTCCATCTTTTGAGCAGATGGCTCGACACTGGTTTAGCTCTTTTGCTAAACCTGGTGCCGGACCATTTGCTCCCACTTACAGCCACTGATTGTGCAGGACCGGGGACTGGAGGATGTTTGGATCATGGACTCAGGATGCTCTCGCCACATGACGGGACATCGCAGATGGTTCTCCAGTCTCACTCCCCCGAGCTCCAAAGAGTACATCACGTTCGGGAACAGCGGTCAAGGGAAAGTAAGTGGCATAGGCTCAATTCGCATTTCAGATCATTTCTCTTTGAAGAATGTTGCTTTGGTTAAAAATTTGAACTTCAACTTGATTTCTGTTTCGCAACTTCTTGAGGATGGTTTGGAAGTGTGTTTTAAGAAGGGCAATTCTTCTGTGGTTGATTCTAGAGGGTCTTTGATTTGCCAGATTTTACCTTTCGGTAAAGTTTTTCGAATTGACTTCTCTAGTTCTTTTGGCCCTTCTCGCTGTTTGATTGCTGGATCTTCTTCTGAGCTCTGGAAGTGGCATAGGAGGTTAGGTCACTTGAGTTTTGATCTGCTAGTCAGGTTAAGCTCTATGGACCTCATCCGAGGATTGCCCAAGCTTAAGATGGAGAAGGATTTAGTTTGTCATCCCTGTCGTCATGGGAAAATGGTTGCCGCTTCTCACTCACATGTGACTCAGGTGATGACTTCGTATCCGGGCGAGCTTTTACATTTGGACACTGTAGGTCCTGCTCGGGTACGCTCAGTCGGTGGGAAGTGGTATGCACTTGTGATTGTTGACGACTTTTCTCGATTCTCGTGGGTTTTCTTTTTGGAGTCTAAGGATGAAACTTTTCAATTTGTCCATGACCTGATTTTGAAACTGAAGAATGAGAACAATGGTCGGATGCGAGCAATTCGCTCGGACAATGGCTCTGAGTTCAAGAACTCTCAGTTCGTCAGTTTCTGTAGTGATCAGGGTCTGGACCATCAGTTTTCTTCTCCTTACACTCCCCCACAGAACGGCGTTGTGGAACGAAAGAACCGCACGCTAGTTGAGATGGCCAGGACGATGCTCGATGAGCACAGGACTCCTAGGCGTTTTTGGGCTGAAGCCATGAACACGGCTTGCTATCTGGCCAACCGCATTTTTCTTAGAGCTTACCTTGGTAAGACATCTTATGAATTGCGGTTTGGCAGACAGCCCAAGGTGAGCCACTTGCGAGCGTTTGGCTGCAAGTGCTTTGTGCTCAAGAAGGGAGGGCATTTGGACAAGTTTGAGTCTCGTTGCTGGGATGGTGTTTTTTTTGGTTATGCATTGCATTCTCGAGGCTTCCGTGTTTGGAACCTCGAATCCCAACTGCTTGTCGAGACTTGTGAGGTTTCTTTCTATGAGTCCTTGCCTTCTTTGACTCCTTCTTTTGAGCTTTCTGGTGGTGATGAGCTCGGAGAGTCCATCTTCGAGGAAGATGAGGATACTCCAGCTGCTGATGAGGGTGGGCCTTCTGCATCCCCCGCAGAGCCCACACTTTCTGAGACTTCGACTGAGGATGAGGGCGGACCTCTGATCACTTCTTCCACATCGATCGAGCCCCCTCAGTCGAGTCCAGAAGTGCCAGCTGCTGACTCTGGTGAGGTGACTTCAGATCACCAGGGAACCCGAGCAGTTCAGCGTGACCATCCCTCAGAGCTCATCATAGGTGATCTGACTGAGAGAACTTTGCGTTCTTCTGCCTCTCTTGTTGTGTTTGCTGAATCTGCGTTTGTTGCATCTTTTGAGCCCAGAGATGTTTCTCATGCTCTTTCTGATTCTAATTGGATTAATGCTATGCAAGAAGAGCTTGAGAACTTTGTCCGCAATCGGGTTTGGACACTAGTTGAGCCGCCACCAGGATGCAACCCCATAGGCACCAAGTGGGTATTCAAGAACAAACAAGGTGAAGATGGGGTTGTGGTGCGCAACAAAGCTCGACTAGTTGCCCAGGGTTATTGCCAGAAGGAAGGTATTGACTTTGAAGAAACCTTCGCCCCTGTTGCCCGTCTTGAGTCCATTCGCATTCTTTTAGCTTTTGCCGCTTCGAAGGGTTTTAAGCTTTTTCAAATGGACGTTAAGAGTGCTTTTCTGAACGGGTTCATAGAGGAGGAAGTTTATGTTAGGCAACCCCCCGGTTTTGAGAACCCTAAGTTTCCTCGACATGTTTTTAAGTTGCACAAAGCTTTATACGGGTTGAAGCAAGCCCCCAGGGCTTGGTATGACCGGTTGAAGCAATTTTTGTTGGGGAAGGGCTTTGTGATGGGTTCTGTGGACAAAACTCTCTTTCTGCTCAGAGTTGCTTCAGACTTCTTAGTTGCTCAGATTTACGTGGACGATATTATCTTTGGCGGTACTACTGATTCTCTTGTGTCCAAGTTTTCTGAGCAGATGCACAGTGAGTTTGAGATGAGCCTCATGGGTGAGCTCAAGTACTTTTTAGGGCTCCAGATCAAGCAGACCAAGGACGGCACCTTCATCCACCAAGGTAAGTACACTCGTGATATGTTAAAGAAATTTGACTTTGGTGGTGAATTGAAGCCGCAGATGACCCCGATGGGCACTTCTGGGGGTCTGGACAAGGATGAGAGCGGCGTCAAAGTCAATGAAAGAGAGTTTCGAGGGATGATCGGTTCGTTGTTGTACTTAACGGCAACAAGACCAGACATACAGTTCGCTGTGGGACTTTGCGCGCGTTTTCAGTCTTCACCACGCGCGTCTCACCGGCAGGCTGTCAAGCGCATTTTTAGGTATCTCACTTATGCGCCCGATCTCGGTCTTTACTATTCAGCATCATCATCTCTTGATCTATCTGGCTTTTCGGATGCCGACTTTGGTGGGTGCCGGTTGGATCGCAAGTCGACTTCCGGTACTTGCCAGTTTCTTGGTTCTTCCCTTGTATCTTGGTCTTCTCGAAAGCAATCTGGAGTTGCTCTTTCGACCACAGAGGTTGAGTACGTAGCTGCTGCTAGCTGCTGCTCACAATTGGTTTGGATGATTTCCACTCTACGAGATTTTGGGTTATTCTTTCCTACCAGAGTTCCATTGTTTTGCGACAGCACCAGTGCTATTAGTGTAGGGAAAAACCCGTGTCTCCATTCAAAAACCAAACATATTGATGTGCGCTTTCACTTCTTGCGGGATCAATATGAGAAAGGTGTCATTGACCTTATTCATGTTGATACCCATCATCAGTTGGCTGACATTTTCACCAAACCCCTAGATCAGTCTACTTTTGAGCGTTTACGAGGGGATTTGGGTGTTGTGTATCCTTTTTAGGATATTTTGAGTCAGTTTTCCTTCTTCTTTACTCTTTTCTTGAGTCTTTTTGTGTGTGTTCATACCTTGCATTTTCACATATCACACTTTAGAGATGCTTCTGTTATATGATTGAACTGCTTTACTTATTCTAGCTGATACATGCTTTTGATTACTTGTCAATGATCATGCTTTGGTTCAGTTCACTTGATATGTCTGATATCTGTCATATGCATGGCTTTTATGCTTTAAAAAGTGAAAAAATGATCACCATTGCTTTCGGTAACTAGCATGTGTAGGCTGAGTGCTTTTGTTATCTGTTACATGCCTTGTAGCTAGTTCATCACATAGATGCAGATATGCAACTTGGACATCTTTTTGCTTCAACATGGAAAATGAGCTATAACAGTCAGAAATGAATGAAAATTCCATGCCTTTTTATGCTTAAAATTGAAAATATCCAGGTGGGTTTGTCTTGTCGCATTACATTGTTCTGGACTGCGTACCATAGCACTTTGGTATGAACTAGGACACTGTAGTGTATGCCAAGACCAATGTCTTAAGCTTCTGATGGTCCAGTCCTGGCCTAGGCTTGACTTGGTCGGTCAGCATAAGGTTTGACATGCAAATAACCCCTGGCAAAAATGAAAAAGGGAAAAGAAAAAGCTTAAAAATTGAAATGATAACAAGTTTGCTGAAGCATTTTGTTTCTGAACAAAGCTTATCTTGGTAGATATCAGTTAGCTTTTGCATCTCATATTTTTACCTTGCTTGTTTTACTGGAAAATGTGGTGATGCTTTTTGTTTGCAAAAACTGAAAAATGTGTGCTAATGATTTTCTTTAGATATCATCTGTTGCACTGATCATGCCATGTATCGTTACAATATGTCTTTTGCTGTATCTGTTAGATGTTGTAATTGCAGTCAATCATATTTGAGAAGCATGCTTTTTACACTCCTTATGCACTCCAGTTGCATTCAATTCATATTTTGAGGGGGAGTTGCATTTCACGGGGAGTCTGTGTCTCTTTTGAGTGCTTGATGAGTTCACTTGTCAACAAGGGGGAGAAAATTTGGGATCAGAGTTTAAGGGGGAGTTCTTACTCTGTTAATATCCTTGTTGTTCTGAACTCACACTCATTTTGAGATTTTACGTATTGGTTAACCATAATGACCGTTTCTTGCTTTTGTTTGGCTTTTGGTTATTAGGGTTAAACTTTTACCTTATTTTTTCTTCTTCTTTGTTTTCTTGTGTTTTGTTCTCGTGTTTCCATATTTGTTCGCAGGTGCTGAAGAGCCGAGAAAAGAGGAGTGTTGACAATGCACTCATCAAGGGGGAGATTGAGGAGCCATGCTGAATAGCGTGGGCCAGAAGTGATGAGTCATTGTCAACGATAGTCAAAGAGGACTGAAGAAGAGAAGAGATCTGCTGTTTCATGGGCCGCGTGTGACTCAGGTACACGGGCAGCGAGCGACTGTCGGGCAGAGGAGGCTGCGAAGTCGGGCTGGCCCAATCCGGGTGCATGGGCCAGAAGCAGTATAAGACCCACTGGGCTGTTGACCAGGATTGACTCAGGTACACGGGCGGTGAGCGATTGCCGGGCTGAGAGAGCTGCGGAGTCGGGCCGGCCCAATCCGGGTACCTGGTGCAAAGCCGGTGGAGGCTTTGTCAGTTTCGGCGTAAAACTGACAACCGTTGATTCTGTATCCGACTGTCCAGAAGAGAAGTCATAGTCGCTACGAAAACTTAGCTTCCGGATAAGTCATCTGTAACTCTAGGCCCACAGTCAGTCAGTCGTGTCTGTAAAAATTCCTAAGGGCAGTAGAGTCTTTTCCTTTATTTTTGAGTCTGTAAAAACCCTAAGGGGCTGGTAGAATATTCCTAGTGTTGGGCTGCCTATAAATAGGACCCCAATCCCTAGGGTTTGGACTACCCTTTTGGCTGAAATCAAATCCTCTCTATTGGGTCACTTTTTGTCTCTTGCCTTGCCTCTCTCTCTTCTCTGGTTCCCTGTTTGCGCCGCCAGGAAGTTTTGCCCTTGTGTTTAATGCCTTGCTTTTAATGTTGCAGTAAATGCCCTATTTCGTTGTGTGGTGCATCTGCAAAGGTTTTAAATAGCTTCATTTCATTAGCATAGCAAGTTTTCCCGTGATTTTAGAGGGTTTGGAGGCTTCGGCTGGGTGTGTTCTTCATTCTAGTAGTACTAGTTCTTCTTGTTGGAAGTAGTACTACTTCCCTGCAGCTACAGTGTTCTGTGCAGCTTTTCACCTTCTACTGCACAGTTTTTTGATCGAAGCTGACAGGGTCTATTATCTTTTCTGGCTGTGTCTCTGGTGAAGTCTTTCTCTGTTCGAAGCCCCTCAGCTCCGTGAGACAGGTGTAGGACCGAAAGTAGCGACCAGAGGGGGGGTGAATGGGCGCCTTAAAAAATTCTTTCGAATTAATGACCTTCTCCCAACACCCAACGCACCTCAACAAACTTAGCACATACAAGTAAACAGATCACAAATGCTAAAAATAATCTAGCCTAAAAACGACCGGTGTCCTAATTGAAAAGACACCAACAAAGTGCTAATAGGCAGACTAATAAATCATTTAAGACATGGATTACTCAAGCTTCACTAAAATAGATCATCACAAAGATTTATCATGTGTGCACGTAAAACGAGGAATCTTACTGTTCAAGTTTTGTCTCCTGTTTGGGACATGACGAAGCCTGTGCGATGTGAACGTGTGTAGCTTGTGCGCGCCGTGTTCAACTTCACTGTTCTTCCTCGGACTTCCGTGTGCAGCCAAACAAGAGCAGTAGTACTTACGTTGTAAATCCCAGGGAGAAAAAAAATTGAACAGTGATTTTTCAAGAAAAGAAAAAAAACGGCTCCTCAAGAAAACCAAAATAGTAACTCCTCTTAAAAACCGGACTTGAGAAAAAACCGGACTTGGTCTGTTGTTTCTCCGCCTTCTGCTGTGTTCACACACCGGTGGTTTGCTACAGGGGATCCCTGTGACGGTTGTTCTTGCCAGCGGGTCCCACACGCATGCTAGCAATTTTTCCAAAAATACTGAGTTCTTTTCTGCTACCTATGCGTGAAATAGGACATGTAGGCTGAAGACTATGGGATGATGCCTGACATGCCGAAAGCAGTGTTGGAGAAAATATTTGTTAAACCAAAACGTGAACACAGACAGGAAACCGAGGCTACAGTAAAACTGATTTCGCTGTAGAAAAAATAAATCCGTGAAGAAACAATTAAAGAAACCTGATGCTATCTTCTTAGATGGACCCACAAACACAGGCTACAGCTTCATTCCACAGAGAACATCTAAGAAGTCAGCTAGTGCGAACACAGGCTATGTCGATTAGATGCAGGAAGCTATAGCTGAATAAAAGTTAAAACAAATTGCATCGTACAACCGATTGAAACTGCAGCTACTACCAGAAACAAAAATCTAGCCCTGCTTGCACTAGAACTCATAGGCACTTGAGTAGATAGAAGAAAGCAAACACGCTAGACCAGAAATGATGTGCGAAATAAATATAAACTTGATCACGCAAAACGGAGCAAACAGGGAATCGTTACATGGCAAAACGATTTGAATGCAATGTGTTGTTAACCGAACCTGGAAAGAGGATTTCCCAAAGAAAAATCACTCGAGAAGAAAGCAGTGAGTAAAAACACGATGAACAGAAGGGTTTCTTGCTCACGGCGCAAAACAGGAAGAACGCGGAGAAAGTGGCGGCGCACAAAACAGAGGCAGGTAGGTTGAACTCTGAATTTTTTATAAAAAGTGAGTTAACCCTAACCCTAGGGATTGGGGCCTATTTATAGGCAGCCCAAAAATGGGTAAAATGCAGAAATACCCTTGGGGTTTTTTTACAGACGCTAAATAAAAATGGAAAAGACCGAAATGCCCTTAGGATTTTTTACAGACTCGACTGACAGACTGTGGGCCTAAAGGCAAAATAGTAAAAACCTAAATAAAGGTAACTTGTCCTGATGCGGAGCTTTCGTAGCAGCTACGGCTTCGCCTCAGGACGGTCAGATCCGAAATCAACGGTCGTCAGTTTTGCGCCGAAACTGACAAAGCGTCCACCGTCTTCGCACCGGGTACCCGGATTGGGCCGGCCCGATTCCGCGGCTCCCTCAGCCCGGCAATCACTCGCCGCCCGTGTACCTGAGTCAATCCTGGTCAACAGTCCAGTGGATCCTCTGCTGCTCCTAGCCCATGTACCCGGATTGGGCCAGCCCGACTTCATGGCCCCTCTGCCCGACAGTCGCTCGCTGCCCGTGTACCTGAGTCACACGCGGCCTAGACGCAGCAGATCATCTCTCTTTTCTGTCCTCTTTGACTATCGTTGACAATGACTCATCACATCTGGAGCCATGAGGCCCACGCTATTCAGCATGGCTCCTCAATCTCCCCCTTGATGAGTGCATTGTCAACACTTCACTTCATCTGCTTTTCAGTACCTGCGAACAACCGTGGAAACACGAAAACAAAACACAAGAAAACAAAGAAGAAGAAAATAAAGTAAAAGTTTAACCCTAATGACCAAAAGCCGAACAAAAGCAAGAAACGGTCATTATGGTTAACCAAAGGTAAAAGCTCAAAAACGAGTGCAGTCTTAGAAACATCAACAAGGATAACAAAAGAGTAAGGACAAACGGGACAAAAACTCCCCCTGAAACAAATCCCAGAGAAAGCCAAAACTCCCCCTTAAACTCTTATACCAAAAATTTCTCCCTCTTGTTGACAAGTGAACTCATCAAGCACTCTAAAACGACACTGACTCCCCCTGAAATGCAACTCCCCCTCAAAATATGCAATGAATGCAACTGGGGTGCAAGTGGAGTGCAGAAAGCATGCTTCTCAGATATGATTGACTGCAATTACAACATCTAACAAGTATAGCAAAAGACATACTGTCTAAGACACATGGCATGATCAGTGCAACAGATGATATCTAAAGAAAGTCATTAGCACGCATTTTTCAGTTTTTGCAAACAAAAGCATCACCACATTTTCCAGTTAACAGGCAAGGTAAAGCATGAGATGCAGAAGCTAAACGATATCTACCAAGATAAGCATCGTCCAAAACAAAGTGCTTCAGCAAACTTGTTGTCTTTTAAATGTTCAGGCTTTTTCATTTTCCTTTTTCATTTTCATTTTTGCCAAGGGTTATTTGCATGTCAAACCTTATGCTAACCGACCAAGTCAAGCCTAGGCCAGAACTGGACCATCAGAAGCTTAAGACATTGGTCTTGGCATACACTACACTGTCCTAGTTCATACCAAAGTGCTATGGTAAGCAGTCCAGAACAATGCAATGCGACAAGGCAAACCCACTTGGATCTTTTCAACTCAAGCATAAAAAGGCATGGAATATTCATTTGATTTTTATCATTTTTATAGCACATTTTCCATGTTAAAGCATAAAGATGTCCAAGTTGCATATCTGCATCTATGTGATGAACTAGCTACAAGGCATGTAACAGATAGCAAAAGCACTCAGCCTACACATGCTAGTTACCGGAAGCAATGGTGATCATTTTTCATGTTTAAAGCATAAAAGCCATGCATATGACAGATATCAGACATATCAAGTGAACTGAACCAACGCATGATCATTGACAAGTAATCAAAAGCATGTACCAGCTAGAATAAGTAAAGCAGTTCAATCATATAACAGAAGCAGGCTCAAAGTGTGATATGTGAATTTGTATGATATGAACACACACCAAAAGACTCAAGAAAAGAGTAAAGAAGAAAGAAAACTGACGCAAAATATCCTAAAAAGGATACACAACACCCAAATCCCCTCGTAAACGCTCAAAGGTAGACTGATCTAGGGGTTTGGTGAAAATGTCAGCCAACTGATGATGGGTATCAACATGAACAAGGTCAATGACACCTTTCTCATATTGATCCCGCAAAAAGTGAAAGCGCACATCAATGTGTTTGGTTTTTGAATGGAGACATGGGTTTTTCCCTACACTAATTGCACTGGTGCTGTCGCAAAACAAAGGAACTCTGGTAGGAAAGAACAACCCAAAATCTCTCAAAGTGGAAATCATCCAAACCAACTGTGAGCAGCAGCTAGCAGCAGCTACATACTCAGCCTCAGTGGTCGAAAGAGCAACTCCAGATTGCTTTCGAGAAGACCAAGACACAAGAGACGAACCAAGAAACTGGCAAGTACCGGAAGTCGACTTGCGATCCAACCGGCACCCACCAAAGTCAGCGTCCGAAAAGCCAGATAAATCAAGAGAAGATGATGCTGAATAGTAGAGACCAAGATCAGGCGCATAAGTGAGATACCTGAAGATGCGCTTGACAGCCTGCCGATGAGACGCGCGTGGTGAAGACTGGAAGCGCGCGCACAGTCCCACGGCGAACTGTATGTCTGGCCTTGTCACCGTCAAGTACAGCAGCGAACCGATCATCCCTCGAAACTCTCTCTCGTTGACCTTGACGCCGCTCTCGTCCTTGTCCAGGCCCCCAGATGTACCCATTGGGGTCATCTGAGGCTTCAGCTCTCCACCAAAGTCGAATTTCTTCAACATGTCCCGAGTATACTTACCCTGGTGGATGAAGGTGCCGTCCTTGGTCTGCTTGATCTGGAGCCCTAGAAAATACTTGAGCTCACCCATGAGGCTCATCTCGAACTCACTGTGCATCTGCTCAGAAAACTTGGACACAAGATCGTTAGTAGTACCGCCAAAGATAATATCGTCCACGTATATCTGAGCGACTAAAAAATCTGAAGCATCTCTGAGCAAGAAGAGAGTCTTATCCACAGAACCCATCACAAAGCCCTTCCCCAACAAAAACTGCTTCAACCGGTCATACCAAGCCCTGGGGGCTTGCTTCAACCCGTATAAAGCTTTTTGCAACTTAAAAACATGTCGAGGAAACTTGTGGTTCTCAAAACCGGGGGGCTGCCTAACATAAACCTCCTCCTCTATGTACCCGTTCAGAAAAGCACTCTTGACGTCCATTTGAAAAAGCTTAAAACCCTTTGAAGCGGCAAAAGCTAAGAGAATGCGAATGGACTCAAGACGGGCAACAGGAGCGAAGGTTTCTTCAAAATCAATACCTTCCTTCTGGCAAAAACCCTGGGCAACTAGTCGAGCTTTGTTGCGCACCACAACCCCATCTTCACCTTGCTTGTTTTTGAACACCCACTTGGTGCCTATGGGGTTGCATCCTGGTGGCAGCTCTACTAGTGTCCAAACCCGATTGCGGACAAAATTCTCAAGCTCTTCTTGCATGGCATTAATCCAGTTCGAGTCAGAAAGAGCATGAGAAATGTCTCTGGGCTCAAAAGATGCAACAAAAGCAGATTCAGCAAACACAGCAAAAGAGTCAACAGAAGAGCGCAAAGTTCTTGTAGACACATCACCGATGATGAGCTCTGAGGGGTGATCACGCTGAACTGCCCGGGATCCCTGGTGATCTGAAGTCACCTCACCGGAGTCAGCAGCTGGCACCTCTGGACTCGACTGAGGGGGCTCGATCGAAGTGGAAGAAGTGATCAGAGGTCCGCCCTCGTCCTCAGTCGAAGTCTCAGAAGGTGTGGGCTCTGCAGGAGGTGCAGAAGGCCCACCCTCATCAGCAGCTGGAGTATCCTCATCTTCCTCGAAAATGGACTCTCCGAGCTCACCATCACCAGAAAGCTCAAAAGAAGGAGTTAAAGAAGGCAAGGACTCATCAAAAGAAACCTCACAAGTCTCGACAAGCTGCTGGGATTCGAGGTTCCAAACACAGAAACCTCGAGAATGCAATGCATAACCAAGAAAGACTCCGTCCCAGCAACGAGACTCAAACTTGTCCAAATGCCCTCCCTTCTTGAGCACAAAGCACTTGCAGCCAAACGCTCGCAAGTGACTCACCTTGGGCTGTCTGCCAAACCGCAACTCATATGAGGTCTTACCTAGGTAAGCTCTAAGAAAAATGCGGTTGGCCAGATAGCAAGCCGTGTTCATGGCTTCAGCCCAAAAGCGCCTAGGAGTCCTGTGCTCATCGAGCATCGTCCTGGCCATCTCGACTAGCGTGCGGTTCTTTCGTTCCACAACGTCATTCTGTGGGGGAGTGTAAGGAGCAGAAAACTGATGGTCAAGACCCTGATCACTGCAGAAGCTGACGAACTGAGAGTTCTTGAACTCAGAGCCATTGTCGGAGCGAATTGCTCGCATCAGACCATTGTTCTCATTCTTCAGCTTCAAAATCAGGTCATGAACAAAATGAAAAGTTTCATCCTTAGACTCCAAAAAGAAAACCCACGAGAATCGAGAAAAATCGTCAACAATCACAAGTGCGTACCACTTCCCACCGACTGAGCGTACCCGAGCTGGACCGACAGTGTCCATGTGTAACAGCTCGCCCGGATACGAAGTCATCACCTGAGTCACAGGTGAGTGAGAAGCGGCAACCATTTTCCCGTGACGACAGGGATGGCAAACCAGATCCTTCTCCATCTTAAGCTTGGGCAATCCTCGGATGAGGTCCATAGAGCTCAACCTGACTAGCAGGTCAAAACTCAAATGGCCTAACCTCCTATGCCACTTCCAGAGCTCAGAGGAGGATCCAGCAATCAAACAACGAGAAGGGCCAAAAGAACTAGAGAAGTCAATTCGAAAAACTTTACCGAAAGGTAAGATCTGGCAAATCAAAGACCCTCTAGAATCAAACACAGAAGAATTGCCCTTCTTAAAACGCACCTCCAAACCATCCTCAAGAAGTTGCGAAACAGAAATAAAATTAAAGTTCAAGTTTCCAACCAAAGCAACGTTCTTCAATGAAAAATGGTCTGAAATGCGAATTGAGCCAATGCCACTTACTTTCCCTTGACCACTGTTCCCGAAGGTGATGTACTCTTTGGAGCTTGGGGGAGTGAGACTGGAGAACCATCTGCGATGTCCCGTCATGTGGCGAGAACACCCTGAGTCCATGATCCAAACGTCCTCCAGTCCCCGATCCTGCACAATCAGTGGCTGTAAGTGGGAGCAAATGGTCCGGCACCGGGTTTAGCAAAAGAGCTAAACCAGTGTCGAGCCATCTGCTCAAAAGACGGAAAGCAGAAATCATCAGAAAAGTTTGGACCAAAACGCGGCTCAAAGCGCGGTCCTCGGTTCTGCCTAAAGCCTCGGCCACGAGGTCCAGGACCATAGCCAAAACGGCCTGGAGCTCTGCCGGAACGACCACCACCAACTGGAGTACGAGCAAGAAAGTCGTCTCCTCTACCACCACCTACACGACGCGGCCTGGCCTCCAGCCTCTCCCTGCGTCGAGGAACACGCAGTCTACCACCCTGCTGGTAGAACTGCTCCTGACCACCACGAGCTCTCTCTGCTCTCTCAACCCGCTTCCTCCTGAAGCAAAACTCCGCAAGATGCCCGTCTCTCTGACAATACTCACAATGATAGGTGGGCTTCTTGTGATGAGGTTGAGGCTTGGGGTTCTTGGGCTTAGTGGTGTTTGGTGTTGTCTTCTTGGGTTGAGAGGGTCCAGGAAGAGAGTCTAGAGAAGTGTGGAGAAGTTTGGGCTTTGGAACCCAGATGGGTTTCTTGGGTGGAGCTTTGGGTGGTTCATGGATCACTCCATCCTTGGGCTGACAAGCCTGGGAAGACTCAGTGGAATGGGTCTTGGGATATCTCTGCTCAGGAGTCATTTTACTCCACTCCACTGCCCGGCTAATGGCACTCTCAAAGTCAGCCTTGGTATAGGTGTAACCTACCCCAAACCCATCCTGCCTCTTGAACTGCTGGATCATCATGCCGAGCTGTGGCTCTCTGGCACTGATCCAACTCAGGATAGACCGGAGGTAAAAGTTCTCATTCTGAGAATCAGCTAGCTCCTCTCTCAAAGAAGCTAGTACCTCCACCTGAGACAAGCAGGTCTCACACTCACTATCTATCTGGACAGACTTCTCGGCTTTCAGCTTAATCAACTCCATTCTAAGAGACAGACAGTTCTCACAGACAGTGGGTGGAACTGACAATGTCTCAAGCTCTAGCCTAGTTTGCGCAAGCTCAACTCTCATTCTCTCCAAATCACCCAGATGCTTATCGCCCTTGACTTTCAGCTCAGCTAAACTAGCAAGATGAGATGGGCAATCAGCACAGGGTACGATGACAGTGGCTTGAGCATCTTTCAGCTCCAGCTGAGCGCTTTCAAGCTCAGTGGCCAAAGCGTCCCTCTCATCAACCCTTTCTGTGTACCTGGACTTCAGAGTCGACAGGTCAAACAGAAGCACCTCACACTTTGGGCACTCACTGCTATCACCCAAGCAAGGGGAAGAAGATAGACTCTCAATTCTGCCGTTGGCCACGGCAAGCTCACTCTCTAACTCATCTATCCTCTTCTTAGCCCCTCTAAGCAGTTTTTCCCGATACTTTAACTCCTGACGATTGCTTTCAAGTAAATCAACGATTTCGCGTTCATAGGATGATACCTTTTCGTTGTCGTCGTCGTCGGAGTCATCGGAGGAGCTCTTCTCTTTCTTATCCCCAAGAGCCATTGAGCAGAAACTCTTGCGGGATCTTCGGCGCTGATGTGAGCGGCTCTTCGGTCTGTCACCGAAGGCCATGAAGCAAAGGCCCGCTGGATCGTCCTTGTCCTTCCCCTTCCTGATGATGATCTCCTCATCGCTCGAGCTCGATGAAGAGGAAGAAGATGTGGACCGCTTGGAGTAGCTCTTCTCCATCTCAGCGAAGAAGGCCTTGTCTCGCTTTTTGTTCTCTCGCCGGTAGTACTTCAGGGCCTTTCTGAAGAATCTGGTCTTTGGCTTGCCCTTGTTGAAGGAGGAGCTGTCGTGCTTGCTGGAGTCGTGGAAGCCACCACCGGTGCCCTTCTTGTGGCCATTGCGCTTGGGGCAGTCGGCGATGAAATGTCCTGGATCACCACACTCAAAGCATCCGGTCTTTGTGCCGTGTCTTTTGAACATCCTCTTATCATAGACACGACGCACCCGGTTGTTAAAAAGACACAAATCATCATCTCCCAAAGATTCAAGCTGGTCCTCAATGATAGACATCAAAGAGAACCCAGCACAGCTCACAGAAGAGGGATCAACAGCAGGTGTAGCAAGGGCCAGAGACTTTGATCCAGAGCCAGTGAGATTTGATCTCAACTGGGTATCAACCTCGGTGGCCTTCAGCTTGCTAAACAACTCAGAAATGGTCAAGGTATCATAAGATGTACTCTCAATGATAGAGGATACCTTGATCTCCCAGATCTTTGGGTCCAAGGTATGGAGAACCTTGAGGGCCTGCTCGTGATCTGAGACTAATTGAACACCCTCACCCTTGTTGTCCCGAAGCTTGTTAATGATCGACTGAAAGCGACCAAACAAGGCTTCAACAGACTCACCCGGCTTCTGTGTGAAGTTCTCGTACTCACGCCGGTAGGTCTGATAGAGCCGAGCCTTGACCTGAGCTGTCCCCTCATGGTGTGCCTGGAGGGTAGCCCAGATCTCTCTCGCAGTGGAGAGATGGCTCACACGCTCAAACTCAGTGGGACCCAAACCAGAAAACAAGATGTTCACCGCTTTGCTATTGTTCACATGCTGGGCGATGATACCAGGAGAATCACGCTCAGCAACTGGCAATATGACAAACGTAGCGTGAACGCAAATGTCCCAGATGTCCGAGCTTTGGCTCATGAGATAGGCTCGCATGCGAGTCTTCCAATATTTATAGCCATAAGCTTCCAAGGACGGGACCTTGCCAGGAGACGTCATGATCACTACTGGGGTTTAGAACCGGTTAAGGTATGGAAAAACCCTAACCAGGCTCTGATACCACTTGTAGGACCGAAAGTAGTGACCAGAGGGGGGGTGAATGGGCGCCTTAAAAAATTCTTTCGAATTAATGACCTTCTCCCAACACCCAACGCACCTCAACAAACTTAGCACATACAAGTAAACAGATCACAAATGCTAAAAATAATCTAGCCTAAAAACGACCGGTGTCCTAATTGAAAAGACACCAACAAAGTGCTAATAGGCAGACTAATAAATCATTTAAGACATGGATTACTCAAGCTTCACTAAAATAGATCATCACAAAGATTTATCATGTGTGCACGTAAAACGAGGAATCTTACTGTTCAAGTTTTGTCTCCTGTTTGGGACTTCACGAAGCCTGTGCGATGTGAACGTGTGTAGCTTGTGCGCGCCGTGTTCAACTTCACTGTTCTTCCTCGGACTTCCGTGTGCAGCCAAACAAGAGCAGTAGTACTTACGTTGTAAATCCCAGGGAGAAAAAAAAATTGAACAGTGATTTTTCAAGAAAAGAAAAAAAACGGCTCCTCAAGAAAACCAAAATAGTAACTCCTCTTAAAAACCGGACTTGAGAAAAAACCGGACTTGGTCTGTTGTTTCTCCGCCTTCTGCTGTGTTCACACACCGGTGGTTTGCTACAGGGGATCCCTGTGACGGTTGTTCTTGCCAGCGGGTCCCACACGCATGCTAGCAATTTTTCCAAAAATACTGAGTTCTTTTCTGCTACCTATGCGTGAAATAGGACATGTAGGCTGAAGACTATGGGATGATGCCTGACATGCCGAAAGCAGTGTTGGAGAAAATATTTGTTAAACCAAAACGTGAACACAGACAGGAAACCGAGGCTACAGTAAAACTGATTTCGCTGTAGAAAAAATAAATCCATGAAGAAACAATTAAAGAAACCTGATGCTATCTTCTTAGATGGACCCACAAACACAGGCTACAGCTTCATTCCACAGAGAACATCTAAGAAGTCAGCTAGTGCGAACACAGGCTATGTCGATTAGATGCAGGAAGCTATAGCTGAATAAAAGTTAAAACAAATTGCATCGTACAACCGATTGAAACTGCAGCTACTACCAGAAACAAAAATCTAGCCCTGCTTGCACTAGAACTCATAGGCACTTGAGTAGATAGAAGAAAGCAAACACGCTAGACCAGAAATGATGTGCGAAATAAATATAAACTTGATCACGCAAAACGGAGCAAACAGGGAATCGTTACATGGCAAAACGATTTGAATGCAATGTGTTGTTAACCGAACCTGGAAAGAGGATTTCCCAAAGAAAAATCACTCGAGAAGAAAGCAGTGAGTAAAAACACGATGAACAGAAGGGTTTCTTGCTCACGGCGCAAAACAGGAAGAACGCGGAGAAAGTGGCGGCGCACAAACAGAGGCAGGTAGGTTGAACTCTGAATTTTTTTATAAAAAGTGAGTTAACCCTAACCCTAGGGATTGGGGCCTATTTATAGGCAGCCCAAAAAATGGGTAAAATGCAGAAATACCCTTGGGGTTTTTTTACAGACGCTAAATAAAAATGGAAAAGACCGAAATGCCCTTAGGATTTTTTACAGACTCGACTGACAGACTGTGGGCCTAAAGGCAAAATAGTAAAAACCTAAATAAAGGTAACTTGTCCTGATGCGGAGCTTTCGTAGCAGCTACGGCTTCGCCTCAGGACGATCAGATCCGAAATCAACGGTCGTCAGTTTTGCGCCGAAACTGACAAAGCGTCCACCGTCTTCGCACCGGGTACCCGGATTGGGCCGGCCCGATTCCGCGGCTCCCTCAGCCCGGCAATCACTCGCCGCCCGTGTACCTGAGTCAATCCCGGTCAACAGTCCAGTGGATCCTCTGCTGCTCCTAGCCCATGTACCCGGATTGGGCCAGCCCGACTTCATGGCCCCTCTGCCCGACAGTCGCTCGCTGCCCATGTACCTGAGTCACACGCGGCCCAGACGCAGCAGATCATCTCTCTTTTCTGTCCTCTTTGACTATCGTTGACAATGACTCATCACATCTGGAGCCATGAGGCCCACGCTATTCAGCATGGCTCCTCAACAGGCTTCGATTTAACATCTTCGAAGGCTTCGCTCAATCTTCGATCTTCGGTGTGCGGTCTATGTTGATAAGCTTCGAAGTATTTTTTCTGAACGGTCAGCATCGCATACTTCGAACAACATACTCCGAATCTAGCTGTTCGAAGTCCACACTTCGGTAGGCTTCGAAGTTGGGTTCGAAGCTTGTCATTTCTGACAGACTTCGTTTTGATTTCCTTGTGGCGTGTCAGCCTTCGGTTCTCTTTTCGAAGCTTTCTCTGTTCGAAGGTAGAGTGTAGGCTTTGGACTTAGTTTTCTGTCGTGTGACAGGCTTCGCATCTTTGTCCGAAGGTTGTCTGTTTGTGGGTTGCGTTCGAAGTTTTCTATTCGAAGGTTCTTGCTCCGAAGCTCTCGGTTCGAAGCTGTGTTCGAAGCCTTGACTTCGAAGTACATACTTCGAACCAGGCTCCGGCATTGTCTTACTTCGCTCCGAAGTACACTTCGCTACTTACCACTTCGAACTAGGCTAGACCGTGACACCTTCGGCATCTCGGACAGGCTCCGTCACCAACCTCCGAAGCAGACCTCGACGCGCGAAGGAGGCTTCGCCCAGTTCCGAACAGGAGACAAATTTGGACAGTAACTTCTCTTTTCATCTTACACTTTCTTAGATCATTTCTTTGAGAAGTTTAGGCCTGTTACACCTTGTTTAATCTGCCTAGTTGCACTACTTTAGTTTTACACTGTTTATCATCAGTTGCTTCTAGGTTAGAAACCTTTAGACTTAGGCCTTCTGTTTGTTTTTCTGCTGCGTAGTCTTGTGAGGTGCGTTGGGTACTGGGAGCAGGCCATTGATTCGAAAGAATTTTTTAAGGCGCCCATTCACCCCCCCTCTGGTCGCTACTTTCGGTCCTACAAGTGGTATCAGAGCTTGGTTAGGGTTTTTCCATACCTTAACCGGTTCTAAACCCCGGTAGTGACCATGACGTCTCCTGGCAAGGTCCCGTCCTTGGAATCCTATGGCTATAACTATTGGAAGACTCGCATGCGAGCCTATCTCATGAGCCAGGGTTCGGACATTTGGGACATTTGCGTTCACACCACGTTTGTCATATTGCCAGTCACTGAGCAGGGTACTGCTGGTATCATTGCTCAGCATCTGAGCAACAGTAAGGCTGTGAACATTCTTTTCTCTGGTTTAGGTCCCACTGAGTTTGAGCGTGTGAGACATCTCTCCACTGCGAGAGAGATCTGGGCTACCCTCAAGGCACACCATGAGGGAACAGCTCAGGTCAAGGCTCGGCTCCATCAGACCTACCGGTGTGAGTACGAGAACTTCACACAAAAGCCGGGTGAATCTGTTGAAGCTTTGTTTGGTCGCTTTCAATCGATCATTAACAAGCTTCGGGACAACAAGGCTGAGGGTGCTCAGTTAGTCTCAGATCACGAGCAGGCGCTCAAGGTTCTCCATACCTTGGACCCAAAGATCTGGGAGATCAAGGTATCCTCTATCGTTGAGAGCACTTCTTACGATACCTTGACCATTTCTGAGTTATTTAGCAAGCTGAAGGCCACTGAGGTAGATATCCAGCTGAGATCAAATCTCACTGGTTCTGGATCAAAATCTCTGGCCCTTGCTACACCTTCTGTTGATCCCTCTTCTGTGAGTTGTGTTGGGTTCTCTTTGATGTCTATCACTGAGGACCAGCTTGAGTCCTTGGGAGAAGATGATTTGTGTCTGTTTAACAACCGGGTGTGTCGTGTCTATGACAAGAGAATGTTCAAAAGACACGGCACAAAATCCGGATGCTTTGAATGTGGTGATCCAGGACACTTCATCGCCGACTGCCCCAAGCGCAATGGATACAAGAAGGGCACCGGTGGTGGTTTCCACGACTCCGGCAAGCACGACAGCTCATCCTTCAAGGGCAAGCCGAAGACTCGATTCTTCAAGAAGGCCCTGAAGGACTACCGGCGAGAGAACAAGAAGCGCGACAAGGCCTTCTTCGCCGAGATGGAGAAAAGCTACTCCAAGCGGTCCACGTCTTCTTCCTCTTCATCGAGCTCAAGCGATGAGGAGATCACCGTCAAGAAGGGGAAGGACAAGGATGATCCGGCGGGCCTTTGCTTCATGGCCTTCGGAGACAAGCCGAAGAGCCGATCACACCAGCGCCGAAGATCCCGCAAGAGCTTCTGCTCTATGGCTCTTGGGGATAGAGAAGAAAAGACCTCCTCCGACGACTCCGACGACGACGACAGCAAGGTATCATCTTATGAGCGTGAAATTGTTGATTTACTTGAGAGCAATCGTCAGGAGTTGAAGTATCGGGAAAAACTGCTTAGGGGGGCTAAGAAAAGGATAGACAAATTAGAGAGTGAGCTTGCCGTGGCCAACGGCAGAATTGAGAATCTATCTTCTTCCCCTTGCTTGGGTGATAGCAGTGAGTGCCCGAACTGTGAGGTGCTTCTGTGTGACCTGTCGACTCTGAAGTCCAGGTACACAGAAAGGGTTGATGAGAGGGACGCTTTGGCCACTGAGCTTGAAAGCGCTCAGCTGGAGCTAAAAGATGCTCAAGCCACTATCGTCGCACCCTGTGTTGATTGCCCATCTCATCTAGCTGCCTTAGCTAAGCTGAAATCCAAGGGCGATGAGCATTTGGGTAATTTAGAGAGGTTGAGAGCTGAGCTTGCCCAGACTAGGCTAGAGCTTGAGACACTGTCAGTTCCACCCACTGTCTGTGAGAACTGCCTGTCTCTTAGAATGGAGTTGATTAAGCTTAAAGCCGAAAAGTCTGTCCAAGTAGAGAGTGAGTGTGAGACCTGCTTGTCTCAGGTGGAGGTTCTAGCTTCCTTGAGAGAGGAGATAGCAGATTCTCAGAATGTGAACTTTTACCTCCGTTCTATCCTGAGTTGGATCAGTGCCAGAGAGCCACAACTTGGCATGATGATCCAGCAGTTCAAGAGGCAGGATGGGTTTGGGGTAGGTTACACCTACAATAAGGCTGACTTTGAGAGTGCCATTAGCCGGGCAGTGGAGTGGAGTAAAATGACTCCAGAGCAGAGGTATCCCAAGACTCACTCCACTGAGTCTTCCCAGGCTTGTCAGCCCAAGGATGGAGTGATCCATGAACCACCTAAAGCTCCACCCAAGAAACCTATCTGGGTTCCAAAGCCCAAAAATCTTCACACTTCTCTTGACTCTCTTCCTGGACCCTCTCAGCCCAAGAAGGCAACACCAATCACCACCAAGCCCAAGAACCCCAAGCCTCAACCACATCCCAAGAAGCCTACCTATCATTGTGAGTACTGTCAGAGAGACGGGCATCTTGCGGAGTTTTGCTTCAGAAGGAAGCGGGTTGAGAGAGCAGAGAGGGCTCGTAGTCAAACAGCCAAGTGTATCCAGTACCCCGGAGACCTCTCCGGGTAAACAACCTATGATACACACTCCGGTGTACCGCTCAAAGTACCGAGCCCTTCGGTACAACTCAGTCATCGTGTACAGTCGGACCCCTCCGACAGGCACACTCTGCTGCAACAGCTGCTGCAACCAGAGCCCCGAACCCTTTGGTGAAACAAGCTCTGAACCCCTTCGGAGGTACCCCTTCGAATCAGAGGGTAAAATCTGTCAATCACTCATCACAGACTCCGAAACCAACCCATTGTTTCTCACTAAGCGTGACGTAGCACCAACATCGCGTTCCGACTACCCTTAGTCGTGATAAGGGGGTGGAGTCGCCAGGCAACCAGATTACACAAAATAATCCAATTAGCCAAAAGAGATAGATTAAAACATAATAAAACCGACAAACCAATCGGAGCCCGTCTGGTTCGAAGTCTGGTGCGGAGGGGTCACCGAAGTATACCTTCGGCGTTCGACACGAAGTACTCCGCCGAAGGGTGCTTCGGCGTTCGGACTGATCCGACCGAAGATGGACTCCGATCGGATCTGGACACGGTGATCACCTCCGAACAGCGGGGTTCGGCGTGAGATCTACGATACAGTATACTACGGGATAATGACGCGAGGGCCATGCGCAGGCGCACCTTCGTCTGATGCGGAGTATGGTCGTGGCGAAGCCTGTTGATGAAGTATGCTGGCGAAGCCTATTGCCGGAGCCTGCAGTCCACCGAAGGGTGTCTGACGACCTCCGAAACTGATCTCTCAGCTCCGGATACCTCATGCGAAGTAGCTCCGAACGTGCGGACCTGCAACAAAGATAATTCGAAGTACCAATTCGGCCTGAGGACCAAATTTTGCTAAGTGTTGCGCTAGTAGCGAAGGTAGCAATCTACTACGCAGATTAGCGGATACTTCACAGACAAAGTAACAAGGCGATAGCAATCTATTACGTAGATTAACGGATACATCACAGGCGAAGTAACAAGGGTTACCACTGTTCCGTAGCAGCCGACGGATGGCTTCCAGGCAAACCCACGAAGAGTTACAGGAAAATAAAAGTAAAGTAAATGCAATCAAAGCATGGGCTTTGGTTTGGTTTGAGTTGGGGGGGTTCACTACGCCGGCCTTGCTTCTCTATTTATAGGGACTTAACTCCTAATCTAATCTGCTATTAATCCGGCCAGATAGAGATAAAGATTGAGCTGGGAACGCATACAACTCTATCTCTACTGTGGTGGGCTTCGGCCAGGCCCATCGAGGCCTGCTCCTCGGGCCGAAGCTTCGGCAGCGTGGGCCTCCGAAGGCTTCAAAAGCTTCGGCAGCGTGGGCCTCCGAAGGTTTCCTGGCCGAAGCCCATGGGCTGGCTAGAGGCTTTCGGAGCCCATAGCTCAATGGATTTCGACCCTGTAGGGCTTCGAACAGACCCTAGACATGTGCACTTTCGGCCCAAATCACCAAAAATTGATATTTTGACAATCTAGCCATTTATGCCATTTTTTGCTATCAACACATGCCCCCTGCCTTTTAGTGAACTAGTGAACTAAAAGCACAACAAGCTGAAGACGATACCATTCGTATTGGCTTTTCGACACTTTTATGATGTTTACCACACACTTGGGAAATACCTTTTCAAGTACCTACCATTCAAAGCTCTTCGAAACTGCTCTCCCTGCATGGATTCCAACACGTATGCGTTGCCGGGAGCAATTTCGGCTATCTTAAAAGGACCTTCCCAACTAGGTGACCATTTACCAAATTTGGGACTCTTCATGCCTAAGGGTAAAATCGTTTTCCACACCAAGTCTCCTATTTGAAACGATTTTGGTTTAACCTTCTTATTGTAGGCTTTAGCTACTCTCTTCTTGTCTACTTCTATGGCTTCTAAAGCCCTTAGTCTCTTATCGGTCACTTCCTCTAAATTAGCTTTTAGAAGAGTTTCATATTCATCAATCGATAAGCCGTCTTTCTTTAACACCCTTAAGGAGCCAAGATCTAACTCTACAGGCAGAACGGCCTCTTGTCCATATACCAACTCATATGGACTGACCTTGGTAGCACCGTGCTTGGCAATCCTACAAGCCCATAGTGCCTCGGAAAGCACCTTGTGCCACCTTTTAGGAAACTCCTCAATTTTCTTCTTAATGAGCTTAATCACGGTTTTATTACTAGACTCGGCCTGACCATTGGCCTAAGCATAGTAAGGTGAAGAGTTTATCAACTTAATACTATAATATTCGGCGAAGTCCCTTACTTCTCTAGAAACAAATGAACTACCTTGATCTGTAGTAAGGGTTTGAGGAATGCTGAATCTATGTATGATGTGCTTCAAAATAAAATCATGTACCTCATTGTGAGTCATGTTCTTGAGAGGTATGGCCTCGGTCCACTTAGTGAAGTAATCCATTGCCATCAACACGAACTGATGCCCTTTTTATGAAGGAGGGTGGATTTGGTCGATGAAGTCTAAACCCCAACCTCGAAACGGCCATGGCTTGACAATAGGATTGAGTAATGAGGCAGGAGTCAACTGAATATTGCCAAACTTCTGACATGCTTCACACCCTCTATAGTACTTGAAACAGTCTTTAGTCATAGTTAGCCAATAAAACCCTGCTCTTTTGAGCATCCAACTCATTTTCTGGGTCGACTGATGAGTGTCGCAAAGCCCTTCATGGACTTCCCCTGTAGCCACTTGGGATTGCTCATGGTCTAAACACATCAACAGTACTCCGTCGATGGTTCGGCGATACAATACGTCGTCTATCAACACGAATTTGAACACTTATCGCCGAACCTTCCGATCAACCCTTTGGCCAGGGTCTCTCAAATACTGGACGATTGGGACTCTCCAATCGCCCTTGCAGGTTTCAGAGGGTCTCGCTGGTCCACCCTATGAAAAAACTTCTAAACTACTGACTTCGGGGTGCCCCCCAAGCCATTCCAGCTCCTGCCGAAGCCTGGCCGAGGTGGCCGTTCGGAGTGTGCTGGGTCAAATCCCTTCGGAGGGTTCGGACTCCGGGGATCCTTCTCCGTGCAGGAGGCTTCGGCCGATGGACCTCAGCGTGTAAGCACCTTCGATCGGCTGGGTACTCCGGTCTAGGATCCTTGGTGCGCAGTGACCTTCGGCGGTCAGAGGGGTTCGACCCGGAGGGTGCGCCTGCCCAGCGTTACTAGCTTCGGCAGTGAGACTAAACACCGGCTTCTCTAATATAGAAAATTTCCCTCTCCTAACTTGGTAGTCAGATGCTTGCTGAGCCAAATCATTAGCGACTGAATTGGTTTCTCTTAACACGTGAGATATTTTTAAATCATCAAAAGTAGCAACTATGTCTAGACACTTGTCCAAGTAACTATTCAGCAAGCCATTAAAACATTGAGCATTCTTAGCTACTTGTTGTACTACTAATAACGAATCACCATATGCGTGAACATGTTTAGCGCCTACAGACTCTAGTAATTCAATACCTAGCAACAAAGCTTCGTATTCGACTTGGTTATTAGTGGGAGAATACTCTAGTCGGGCCGAGGTTTCAAAGCGCATACCATTAGGTGATATGAGAACCACTCCAATACCTTGGCCACTCTTGCAAGCCAAACCATCAAAATAGATTTTCCATGGTACTACCTCAACTAGAGGAATAGTATCACTCCAGCTAATATCTATGTGATGATCAACTATAAAGTTGGCTACGACTTGGCCTTTCATCGCTCTCAAGGGCTCGTAGGCCAAATCATACTCAATCAACACGTAAGCCCATTTTCCGATTCTCCCACTTAGAATCGGCTTCTGTAACATGTGCTTTATAACATCGGTTTGGCAAACAACAACACATGTAGTGGGAGAAGATAGTGGCGTAACTTAGTGCACGCGTAATAAAATGATAGACACAATCGTTGCACAAACGCGTACCTGGTTTCGGCGTCCAGCAGGCGGTGGCTCAAGAATGTGATGATGTACTCCTTTCCCTCTACCTCTTGGGTTAGCACGGCTCCAATCACGCCACCTTCGGCAGCGATGTATAGCCGAAATGGAATCCTGGCCTTGGGTGCTCTCACCACGGGCGGTGATGACAAGCACTCCTTGATTTTCTCAAAAGCACTTTGCTGGCTTGCCCACCAAGTGAACTCGGCCTCGTTTTTCAGCCGGAGTATGGGGACAAAGGCATCACTCTTGCTAGACAAGTTGGATATGAAGCGACGCAAATAGTTCAACTTGCCTAGCAACTTTTGCACATCTCTTTTGCATGTTGGCGCTGCAATGTTTCTGATCTTCTCAAGTCTCTTAGGATCAATCTCTATGCCTCTCTCGTGAATCATGAAACCTAAGAACTTACCCGCCGACACACCAAAAGCACATTTGAGTGGGTTCATTTTCAACCCATACTGCCGCATCCTATCGAAAGCAACCTTCAAATCGGCTAAGTGGTTTCCCATAGCATCCGATTTGACTACGACATCATCGATGTAAACTTCTAACATAACTCCTAACAAGTCATGAAAGATCAAGTTCATAGGGCGCTGATAGGTGGCGCCAGCATTTCTCAAAACAAAAGTCATGATGACCCACTCGAACAAACCGACAAAACTAGGGCATCGAAAGGCAGTATTATAGACGTCCTCTTCGGTCATGAAGATTTGATTATAACCAACATTGCCATCAAGAAAACGTAGTACCTTGTGTCCTGAAGCATCGTTGATCAGCATGTCGGCTATCGGCATTGGATACTCATCCTTCGGAGTGGCTCTATCTAGATCCTGGAAATCAATGCACACCCGTATCTTGCCGCTCCCTTTCTTCTCTATAGGCACAATGTTAGCAAACCATTCCGCGTACCTGCACGGCCTAATAAATTCAGCCTTGAGTAGTCGTTCCACTTCTTCCTTAACTCGGTCATAGACAGCCGAATTAAAGTTGCAGGGAGGCTGCTTATAAGGCCTAAATCCAGACTTGATGGGCAGCCGATGCTCCACGAGTTCATGGCTTAATCCTGGCATCTCGCTATATTCCCATGCGAAACAATCGACATACGACCGAAGTAACTTTATTACTTTAGCCTTTTCATCGGGCTGCAAATGTTGGTTTACAAAAGTCGGCCTTGGGACGCTACCATCACCTATATCGACTTCCTCCAAGGGATCGGCCGACGCAAAACCTTGCCCTAATTTTTCTACTTCGCTAAAGTCCCCGATGGCCTCGACAATACCGTCTTTACTAGACCGATATTGCTCCACACGAGACTTTAGCCAATCTAGATTGTTCTTGCTAGACATGTCTATTAATACAAAAATAGCCATGCTACTCCAGTCGGCTTTACAGACACTAGTACAAACTGCCCTCCGGATACGCTAACAAAATCGTAGTCCGAAAGATCTCTACCTGATAGACACTCTACTTTGTTGTGGACGGCGTCAAACGATACATCGGCCAAAGCTACTTGGGCCGAAGTATCCGTGGGGATGACTTCTACCTCATCGCCGTCCCACTGTATCAGGCACTGGTGTAGAGTAGAAGGGATGCAACAGTTTGCATGAATCCTGTCGTGCCCGAATAGTACGCTATAGTTACCTTGTACGTCGATGAATAGAACGCTGTTGGCAATGTCTTGTTTCCCACCGTCAACTCCATAGAGAGTACTCCCTTGGCCTCAGAGCTCTCGCCGTTGAAGCCGTTGAGCATCAAGTTGGTCTTCTTCAGGTCATCTTCGTCCCTGCCAAGTTTCTTCAACAACGAATAAGGCATTAAGTTAATAGTGGCACCGCCGTCGATGAGCATCCGGGAAATCGGCTTCCCATCGATGTGACCCCTGACATAGAGGGGCTTTAGATGGCGAGCCGAGTCCTCGGGCTTCTCGAAGATGGCATTGCGCGGGCCGAGGTTCAATTGAGCAACCTCGGCCTCGTCCCATGGTAGGGTGAACTCGGCAGGTAGCGTGACGATGTTGATATCCATCACCTAGGGTGCTGGCCCTTCGGAGATGGGCGAGTAATCGTCATCGAGCATGTCTTCATCGTCGTCGCTTGGACTAGGAGCCGGGTTGGTTATCTCAACCGGCTTCTCCCTCCATACCTGCTTTGTAGCTGGCCGAGGGCGTATCTCTTTGAAGATAGCGTCGCGCTCGGCCTCAGCTTCCCTCTCACGCATCTCCTGTGCCCGTAGTCGTTGTAAGCGTCTCTTCTGTGATTTGGACATGCCTGGAGGTGCCCAAGATGGCTGAGGCTTGGTGCTGGGTGCTACTGTTCGACTTCTATTAATTCTGGCTGAAGTGGTACTATGCCCTTCGGCCTTGTGCACCCTGTATTCGGAGGGGGCTTCGCTGTGAACCCCGTCGAATGGACCGGCCTCGTTCGGCCGATCGAACCAAGCTTCGGCGCAGAGTTCGGCCGAAGCATGAGACTTACCTCCATCAGACCTCGGTGACAAAGTCTTCGGGATTGGGACTTCCTGAGACCCAACTCTAATGGTTATGGCTTCGGACTCCCTGACCTCGGCCTCCACGTGCTCGCTCCCTTCGGCTTTGCTCTGTACGGTCCGATTCGGAGGCACCACAGATAGTCTATGGACGATGCCTCCTTCCGCTGCGTCTATTTGCCTCTGCCATCCATAATACTCCGAAGGAAACAAGGCATAGTGTTAGGTTGCGGAGGGTACCCCGACCTGGATACGTACGGAGCCCACGGGGTCCCCGCCCAATCATACGGTGGAGGCATCGGTGGCTCCAGCGGCCTCGCCCACTGTGGGCCAAACCCGTTACCTAGAGGGGGGTTCGGCCAAGTCGAAGGTATCTCGGACCACACCAGTGATGGGTCTTGCCAGGCCGGAGGTACGTTCGGCCAGTGCGGGCCGAAGCCTCCCATCGGGGAAGTCCAACACGGTGCGGGGTTTGGCCATTGGGGGCCGAAGTTGTTGTACAGGGGGCCCGACCACTGGGGCTCAAAGACGTTGTACGGGGGGTTTGGCCGTTGTGGCTCTGAACCATCGTGCGGAGCATTAGGCCACCGCGGCCTGAAGCCTTCGTGTGGAGGGTTCACCTGCCTCGGTCCAAAGCCACCCTTCGATGGTCTTGGACCCTTCGGCTATTTTAACTTAGCGTGTGGACCTGTTTCTTTGGCCCTCCTCTGATGCTTGTTCAGCAGCATGTCATATTGATGGACCGGAAACGGCGACCAGAGGGGGGGTGAATGGGAGCTTTTAAAATTTCGGGCTAAAAACTAGCCTTTGGTTTTAGTTCTCTCTTCTGCGGAACAGGCTTCGAACACTACCTTCGAAGGTTTGGTTCGGAGGTGCTTCGACAGCTCCAAACACAGGCTTCGTAGGAGCAAAAGTTCGAAGCCAAGAAAACTTCGCTCCACTTACAACCCTCGAAAATCTACTCTGCTAAGTTAGTGCAGGCTCCGCACACAGGGTGCTTCGAGCAGGCTTCGCACTTCACTCTTCGCAAGAGTGGACACCCTACTGAGGACTTCGACCAAGTACTTGGCAGCAGCAACTGGTGCTGGGCTTCGTACACGAAGGTCTAAACACACACTGACAGACTTCGCTAGAGTCACAGACACGATAGAAGCACGGGCTTCGATCAGGGCTTCGCTAGTAAGCAGCGAGGTCTTGCCTCCTGTTACACAGAGCGACAGCACACTGAAAAACACACTTCGCACAAAACACCCTTCGCCTAGACAGGCTTCGGTGCACTATAACTAGCGAGGTATGTAACACGAGCTCAAGCAAAAAGCACACAGAAGCAGGGCTTCGCCGCTTGAACAAGGAACACAGAAAATGAACTCTCTAGATGAAATACAACGAAGTGTGTGGCTACAGGAGTTCAACAGTAAATGCTCAAAGTGTTAAATGTTACCTACCGAGCCCCCATATTTATAGCCCACAGTTCACCCAAAGGAATTGACTACTTTACCCCTAGGGTTTACACCAGTTTTGTCTCTACAGAAAAGAGGGGTACAAAAGGTAGTCCAACTTTATTCTGGAGGCTTCTCTGTCAGCTTTGCAGAGGGGACAGCGTCAGCTTTTTGCAGAGCAGACAGTGTCAGCCTTTGCAGTCTTTGACCTTCTGGAGCCTCCCTTCGCACGCGAGGGTGCGGTAGCTTCGGCGAGAAGCCTTGAGCCTGGTGGCCTTCGCTTCGCCGAAGATAGCCTCCGATACAGTGACGGTTTTGAGCCGAAGCCGTCAAAGCCCTTGGGCCTTCGCACCAACACCTCCGGAGTGGACCACCACGGCTTCGCAGCTTCGCCCAGCTCGAACTCCGTCAGTCCGTGTACCGAAGCCATGCAGGCCGAAGTACCACAAGACAACCTCGCTCCGGAGCTAGCCTTGCTCCGAAGCCTTCCTCACTCCGAAGCCCCACCTTCGGAGTACCACCCTTCGAAGTCCCTCCTTCGTCCAAGGCCTCCGCACGAAGCATTCCATGAGCACTTCGTCGCAGTGTCTCTCCCCGAGCACACTCCTCGACGAGCCTCACTCGGACCATGCCTTCGATGCGCCTCGACTTCTGAGACCTTCGTCGGGCAACCTTCGAATGTCTCCCTCCGGAGCACACTTCGAACTCCTTGCCTCCGCAGAGGACTTGATCCAACCAACTCCGAAGTCACTCCATTCGGAGTACCTTCGAAGTGCCTCGCCTCCGAGGACTTTGTCCCGGAGTACCTTCACCCGGAGCCACGCTCCGCACTCTCTGCCTTCACCTGGTGCACCTTGACCCGAGGACCGACCCGGACCCCCTTCGCAGCCACCGTGACGGAGCTCCCTGCTCCCCTGGCATCAAGTCTCCCGCTTGACCCAAGTTCACCTGCCGCGAACCCGTCCGTCGCCTCCGAAGTCCCTGCGAACCACAGACAAGCAGACAAGTGTATCCAGTACTCCGGAGACCTCTCCGGGTTAGCAACCTCCGGCACACACTCCGGTGTACCGCCCAAAGTACCGAAGCCTTCGGTACAAACCCAGTCATCGTGTACTGTCGGACCCCTCCGACACGCACACTCCGCTGCAACAGCTGCAGCAACCAACCCACCGAACACACTTCGGTGAAACCACCTCCGAACACCCTTCGGAGGTACAACCTCCGAAACCCCTCCGGAGGTACCCTCCTTCGAACACCTTCGGTGGTCCAACCTCCGAACACCCTTCGGAGGTACCCTTTGAACCAGAGGGTAAAAAACCTGTCAATCACTCATCACAAACACCGAAACCAACCCTTGGTTTCTCAATCTCCCCCTTGATGAGTGCATTGACAACCAACTTCAATTTCAAGAAAATTTGAAAAGTTTCAGCACACAAGTGACCATAAAAACTCAGAAAAGAGCCAAATCATGTCACTTGACAAAAGAATTTTCGTCCCCCTTTTTCAAAAGAGTAAAAGCCCCTTCGGCAAATCTCCCCTTTTTCAAGATAAAAACTCCCCCTGAGTTAAGTTTTCCCCTTTGGCAGCAAAGAACCTTTGTGTCACATTTTCTCCCCCTTTGGAAATTATACCCCCTTTCGGCAGAGAACGTAGCAAGTCTCTCCCCCTTTAGGAATTTCTCCCCCTTTGGCAATGCAAGCATCAAGGAGCATGTAAAAGATGCAAAGCTTTGAAATGAGCAGAATTGCAAAGACATATGAAGCAAAAATATGCCAACAATAACACCAATGATCATGGGTTCAGCTCAAATTAACATTCTCTAAAAACATGATGAAGCATGTGATTTGATCATTTTTGAAATAAAAGCATCACCACTTAGTCAAGGAAACTAGACAAGTAAAAGAAAGGACTGCGCAAAGCTAGTCAATTTCTACTCTAGACAGACAAGTCCAGTTCAATTGGATCATGAAAAGCAAACTTGATGATCAATGAATTTTGTTGTTCTTTTCTTAGTGCCAGGGGTTATTTGTTTGTCCACCTTATACTTTCCAATCATGCCAAGCCTAGGCATGAAAACCATAAGAAGCTTAAGGCAATGATTTTGGCATACACTACACTATTCCAGTTCAGACCAATGTGCAATGGAAAGCAGTCTAGAATAGAGTAGTGCGACAAACAAACCCTCCTGGATCTTTTCACTTAAAGCATGCAAATCATGGAGTTTTTGATTTTGATTAAGTGAATCAATTTGTTTAATACTTGAGGAATATCCATGAGGATGTAGAACAATTTTTCAAGTTGCAATTTTTAGCATCCAATGAACAGTGTCTTGCTATCAAGCAGATAAAAGATAGCTAAAGCAGTCCTGCCTAAACATGCTAGATTCAAGACTAAGTAGTGAGTACGATTTGATTTTGGAAAGAAAACATCATGCACATGAATGTTTCAGATAAAATAAAGAGAGATGAGCTGTCATGATGTCATGGATTATAATCAGGCATATAAGTGCAAAAGATGTAAATGCAATTTCAACACACATTTAGCAAATGCACATCCATCTAAAACTGCTCCCCCTCACAAAATGCCGTAAGGGTGACAAATACCAAGTTCTCAACGCAAGTAAGCAAATCGAGAAGCATCGAGGGGTTTTGTGAAAATGTCGGCTAGCTAGTGTTGGGTATCAACATATTGAAGTTCAATATCACCCTTCTCATTGTGATCTCTGAGAAAATGATACCGCACATCAATGTGTTTGGTTCTGGAGTGCTGAACCGGGTTGTTTGCAATACAAATAGCACTAGTGTTATCACAGAACAGTGGAACACTCTTATAATCTAACCCGAAATCCCGCAAAGTGGAAGTCATCCACAGAATCTGAGAGCAACAGCTAGCTGCAGCAACATATTCGGCCTCAGCCGTCGATTGTGCAACACTAGACTGTTTGCGGGAAGACCAGCAAACCAGAGAAGTACCCAGAAAATGACAAGTACCAGAGGTACTCTTCCTATCAATTCTACACCCAGCAAAATCCGCATCGGAATATCCTCGAAGACATAAAGATGACGACGATGAATACCATATGCCAAATTCATGGGTATGTTTGAGATACCTTAAGATGCGCTTGACCGCTTGGCGGTGCGAAGCTCGTGGTGAAGCCTAAAAACGAAGTGTATGTTAGGCCTCGTGGCAGTCAAGTAGAGGAGGGAGCCGATCATGCTTCGGAACTCCTTCTGATCTACGGCTTCTCCATCTTCGTCAGGATCCAATGCTACAGATGTAGCCATTGGAGTGGCGAGGGGCTTCGCATCGGACATGTCGAACTTCTTGAGCAGGTCCTTGGTGTACTTCGTCTGGTGGACGAAAGTACCTTGTTTGCTTTGCTTGATTTGCAAACCAAGGAAAAATGTAAGCTCGCCCATCATTGACATTTCAAATGCCCTGCTCATGGTATCTGCAAACTCGGCAACCAAAGCATGAGAAGAGCCACCGAAGATGATATCATCCACATAAATCTGCACTAGGAGGAAATCTTTGCCATGCTTGAGAGTAAACAGAGTTTTATCAACAGAGCCCATCAAATACCCTCGCTCAAGCAGAAAAGACTTAAGTCTATCATACCAAGCTCGAGGGGCCTGCTTGAGTCCATAAAGAGCCTTATGAAGTTTAAGGACTTTATGTGGGAACTTGGGGTTTTCAAAACCAGGGGGTTGTTTTACATAAACATCTTCACCTATGAAGCCATTAAGAAAAGCACTTTTGACATCCATTTGATAGAGTTTGAATCCCCGGGATGTCGCAAAGGCAAGCAAAATCCTAATGGCCTCAAGGCGAGCAACATGTGCAAAAGTTTCAGTAAAATCAATCCCTTCTAGTTGAGAAAAGCCCTGAGCTACAAGTCTAGCCTTGTTTCTAACTATAGTCCCATCCTCCCCTTGTTTATTTTTGAAAATCCATTTTGTTCCAATGAAATGAACATTTGGTGGAGGATCAACTAAAGTCCAGACTTGGTTTCTCTCAAAATTTTCAAGTTCCTCATGCATGGCATTGATCCAACTAGAATCAGAAAGTGCATGACTAACATCTAAGGGCTCGAAAGAAGCAACAAAAGCGGAATCAATGAAATGAGCATGAGAACGTGTTACCCTTTGATCAAGCTCACCAATGATCTGCTCGGGAGGGTGCATCCTTTGAACATGATGTGGAGCCTCGCGGCGGGATGCAGTCTCCCCCTCAACTTGTGCGTTGGAGTGGTCCAAGATGACTGATGTTGAGGTAGTCGCTTCGGGACCTCGTGTCGAAGTAGTTGAAGCGGGGTCAGCTTCGGGGGTTGATGTCGAGGGTAGAAGGGGTTCATCCTCGAATTCCCCGGGATCTTCTTCTTCGAATAAGGTCTGTTCCATGTCGTGTTCGTTTTCCTGTTCAAAAGCAGAACTAACAGAGGGGTTGATTCATCAAAAGTCACATCACATGACTCGATGACAGTGTTAGTTTCCAAATTATAAACACGGTAAGAATGACCATGAGTAGTGTAACCCAAAAAGATCCCGTCAGAAGATCGCGACTCAAATTTATCCAAATTACCACGTTTTAGGATAAAGCAGCGACAGCCAAAAACTCGAAGATGAGTAACCTTGGGCTGTCTCCCAAAACGCAACTCATAAGATGTCAAATTTAAAATTGAGCGCAAGAATATACGGTTTGAGATGTAACATGCAGTGTTCATGGCCTCAGCCCAGAATTTTCTAGGAGTCCTATGCTCATCAAGCATCGTCCTAGCCATCTCAACCAAAGTGCGGTTCTTCCTCTCAACAACACCGTTTTGTTGAGGAACCCGTGGAGCAGAGAATTGATGTTCTATGCCATGCTCCATGCAAAAGTCAACAAAGAGACTATTTTTGAACTCGGTGCCATTATCACTTCGAATGAATTTCAATGCACCAGGGAGTTCAGTAAAAAGTCTCAAAGCCAAGCTCCGAAAGTGTGAAAACACTTCATCCTTGCTGGCAATAAAGAAGACCCAAGAGTAGCGAGAGAAATCGTCGACAATAACTAATACATACCACTTGCCGCCTAAAGAACTGACCCGAGAAGGACCTACAGTGTCCATATGGAGAAGTTCTCCGGGTTGTTCAGTCATCACTGTGGTGACTGGCGAATGCGAAGCAACAATCATTTTTCTATGTCGACACGGAGCGCAAACTAAATTCTTCTCAAACTTGAGCTTGGGCAATCCTCGGATCAGACCTAGGGCGCTCAGACGAGCGAGCAACTCAAAGATCATATGCCCTAGTCTCCTATGCCACTTCCAAAGCTCAGAAGTTGAATGTGCAACAAGACAATGAGAAGAACCAGATGATTCTAAAAAATCAGCTCCAAAAACTCTCCCAACTCTAAAGATCTTACACACCACAACGCCATCAGAATTGAGCACTTGCGAAGTATCGCGATGAAATCGCACTTCGAAGCCCTCGTCAAGCAACTGAGATACAGATAGCAAATTGTACCCCGGGTTTTCAACCAAAGCAACATCTTTGAGAGTGAAATTCGAGTTAATTCTTACCACACCTTTACCTTTCACTCTACTCCTTCGATTGTTTCCGAAGGTGATATGTTCCCTTTGCTTGGTTGTGGTGAGGCTGGAGAACCATGCTGCATCTCCGGTCATGTGGCGCGAACAACCGGAGTCCATGATCCACGTGCCCTCCAAGCCTCGATCTGTCGCCTACACATGATAAGAATATCTCGATCACTCAGTGCTGGGGTGAGTGAAAAAATGATGAGGCATCCAGCACTGAGTGACACGAGTAGCAGGCACAGTAAAAGTAGACGGTCTACGCACATGATAATCTGAATGATGCAAAGTGCGAGGTCTACCTACATGCATTGATCGAAAAGCATGACGAGGTCTCCTACTCTGACGAGGTACAAAGCTACTCGCCCGAGGTCTAACACCATATGGAACATGGTGAACACCTCGAGGAGCAAAACCTCTCCGAGAAGCACAAGGAGCCTCGAAAACAGGGCGAGAGTAGAACTCAGACTCATGCATACCTAAAGATGGGTAATGCATGTCCTGGTAACTCATCGCCTGAGCGCGTCGCTCATCCTTGATGCGACGAAAGCAGAACCCAACCAAATGACCCGCCCGCTGACAGTAAGAACAGTGAAACACTCTCCTAGGGGCACTCTCATGGGTCACAGGAGCAACTCTCACAGGCTCCTTAGGTTTCTGCTGAGTGGTTTTCTTGGGAGGATTTTTCTTGGTAGGAGGAGTGGTTTTCTTTGGTTGTTGGGTAGGCTTTTTAGCTGATGGAGTGTCTAACAGAGCTCTTTCTTTCTCTAAGGTAGTGGGAGAGGTAAAAACAGTTTTGATCTTACTGTCTGAAGAAATCCTCTCAAAACCCAAACCTAGAGCTACCCCTGCTCTGTCAGCACACAACTTGGTCTTGGCCAAGAGCAAATCCATCCTACCCTTTCCCTCAGTGCATTTATTAACCACGGAAAGAAGGTATTCATTTTCAGTCATGAGGTTCTCAGCTCGCTCTCTAACAGTGCCTAGCTGGTCCTTAAGGGTAATGCAAGTGTCACAAACAGGTTGCACATCCTTAGAACTATCGGCCCTCTCCAATCTAGCCTCTAAATCATGAACATGTTTATCACGTAAATTAATGCTCTCGCGCAATAAAGAACAGTTCATGCAATCAATAACATCATGAGGTCTAGAATCCACCTCCAAAAGCTGCTTCTGTGCAGTCTCAAGCTCAGAAAGAGTTTGAGCATGTACAGAACGCAACTGAGCAAGCTCACCCATGACAACAGAACAAGATTCACATTCAGCATCATTAAACTTAGACTTAAGCATGGCATATTCAGTAGAAACAGATTCTAGCCTAAGTCTAAGGTCTTTTCTTTCTCTAGCGGCTTGCACAAGCAATCTATCCTGACCAAGAACTACTTCATTCAGCTCATCTAATTTTATTGAAAGCTGGTCATAGGATAGAGGTACCTCAGATGAGTCAAGCTCATCGCCGCTGTGATCGCTGTCGGCCATGAAGCAAAGGCCGGTGAAGTCTCGTCCCTTCTTGTCCTTCTTGTCCTTCTTGTCCTCCTTCTTTGGGGAGTCCTCCTCCTCAGAGCTCGACTCCTCAGTTGAGGAAATGTCGATGTCGCTGAGAGCAGCAACAAATGCTCTGGAAGCGGCCTTGGCTACTTTCTTAGCCATCTTGCCGCGCTTGCCCTTCACAAAGGGTTTCCTCTCCTTCTTGTGGTATTTAGGGCACTCATTCTCATCTCTCTTTTTGAGCTTAGGGCAATTGGCCTTGATGTGAGAAGTCTCACCACACTCAAAACAACCACTAAAACCACTTCTCCTCTGATCCCGTCTCTCATGGTGAAAACGGGTGAACCTCCGGGCAATGAGAGCAAGCTCATCATCATCTAGAGTGTCCACCTGCTCCTTTGTGACGGAGACCATGGAGGACAAAGCAAAACCATCTGCAAGAACACAAGTGCCTGATGTGCTTGGTTCTGCAGTGGTCCCACGGCTAGTGCTAGAAACCAATGCCAACGGTTGTGGCAAAGAGCTTCTGTGCACTGCAAGAGATGCCTTGGCAATCTCTGTGGACTTCAGCTTGCTGAAGAGCTCATCACAGGTCAATGTGTCATAGCCTGTGGACTCCTCAATGCTGGATATCTTCACTTCCCATATGCTACGGTCAAGAGCATAAAGAAGCTTGATAGCCCTATCATGATCATTGTAAGCAAGCGTCCCGTTGGATCGCAAGTTACTCACTATCGCATCAAAGCGAGAAAACATGGCATCTATAGATTCACCAGGTGCCTGCACAAACAGCTGATACTGTTGATTATATGTGCTTTGGCGCCTGGCCTTAATCTGTGTAGAGCCCTCATGAAAAACAGTGAGTGTTGTCCAAATCTCCCTAGCAGTCCTAAGGTGCTGCACCCTATCAAACTCACTTCTACTCAAACCAATGAACAGTATATTTCTTGCCTTGGAGTTGGCATTATACTGATCCTTCTCGGTTTGAGAGGTGCGAGTCTCAGGGATGGAGTATTGTGAGTCCACAATCTCTCAAATTGCATTTCCTTGGCTTAACAAGTAAGCCTCCATGCGCACCTTCCAGTATGCAAAATCTGTCCCATCGAAAAGAGGAATTTTACTGCCTCTATCCATGTCGCCAATAGATCACAAAACCGGTTAAGGTCAACTGGTGATCTTAACCCGCTCTGATACCAATTGATGGACCGGAAACAGCGACCAGAGGGCGGGTGAATGGGAGCTTTTAAAATTTCGGGCTAAAAACTAGCCTTCGGTTTTAGTTCTGTCTTCTGCGGAACAGGCTTCGAACACTACCTTCGAAGGTCTGGTTCGGAGGTGCTTCGACAGCTCCGAACACAGGCTTCGCAGGAGCAAAAGTTCGAAGCCAAGAAGACTTCGCTCCACTTACAACCCTCGAAAATCTACTCTGCTAAGTCAGTGCAGGCTCCGCACATAGGGTGCTTCGAGCAGGCTTCGCACTTCACCCTTCGCAAGAGTGGACACCCTACTGAGGACTTCGACCAAGTACTTGGCAGCAGCAACTGGTGCTGGGCTTCTTACACGAAAGTCTAAACACACACTGACAGACTTCGCTAGAGTCACAGACACGATAGAAGCATGGGCTTCGATCAGGGCTTCGCTAGTAAGCAGCGAGGTCTTGCCTCCTGTTACACAGAGCGACAGCACACTGAAAAACACACTTCGCACAAAACACCCTTCACCTAGACAGGCTTCGGTGCACTATAACTAGCGAGGTATGTAACACGAGCTCAAGCAAAAAGCACACAGAAGCAGGGCTTCGCCGCTTGAACAAGGAACACAAAAAATGAACTCTCTGGATGAAATACAACGAAGTGTGTGGCTACAGGAGCTCAACAGTAAATGCTCAAAGTGTTAAATGTTACCTACCGAGCCCCCATATTTATAGCCCACAGTTCACCCAAAGGAATTGACTACTTTACCCCTAGGGTTTACACCAGTTTTGTCTCTACAGAACAGAGAGGTACAAAAGGTAGTCCAACTTTATTCTGGAGGCTTCTCTGTCAGCTTTGCAGAGGGGACAGCGTCAGCTTTTTGCAGAGCAGACAGTGTCAGCCTTTGCAGTCTTTGACCTTCTGGAGCCTCCCTTCGCACGCGAGGGTGCGGTAGCTTCGGCGAGAAGCCTTGAGCCTGGTGGCCTTCGCTTCGCCGAAGATAGCCTCCGATATAGTGACGGTTTTGAGCCGAAGCCATCAAAGCCCTTGGGCCTTCACACCAACACCTCCGGAGTGGACCACCACGGCTTCGCAGCTTCGCCCAGCTCGAACTCCGTCAGTCCGTGTACCGAAGCCATGCAGGCCAAAGTACCACAAGACAACCTCGCTCCGGAGCTAGCCTTGCTCCGAAGCCTTCCTCACTCCGAAGCCCCACCTTCGGAGTACCACCCTTCGAAGTCCCTCCTTCGTCCAAGGCCTCCGCACGAAGCATTCCATGAGCACTTCGTCGCAGTGTCTCTCCCCGAGCACACTCCTCGACGAGCCTCACCCGGACCATGCCTTCGATGCGCCTCGACTTCTGAGACCTTCGTCGGGCAACCTTCGAATGTCTCCCTCCGGAGCACACTTCGAACTCCTTGCCTCCGCAGAGGACTTGATCCAACCAACTCCGAAGTCACTCCATTCGGAGTACCTTCGAAGTGCCTCGCCTCCGAGGACTTTGTCCCGGAGTACCTTCACCCGGAGCCACGCTCCGCACTCTCTGCCTTCACCTGGTGCACCTCGACCCGAGGACCGACCCGGACCCCCTTCGCAGCCACCGTGACGGAGCTCCCTGCTCCCCTGGCATCAAGTCTCCCGCTTGACCCAAGTTCACCTGCCGCGAACCCGTTCGTTGCCTCCGAAGTCCCTGCGCACCACAAACAAGCAGACAAGTGTATCCAGTACTCCGGAGACCTCTCCGGGTTAGCAACCTCCGGCACACACTACGGTGTACCGCCCAAAGTACCGAAGCCTTCGGTACAAACCCAGTCATCGTGTACTGTCGGACCCCTCCGACACGCACACTCCGCTGCAACAGCTGCAGCAACCAACCCACCGAACACACTTCGGTGAAACCACCTCCAAACACCCTTCGGAGGTACAACCTCCAAAACCCCTCCGGAGGTACCCTCCTCCGAACACCTTCGGAGGTCCAACCTCCGAACACCCTTCGGAGGTACCCTTCGAACTAGAGGGTAAAAAACCTGTCAATCACTCATCACAAACACCAAAACCAACCCTTGGTTTCTCACATATGTTACCTTCGGCCTCTTGCGAGCCTTGGCCGAAGGGGTATCAATGTTCTGTTTCCACACTCCCACCTCGGGATTCTTTGGCACGAGTGTGCGAGTGCATGGTTCTCCAACAATTACATCTTTCCCTTTAGCCGACTCGGCCTGTTTTGGCTGAATCAACACCTTCTTTTCGCCGAGGTCGATGGTGTTGACTAGAAAAGGATCTTTATCGAGCTTCATCTTCAGATCATGGTCTATCTTCAATCGTCCTTCTTCTATGGCCGATTGTATCTGCCGTCGAAAAACATTGCAATCATTAGTATTATGCGAATGTGAATCATGCCACTTACAGTATGGATGCTTCTTTAGCTCATCGGCAGGTGTAATGACTTGACCCTTAGGTAACCTGAGAAGCTGACTTTTTAAGAGGAAATCAAATATTTTATCACATTTAGTTATATCAAACGAGTACTTGACCTCACTAAGTCGATTCTTCGTGGGGGATGGTCGTAACTCAGAGTTGGTGACAGGTTTATTTTTAGCATTCCAGACCCATTCGGCTGCGTACATGTTGGCCAAATCCTCCTCCTCTGACTCCTCCTCATCAGAGCATTCCATGATGTGGATTTCGGCCCTAGGCTTGCTAAACGTCTTAATAAACTTTTTATCTTTGTCTCGGCCTTCCTAGACCAGAGCCTGCTATAAAACTTGGCTAACTTCTAAAAAGTTCTGGTTATCTAACCTCTCTTTAATTTCAGAACGCAACCCGTTAAAAGTTAATTCTGCCAAGTCCCTTTCTAAAATATTAAGGCTAAAACATCGGTTTCTAGTATCCCTAAAACGCTTCATGTACTCAGAGGCGCTCTCACTAGACTTTTGCTTAACCGATGTCAAATGCGAAAGCCTAAGTTCTGTCTCACCCGTGTAGAAATAGTCATGGAATTTCCATTCTAAATCGTCCCACGTGTGGATGGAGTTCGGCGGGAGCGCCGAAAACCAAGTGAAAGCAGTGCCGGATAGCGAGAGAGAAAATAATCTAACCTTTAGAGCATCTATCCCGCTAACTTCTCCAAACTATTCGAAAAATTTACTAACGTGCTCTAGTGTAGTCTTGCTATCCTCGCCATCGAATTTAGTGAATTCAGGGATTCTATAGCCGTGGGGGTTGGGTACTGTATCAAGGTGGTCGGGGTATGGTTTACGGTAAACCCTAACCCGTCCCTTGGGCATGAAGCCAGCACACTCCCTAAATAGTGTGCGGACCCTCTCCTCTATATCATCTTGGTATGTTTCTTGTGTGCGCCTCTCATGCGGGGGCATGACACGCGGTGGGATATCGGTGTGTCGGCCGTGGGCGTCTTCCCTACGCGCTATTTGTGTGACGTGCTCATGTCCAAGCATCTGCGCGTGTGGTGCGGGCAACGCAGGTATTGGCGCAGGTGGTGCATGGTATGTAGTGTTAGTTTGATCGTAGGTGAAATGATTGGTCTCGGCCATAAGTGTTGAAGCCGGAGACATGATTGTGCCAGTGCTGTCATTAGTCCTACTGTATATGTTGTTTGTCGGAGGTGCGCTGGCAATAGGAACCAGGGGTGCGACCTCAGTAAAGCCGAACCTTCTAAGAGTTTCCTCCACTTGGGAGCTAACTGCCGAATCTAAACGGTTGGCTAGCGAAGCGCTAACGGCTTAATCTACTGATGCGGCTATTTTCTGCTCAATTTCTAAAAAGATAAACAAGGCGATACAGGTGTTACCTAGACCTGAGCGAGTTCGGGGGTGACGATGTCGCGCTTGATGAAGCCTGCGCGTGTCTTGACGTAGCCCCCAAGCATCATGTCTTGGAGCACCTTCAACTTTGCCTCGATCTCTGCTCGGTCTTCTGTGGGGATATCTTCAAGTGTAGGTGACAATATGTTGCGGCTGTCGATATACACGCCTCCTATTGCGTCCATCGGAGGTGTAGACGTAGTAGTTGATGTAGATGTACCGGTGGCCAATGTAGAAGTACTCATCATGTTGGCGTAGCCTTCCCCAGCGGAGTCGCCAAAAAGTGTGTTGACACAGAAACGTGCCCCCGCACTTGGGTCAGTTCGACAATCCAAAAGTGCACGGATACTTAGGGACAAGCCAAAGCGTGACATAGCACCAACGTCGCGTTCCGACTACCCTTAGTCGTGATAAGGAGGGTGGAGTCTCCAGGCAACCAGATTACACAAAATAATCCAATTAGCCAAAAGAGATAGATTAAAATAGAATAAAATCAACAAACCAGTCTGAGCCCATCTGGTTCGAAGTCTGGTGCGGAGGGGTCACCGAAGTATACCTTCAGCGTTCGACGCGAAGTACTCCGCCAAATGGTGCTTCGGCGTTCAGACTGATCCGGCCGAAGATGGACTCCGATTAGATCTGGACGCGGTAATCACCTCCGAACAGCGGGGTTCGGCGTGAGATCTCCGATATAGTAGACTACGGGATAATGACGCGAGGGCCACGTGCAGGCGCAACTTCGTCTGATGCGGAGTATGGTCGTGGCGAAGCCTGTTGACGAAGTATGCTAGCGAAGCCAGTTGCCAGAGCCTGCAGTCCACCGAAGGGTGTCTGACGACCTCCGAAACTGATCTCTCAGCTCTGGATACCTCCTGCGAAGTAGCTCCGAACATGCAAACCTGCAACAGAGATAATACGAAGTACCAATTCGGCCTGAGGACCGAATTTTGCTAAGTGTTGCACTAGTAGAGAAGGTAGCAATCTACTACGCAGATTATCGGATACTTCACAGGCGAAGTAACAAGGCGATAGCAATCTATTACGTAGATTAACGGATACTTCACAAGCGAAGTAACAAGGGTTACCACTGTTCCATAGCGGCCGATGGAGGGATTCCAAGCAAACCCACGAAGAGGTACAGGAAAATAAAAGTAAAGTAAATGCAATCAACGCATGGGCTTTGGTTTGGTTTGAGTTGGGGGGTTCTCTACGCCGGCCTTGCTTCTCTATTTATAGGGGCTTAACTCCTAATCTAATCTTCTATTAATCCGGCCAGATAGAGATAAAGATTGAGCTGGGAACGCATACAACTCTATCTCTGCCGTGGTGGGCTTCAGCCAGGCCCGTCGAGGCCGGCTCCTCGGGCCAAAGCTTCGGCAGCGTGGGCCTCCAAAGGCTTCCGAAGCTTCGGCAGCGTGGGCCTCCGAAGGCTTCCTGGCCGAAGCCCATGGGCTGGCTGGAGGCTTTCGAAGCCCATAGCTCAATGGACTTCGACCTTGTAGGGCTTCGGACAGACCCTGGACATGTGCACTTTCGTCCCAAATTACCAAAAATTTATATTTTGACAATCTAGCCATAGATGCCATTTTTTGCTATCAATACCTGCCAATGAGTTAAAGAAGCATCCATATTGTAAGTGGCATGATTCACATTCGCATAATACTAATGATTGCAATGTTTTCTGATAGCAGATACAATCGGCCATAGAAGAAGGATGATTGAAGATAGACCATGATCCGAAGATGAAGCTGGATAAAGATCCTTTTCCCGTTAGCGTCGTTGACCTCGGCAAAAAAAAGGTGTTGATTTGGCCAGAACAAGCCGAGTCGGCTAAAGGGAAAGATGTAATTGTTGGAGAACAACGCACTCGCACACTCGTGCCAAAGAATCCCGAGGTAGGAGTGTGGAAATAGAACATTAATACCCCTTCGGCTAAGACTCACAAGAGGCCGAAGGTGACATATAACATGCTGTTGAACAAGCATCGAAGAAGGGCCAGAAAGACTGGTCCACCGTCCACACACTCAGAAGCTAAAGCAGCCAAAGGGTCCGGGACTCTCGGAGGGTAGCTTCGGACCGAAGCAGCCGGACCCTCCACACGGGGGCTCTAGGCCACAATGGCCTGATACTCCACATGATGGTTTCGAGACGTAGTGGCCGAACCCCCCGTACTGTAACTTCGGTCCCCAATTGCCGAACCCCACACCATGTTGGACTTCTCCAATGGGAGGCTTCGGCCCGCACTGGCCGAACGTACCTCCGGCCTGGCAGGACCCTTCGCTGATGTGGTCCGAGATACCTTCGACTTGGCTGAACCCTCCTCCGGGTAACGAGTTCGTCTCACAGTGGGCGAGGCCACTGGAGCCACCGATGCCTCCACCGTATGACTGGGCGGGGACCCTGTGGGCTCCGTACGTATCCGGGTCAGGGTATCCTCTGCAACCTAACACTGTGCCTTATTTTCCTTAGGAGTATTGTGGATGGCAGGGGCAAATAGACGCAGCGGAGGGGGCATCGTCCACAGACTGTCATTGGTGCTTCCGAATCGGACCATGCAGAGCGAAGCTGAAGGGTGCGAGCACGCGGAGGCCGAGGTCAGGGAGTCCAAAGCCATAACCATCAGAGTTGGGTCTCAGGAAGTACCAATCCCAAAGACTTTGTCACCAAGTCTGACGGGGGTAAGTCTCATGCTTTGGCCGAGCTCTGCACCGAAGCTTGGTTCGGTCTGCCGAACGAGGCCTTCCCGTCTGTCAGGGTTCGCAGTGAAGCACCCTCCGAACACATGGTGCACAAGGCCGAAGGGCACAGTTGAGAAACCATGTTGAAGAATATGGTTTTGATACTCTAGATGTGATGAGTGATTGTCAACAGAAGTCAAAGGAAGAGAGATATGAAGACCTGCCGAGTCTGAGGCGCGTGTGACTCACGTACACGGGCAGCGAGCGATAGCCGGGCAGAGGAGCCACGGAGTCAGGCTGGCCCAATCCGGGTACATGGCTAGGAGCGACAGAGGATTCACCGGTCTTTTGACTGGGTTTGACTCAGGTACACGGGCGGCTAGCAATTGCTGGGCTGAGGAAGCTGCGGGGTCGAGTCAGCCCAATCCGGGTACCTGGTGCGAAGACGGTGGACGCTTTGTCAGTTTCGGCGCAAAACTGACAACCTATGATTAATTCATTTTTAGGATACTAGTGAGAGGCACGTGCATTGCAACGGATGTATAATGTTAACGACAATATATTTAGAACATGATATATTTGGCGAACACATTTGTTTAGTAATATTGCGATGATAAGAAACAAAGTAATATATTATTGTTCAAAACAATACATAGAGCTATCATTTCTATATAAAGTGTCATTGCATATTTATAATTACAGATCTGGTATGAAATTGTACAATATACTATACAGTGAGCACATATTCTTTTATCTACTCAGTGAGCACTTCCTTGTAGACGATATTCTTCGTTAGCGTGCTTGTTGAATTGATACCCCTATTTGTTTCCGAAGCGGCGAGTATTTTGATATTGCTACGAGAAGTTGCTCGTGACAGAGCTACATATAATTGTCCATGAGAGAACACCGGGTTCGGGAGGTATATTCCAACATGTGGTATTGTTTGACCCTGTGCTTGATTAATTGTCATTGCAAAACTCACCCTAACAGGAAATTGACTCCTCTTAAACTTGAAGGGGAACATCTCATCATCGGAGGGGCACAAGGGTATGCGTGGAAGGAAGACTCTCTCACCAGCATGTTGTCCCAATACAATTTCAGCATCAATAGTATTTCTTTGAAATGCTCGGACTATCAACCTAGTCCCATTACACAGACCATTGGCCGGGTCAAGATTTCTGAGCAAAATCACAGGACAATTAACCTTGAGTTTTAATATATGTGGAGGTAACCCATTTGGCGTTAATGAATTCAAGAACTCAGACGGATAATGGTTGCATGGATCATCGACTGCTCGATCATGACTGTGATAAATCATCTCGTCACCAGGAAAACATTCGATAAGCTTCATGTTTATTGCATCAAACATTTTCATTCCTCGTTGACAAAATAGCTCGAGATGTGATGTAGTCTGCATCAGTCATGTTTGCACCTAACATTGGAAATACCATGTCAATAAGACTATCAATGTCTGATTCTGCACCAGTGTAGGGTACACATATTTCGTCAGGTAAATTTACATAGTCATCATCGATGGTCTCTTTAATGCCATTGCCAATCCGTAGCAGGTAGTCTGAAAACCATATATCTGATCGAGCTCTCATGTTATGGACAAGTCTCAATTGATGCATGTTATCCCATAGGTAAGATCTACGCAATGTTGCATTTACAATTTGAGCCCTATTCCCCTTTCGTATAACTGGAAGAACTTGTCTAAAGTCACCTCCAAAAACCATTGTTTTGCCTCCAAATGGTAGATTGGGCTTTTCCATTATGTCCCTCATGCTCTTGTCCAACGCCTCAATTGCCTGTCTTTTTGTCATGGAGACTTCATCCCATAATATAAGCGAAGCTTTTGAAGAAGCTTCGCAGTACCACTTTGTTTGGTGAAGTTACACACTGTATTATCTTGTATGCTTAGTGGTATCTTGAACCTTGAATGAGCCGTCCTACCTCCAGGCATGATGGAAGCAACAACACCAGATGTTGTAGTAGCAATAGCTATCTTCCCCTCGCTACGGACTTTTGCTAATAAAGCTTTGTACAGAAAGGTTTTTCCTGTTCCTCCTGGACCATCAACAAAAAACACACCTCCACTATTGTTGTCAACGGATGATAGTATAACATCATAAGCATATCTCTGTTCTGCATTAAGAGAGGATGTGCTCGCTAGTAGCTCATTATCCACCTGTATAGAGGACTCTTCACAAATCTCCCTCACCTCACCTGCCATGGCGTCATATGATTCATCAATTTCTGGAAGAGGAAATGATGTTATCTCTTTACCCATTGACCGAAGCGATTTTCTTATATCCAATAACACCATTTGTTCAACTGCATATGCATTCATCTGGGATCGTCAGATGTCATCAGACATTGCTTCGAAGTGTTTGTTCCAGAGTCCACGCACATCGCTAGGTTCACAATAAACCAATATTGTAGCAAACAACCTTCGGAGGGACGAAGGCATATGAAAAACTTCAGCTTCAGAGAGGCACTCATCAATGCTGTTATCTGACTCAGTAATACCTCTTTTCTCAGCACTTTCTCGAAATGTAGGGTATACAATACCATCATATGTCCTCAAATTCTCAAATGAAGTAGCACCAACCACATGGTTTAATAGCACCCTCAAGTAGTATCTCTCTCCCTCTGCTGGATGTGCTGAGATGATCCTCCCAACCTGCGTGCTTCATTCTCTTGTTTTCCAAAGCTTACGTCCAGGCAACCACACTGCATATTGTGGGAAATCCCTATAAAGTAATGTGCGTGCCCACGTAAATTCTTGATTTGCCTTGAAATACTCAGTCAACATGGTTCTTGAGGCACCCTGTTGGTCGAGAACTTCACGTACATCAGCATTCTCTCTATAGGACACAAGATGCATTCCTGGGAGGTGGAGCTGTAACTGTAGCACTGGTGGTGAAATCCCGCTAAGATCAAATCCAAATATTCTCCACAATGCCTCCTGTGGTGTTACCCACCTAGAATCCCTATATTCATTGATCTCATTAATCTCGCGGTTTTCATCAGCTTCATTGACAGACACAGATGCCCTATCATGACCCTTATAAATATACTTGTAGAGGTACTTAACAGCCTTAATACTCGAACAAACTTCTGCATTCATGTGACAGTCATACCTTCTTAGAAGCATAGGATTATATGGAACAACCCATTTGTTGTCTAAGTCATGACCTCTCACTCTTACCCTTTGTCTGTCATCCCTTCTCCTGTAGATAGGGTAAGAATCTTCGCCTTGGATAGTTGTGTCACTAAATTGGCGTGGATAATAGCACTTGCAACTACCATTTTTCATGCATGGACTCTTCCTATTTAGTGGGCCACACGGGCCATGCATCATATGTTTCACTACCATTTCATATAGCTCCGGGTATATATCCTTATCTAGAAGTTCTGCTAATATAACATTATTATACTCATCGGGGCAACTCAATTTATATGTTGACTCCATGATAAGGAGGAAATGTGCATGTGGTAGACCCCTTTTTTTGGAACTCGATTACATGGACTTGTGTTGCAATGATTCCTAGGATATGTTTACGAAATAGCTAGAATTTGAGATCCTCTAGCTTGGCTTTAAATACACGCACAACAAGATCAGGACGATCTTGTGGTGTTTGGCCAGGTGCAAGGTCCCTACTTATCTCTTCCCAATTAGGATTACAAGTCATTGTGATAAATATGTCGGGTTTTCCATACTTCTGCACCAAGGCCATAGCATCCTTGTATCTTCGTCTCATATCCCTCCCGCCACCGATAAACGATGCAGGTAGGACCATTTTTTTCCCAATCTGGTGGCTCTATGTTCTCCAACAGATACACTATCCATCAAGCCCTGGTAAAGATCTGCACGAATTTTCTTCTGATTGTATAAGAAGTAATTCAGTCGAGACGTTTCAATTTTTATGTAGGTATCAACTACAAACTGTTGGAATAGATGTCTCCCATGCAAGACCGTGTTGAAGATTCCACTACGCATCTGGAATTTATAGCAATAATACTCGCGCATCGAAACAAAAAACTTGCTGGTAGTATCTACAAAGCAAAGAGAAATCAGTTAGGTGATTACCGTATGGATTAATAGTATCGTAATAACATGAATACGAGTCACTTAGCTAACCTGAGTTGTCAGCATTTCTTTGTTGGGTTGTACTTATCTGACTAATGTCAATACCTTCTCTCGGTATATCAGAATGCCAACCGAGCTCTGCTCTTGGAAAAAATAGGGGGTATGACAAAGGGTCGTAGCACCCATCACTCGGTCTAATTGAATAGTAGTTGTTGTTATTGCCAAACAAGGTGATGCTATGATCAAAATGTTTATTAATATCATTCCCCTCAACCCACACAGCAGCAACCTCTGATGTTAATGGTCTGTTATAAGTTCTATGGTCTAGCTTATAGTCCATATTTAGCACAATACGATATTCATAAATGTCTTCAACCTGTCCTAGGCTTCTGAATGTTTCAGAGTAGGGATTATCTCTCAAAATATGTACCAAACATCTAATAATAGATATGTCTCTTTCTCTATATATCTCATCTCGAGCACGACGGAAACGATGTGATAAGCTAGGATCATCATCATAGAAGTACAACTGCAAGTGGCTAGGTTCATTGTCTCCATTTCCAAAAGAATGTATGTTATGGTACATTTGCCCATGCGCTTTAAATGTGTACACTCCATCCCTTGCACTTGCGAGGTTCTTGTCATAATCACAGTACATTGTGGTGAAGGAAAAATGACTGTTGAAATATCTAATATTCTCCATAAAGTGTTGTGATTGAATGTCTTCACCTGTGTACAACCATCGAAGCTCCTCAGGTGGCTCAGGCATTTGAAGTTTGACCTTGCCATTCATACAACAAAATCCTGGTGGCTCATATTCAAACCTCTTTGCACCACAATGACGACAGTCTGGCTGAGTCTTTAAAAAGTGAGTGCTACCAGGTAGGTTCTGGTAGACAACGTCGGTTGTATCGAGGTTGTTAGATCCTATCTCAGAGGCATGTGGTGTATTCCGAACAACACAGTTTGGACCAAGAGTTCTTCTTCTTGCTCGATTTTGTTGGTTACGTTTTTCCCGCATAACCTGCCTTTGCTCATCTGTCATACTTACTGAATATCGTTGGTTCTCTCGCCTCGCTTGCCTCTATTCATCCGTCATACTTGCATATCGAGCTTTATCACGTGCACGTCTTTTGTTTCGTTGCTCTGATGTCAAGCTTGCATAGCGTGCTCTTTCACGGGCACGCCTTATCTCAGCACGATCTATCGATCGGTCAAGTTGGGTTTGTTGAACAGATGGAATTGCTTGTTGCTCTTGTGAGTCGATAGTTGGAGTTGCTACTATAGCAGAATTTGCACCTGCACAAAGTTTATGTAATCACATGAGACATAATTTTTGCTATTAGTAATTGCACAACCCACATTGCAGTAGTTTATACCATTAGAGGTTTGTCCTTGAAATAATCCCGCTGATGTAAGGGTACTTTGCGTAGGAACAACAAATGAGGATGGTGGTCGATATGGCACATTTTCACCATCCGATGAACTTTCTGATGGAGTTTGTGATGGTTGTCGAATACAAATTCCAGAAGAGTCGTGAGGCAAATTGTTACAGCGATTTCTCTTTTCTCTATGACGACCATCGATAACTAAAAATTTAAAATGAGTACACATTTTCAGACAATAATTTTAGTGTAATGTTGTAGCACAAATATCTGAATAGACAAATAAACAGGATAAATTAGGCGCATAAAATATAATAACCTTCTTTCCCCTCTCTCCTCGCTATATTTTCTGACATGGTTGGTAGCTTTGTTATCGCGGCGTCGAGCAACCTGTTGATTGCATAATTGGTTAACCACCAAACAAATGATACTTTAGTGGAAACATTAGAGATGGAACATGATTTAATTCAGATAAGTGTTTGAGTTTTTAATTTATTTTTCTTGGTACCAAAGAGTGATTTAGAATACTTGTTTTGGATGAAAGGGTTATTTTGAGGGTTAGGATTACAAATTTGTTATTTAAATAGGGCATTGGATGATTATTAATCAAGATTGGATCTGGAGATTGTGTCAGAGGAAAGAAAATATTCTTCAAGGTTAGGAATGAGACTATTACAGTGAATGATGTTTTCAGTTTGTAAATAAGCGTATTTGAATTTGATACATGTTTTCCAATACAAATATTACATTGAAATAACTTCAAAGGGAATACACAATAGATTCAACGAATGATCACAAAACCAAATACCACATTCAAATAACTTCAAAGGGAGTACACAATAGATTCAACGAAATGAACACAAAAACCAATATTACATTCAAATAACTTCAAAGGGTGTACCCAATAGAAATAAACACAAAATATCTGAATATGGGGAAGTACATAAACAACGCACACCACAATACACACACAAGACTGTAACACTATGGACAGTCAGATCCAAAAATCATTTGCAAAATATCTCCATCTAGCTTCCATGAACCTATTCACAAATCTTAGATCCATAGTTCCTGAACTCACACGTTGCCGTAAGTCTGCATTTATATTTCGAAGAAAAATAATTAACAATATCTATAATATTATGTGATGTATTGCCATTATTCTTATCTTTTGCTTGTATTGTTGGAACTACTTACTTTGCAAAGGTAGTGTGGCTGGATGAATCAGATTAAACTTGACTGTAGTGTGTTCTGAAGTCTCTAAACATCCTATCGCCAAGTAGAACAAATATTAGTGTAATTCATCACTATATCTTTATGAATGATAAAATGGGTTAGGACTGAATTACTATGCTTCTTGTGAAGGTGAAGCATGGTTCCTAAAACAATGTGGTTGTTACGATGAGCTTCTGTCCATTCAGACATGTGATTAGTGAGGGAGTCACCCCAAATTCCAACAACCATCATGTTCAAGCTAAAAAAGATCAAATGCTCATTAGGTTTCGATTTGCAAAAACAATGTGATTGTTTATGACGATATAAGTGGTTGTATCTAACTTATGAATTACCTAGTGTCCATCAGTGTTATCTTCCTATATAGACCTCCAAGTCGTTCCAATTTCCCCCAATAGACAACCACTCCAGCTATGTCTATGCAAATAATCATATTATACTATAAGTAAGACAACTATTTTTTTTGAAACTATGCATCGTCGATTTAATTTACGTACGTACCCACAAACATTTTATTCGGACGAATCCACGCGTCATGAAACGTCAATAGATATTTTGGATAGGGAGGGAATTGGATTGGAAGAATGTATGGCTCAACTGTTGTATTTCTTCGAAGAGAACCTTCATAGGCATGGGCAATGCTCCGATAGTACAATGCCTCTTCAAGATTGGGTTGAAAATATAGATAATGAATAGTATAACATTGTCCTTCATTTAGGAGAATGTTAAACCTATGAATTTCCTCCCGCTCCTATGCAATGACTTCTATTTTAGCACCCTACGTATAATATTAGGGTTTAGAATAGTTCATATGTTCACTACTATGTAAAATTTAGTCCAACTTGTGTGCAATTTACAGTAATATCCATTAAAATAAATCGTTGTTTTTCTCCATATTCATCAGGGAGAAACTTAACATCTACTCTGGCGACGGCACTCCATGGATGGCCTATGTGCTCGAACTCTATCTCGTCAAATTTCATAAACCTTAACAGAAAAATAAAATTTAGAACATCTTTCATCGTTGCAGGAAAGTTGGTTTTGGTAATATAGGCTCACCTAGGTACCACCTCATTACGAGTTGGACAGTCGGCGTAAGTTCTCTTTCGCATGCCAGCAATTTAATATATCTAAGAAATTCAACTATATTATAATGTTTTATTTAGCGGAATTATTTGACAAATCAGATATAAACACATTATTTGACAAATAGAATAGAAACACATGTAAGAATAAAAATAGGGGAAAATCTTTACAGAATAAAAAGGGGAAAATATTAAAGAAATAAACAGGATAATTCATCGAAAAAATGCCAAAAATTCAAAAAATACAGAAACGCAATTATGAAATATATAGAAAATTATAAAAAAAATCATGAAAATGCTGAAAAAAATTAAGAACAGTGGTACTGAACATGATGAATCATACAAAAGTTTCCTCACATCTAAATTTACTTTATCTTAATTTTGGGCATTTTTCTTATTTTATAGGGAATAATAAAAAGAAAATGCAATTATAAAATTATAGAAATTATAAAAAAACAGCTCACACGGTACAGTGAACAGGCCAAAGTAACTTGGGCGCAAGACGAGATTTTGTACTCTTTTGTGTTTATATTGGCTGATGTTTTTATTGGCTGATGTTTTTATTCAATATATGTTTTGTGTTTCTCATGTAATAATTGGAGAATGTCACGATAATTAGGTTTGCAATGATGGTATTATTACTCATAGGAAATGAACATCTCATAAGCAGATAAGCTAGAGATAAATCAGGTTTAAACCATGCACATCCTATATCAGATTCATGAACCAGATGTGCCTAAATGCTACAGCATAAAAATTTAGATAGTTACAACAGTGATATCATTAGCAGTAAGAAATAAAAATAGTTCATTAAGAAACAAAAAACAATTATTTTCTAATGTGGTTCAAATTTAATCGACAAAATATAAACTTAATAAGGTGGATGAACAAAATTATGATTAAACAGTGGTTGCACAGCGAAATTCTTAAACAAAATAGCACATGTTTAATCAGCATAAAAATCAGTAAAATTATTCTAAATTTTTAATGACTTAAAAAATTTTATTCTCTAATTTAAATAAGACGTTGGTCTTATAAATGCTATCCTGATTATTCTGAATTTTTTAATGACTTAAAGAAAATTTTAATGACTTAAAAATTCAGTAGAAAAATCAGTAGAAAAATTATTCTGAATTTTTTAATGACTTAAAGAAAATTTTATTCTCTAATTTAAATAAGACGTTGGTCTTATAAAAACCAGAAAACATCATAGAAATGCTCTAAAAATTCTCATAAAATTCAGAATAATACTACTGAATGTGATGAAATTTACAAAATTATTCCCGCATCAAACTTAATTTTATCTGATTTTTGGGCAATTTTCTTATTTTCCAGAGAATAAACAAAACAGTAAATCAATTCTTTAATTCCGGAAAATAAAAAACCAAATTTCGGCCCAAACAGTGTCACGGTCCGGCCCATAAACGCCTTTCGGCAGGCTTACTGAGTCATGGGCCCAGGCCAGGCATTCGGCGCGCGCCCGCGCACGCAACCTGGGCCTGGGTCAGGATTTGGCTCCCCCGCCTCGGCCGCATCAAGTCCGTTAAATCCTGGCCGTCGGATCTGATCCGACGGCCAGGCACTGAGATCGGCGGAATAAAACCCCCGGACGCGGAAACCATAACCCTAAATCCCCATTTCCCCCCACCAGCCCAAGAGCGCTAGCGGCGCGAGAGCGAGCGGCGAGCGGCGCGACGCGGCAGAGCGGCGAGCGGCGCGACGCGGCAGAGCGGCGCGCGGCGGCGGCCACCGGCTAGCTCGCCGGAGCACCGCGCTCACCTGAGGGTGAGCGGGGCTCCGTCGAGCTAGCCGGGGTGGCCAAAACCCGAGGGTCCCGAGAGTGTTCGTCGGCCTCTTCCCGGCCTCCGGCGAGCGGCGGCACGGCGGCGGAGGGCTCCCGGCCACCGGCGAGCGGCGGCGCCACGACCCGAGAGCCAAGGTGAGACCCCGGCCCCATACTCTTAGTTTAGGGTTAGGGTTAGGGTGAAAACCCTAACCCTAACCTTCGTATTTTTTTCTGTTTGTTCATATGTTCTGATTTCCTCTCCTCTCTTACCCGAAGGCGGACCCGACCCCGGTGAGCGGTGGCGCGACGACCCGATGGCGGAGCGGGCAAGCGGCGTCAAGCGTCGGTGAAGCGAAGTGGGTGAGCGGCGGCAAGCGACAGTGAGCGGCGTTAGGGTAGGGTCTGAGCAGAGGGGAGAGATCAGTGAGCAGCATTAGGGTAGGGTCTGAGCAGAGGGGAGAGATCAGTGAGGGGAGGGTTCTGGGTTTTGAAGAGGGGTGCACGGTCCTGGTCCAGGCAGTTGCGCTGCGCGCGATGCGCGGGGGGGTCGAGGCGGGGAGGTCACGCTGCGCGCGATGCGGACGGACGAGTAAGTCACCGCTTTTATATAGTTAAGATTAATATTTAGTTTTTAAGTTTAGAATATTTTTATTTGAGTCAGTTGATTTGTCTAAGAATATTTTAGTAATTTTCTGAATTTATTTTAGAGTCAGTTTAATTTACCCTAGGGGTAAATTAGTCTTTTCATGTATTAGGAGTCGCCTATAAATAGGCCCTATCCCCCTGGAATAGATGACTATTCTTCTCAGATCAATCTACAATCCACAGTTCGTTGTTTTTCGAGTTCCACCGAAAAAATATTTCTCTTTCACCTTCGGAAGGATTTTTTTCCGTCGCTGCGTGCTGCAATCCAGTGCGCCGAGGCCAAGGCGTGGCCTCACGGCACGGCTGCCGCAGCTAGCACCGCGCCTCCTTCTAGCATTGCGTGTGTAGGCGCACGGCTGCATCTGTAGCTTTGCAGCAAAAAGCAACTCAGGCAGCGTGTCATCTCACGAAAGCAAAGGCAAGATTGTCCTTTGTTTTTTTTGCCAACAGCGCTGCTGCTACTTTATTCAGTTCATCATCACGATTTTTTTCTCCACGGGCCCACGGCGTGTATCTGCCACCTAACGCTGTGCCTGTTTCTAGCTACAGCAGCCCATCACATCGACGCAGCAGCCAAGCAGTTGCCGGCAGAACACTCGCGCAGCACGGCAGCACAGTCCACGCGGGCGGAATTTTTTTCCTTGGCTGGAATTAGCTCGGCAAGGATTTCCACGGCGAAGTCATCAGAAGAACAAGGTAATTGATCTAATCTCCTATTTTTTGGTAGATTATTTTTAGAGAGAATCATCTATTAATTAATTAGCTGAAAATCTGTTTAGAAATTTCGTCGGTAATTTAATCTGCCAAAATATTTTAGTACTCGCATATTTTTATTTAAATATTTTTTAATATACCCGTATAAAAAGAAAAATTTATTATTAGACACAGTAATATTTTTATTCTAGATTTACATGAAATATTTTTGGTTTAATTCTGAATTAATTTTTAATGATCCATGTTTTATTCATTTGATTAGTATTTTATTTCTAGTCTGAAATATAAATATTTTGTGATTTTTTTAGGTGTTTTTTATTGCAGTATTTTTATTTAGTTTATTTTTAATATCATTTTAATTAGGACACCGGTCATTTTTAGACTAGACAACTATAGTACCAGTAATTTGCCTTGCTAATATTGTTTGTCTGGTTAAGTTGGTTGGGTGTTGGGTTTTAGTCATAATATAGCAAGAAATTTTGTAGCGCCCATTCACCCCCCCCTCTGGTCGCTACTTTCGGTCATACAATAGTACCACTTCGGCCAGAATTAATGGAAGCCGAACAATCGCACCCAGCACCAAGCCGCAGCCATCTTAGGCCCCTCCAGGCATGTCCAAATCACAGAAGAGACGCCTACAAAGACTACGGGCATAGGAGATGTGCGAGAAGAAAGCTGAGGCCGAGCGCGACGCTATCTTCGAGGAAATCCGCCCTCGGCCAGCTACAAAGCAGGTATGGAGGGAGAAGCCGGTTGAGATAAACAACCCGACTCCTAGTCCAAGCGACGACGATGACATGCTCAATGACGATTACTCACCCATCTCTGAAGGGCCCGCACCCCAGGTGATGGATATCAACATCGTCACGCTACCTGCCGAGTTCGCCCTACCGCGGGACGAGGCCGAGGTTGCTCAATTGAACCTCAGCCTGCGCAATGCCATCTTCGAGAAGACCGAGGACTCGGCTCGCCATCTAAAGCCCCTCTATGTCAGAGGTCACATCGATGGGAAGCCGATTTCCCGAATGCTCGTCGATGGCGGTGCCATTGTTAACTTAATGCCTTATCCGTTGTTGAAGAAACTTGGCAGGGATGAAGATGACCTGAAGAAGACCAACTTGATGCTCAACGGCTTCAACGGCGAGAGCTCTGAGGCCAAGGGAGTACTCTCTATGGAGTTAACGGTGGGCAAGAAGACGTTGCCAACAGCATTTTTCGTCGTCGACGTGCAAGGTAATTATAGCGTACTACTCGGACGCGACTGGATTCAAGCAAACTGTTGCATTCCTTCTACTCTACACCAGTACCTGATACAGTTGGACAACAATGAGGTGGAGGTCATTCCCGCGGATACTTCGGCCCAAGTAGCATTGGCCGATGTATCGGTTGACGCTGTCCATAACAAAGTAGAGTGTCTATCAGGTAGGGATCTCTCGGATTACGATTTTGTTAGTGTATCCGGAGGACGGTTTGTACCAGTGTTTGTAAAGCCGGCTGGAGTAGCACAGCTATTTTTGTATTAATAGTCATGTCTAGCAAGAGTAATCTAGATTGGCTAAAGTCTTGTGTGGAGCAATATCGGTCTAATAAAGACGGTATTGTCGAGGCCATCGGAGACTTTAGCGAAGTAGAGAAATTAGGACAAGGTTTTGCGTCGGCCGACCCCTTGGAGGAAGTTGACATAGGTAATGGTAGCATCCCAAGGCCGATTTTTGTAAACCAACATTTACAGCCCGATGAAAAGGCTGAAGTAATAAAGTTACTTCGGTCGTATGTTGATTGTTTCGCATGGGAGTATAGCGAGATGCCAGGGCTAAGCCGCAAGCTCATGGAGCATCGGCTGCCCATCAAGTCCGGATTTAGGCCTTATAAGAAGCCTCCTCGCCGCTTTAATTCGGTCGTCTATGATCGAGTTAAAGAAGAAGTGGAGTGACTACTCAAGGCTGGATTTATTAGGCCATGCAGGTACGCGGAATGGGTTGCTAACATTGTGCCTGTAGAGATGAAAGGGAGTGGCAATATACGGGTATGCATTGATTTCAGTGATCTGAATAGAGCCACTCCAAAGGACGAGTATCCAATGCCGATAGCCGATATGCTGATCAACGATGCCTCAGGACACAAGGTACTAAGTTTTCTTGATGGCAATGCTGGTTATAATCAAATATTTATGGCCGAAGAGGACGTCTACAAGACTGCCTTTCGATGCCCTAGTTTTGTCGGTTTATTCGAGTGGGTCGTCATGACTTTTGGTTTGAAAAATGCCGGCGCCACATATCAGCATGCTATGAACTTGATCTTTCATGACTTGTTAGGAGTTATGTTAGAAGTTTACATCGATGATGTCGTAGTCAAATCGGACGCTATGGGAAACCATTTAGCCGATTTTAGGGTTGCTTTCAATAGGATGCGACAGTATGGGTTGAAAATGAACCCACTTAAGTGTGCTTTTGTTGTGTCGGTAGGTAAGTTCTTAGGTTTCATGATTCACGAGAAAGGCATAGAGATTGATCCTAAGAGACTTGAGAAGATTAGAAACATTGCAGCGCCGACATGCAAAAGGGATGTACAAAATTGCTAGGCAAGATGAACTATTTGCGTCGCTTTATATCCAACTTGTCCGGCAAGATTGATGCCTTTGTCCCCATACTCCGGCTAAAAAACGAAGCCGAGTTCACTTGGGGGGCAAGCCAACAAAGTGCTTTTGAGAAGATCAAGGAATGCTTGTCATCACCGCCTGTGGTGAGAGCACCCAAAGTCGGGATTCCGTTTCGGCTATACATCGCCGTTGAAGATAGCGTGATTGGGGCCGTGCTGACTCAGGAGGTAGAAGGGAAGGAGTAGATCATCACATTCTTGAGCCACCGCCTGCTGGACGCCAAAACCAGGTACGCGTTTGTGGAATGATTGTGTTTATCACTTTATTACGCGTGCACTAAATTACATCATTATCTTCTCCCCACTACATGTGTTGTCGTTTGCCAAACCGATGATATAAAACACATGTTACAAAAGCCAATTCTAAGTGGAAGAATCGGAAAATGGGCTTACGCGTTGATTGAGTACGATTTGGCCTACGAACCCCTGAGAGCGATGAAAGGCCAAGTCGTAGCCGACTTTATAGTTGATCATCACATAGATGTCGACTGGAGTAATAATATTGCTCTAGTTGAGGTAGTGCCATGGAAGATTTACTTTGATGGTTCGGCTTGCAAGAGTGGCCAAGGCATTGGAGTGGTTCTCATATCACCTAATGGGATGCACTTTGAAACTTCGGCTCGACTAGAATTTTCTTCCACTAACAACCAAGCCAAATACGAGGCTTTATTGCTAGGTCTTGAATTACTAGAATCTGTAGGTGCTAGACATGTTCACGCATACGGTGATTCTTTGTTAGTAGTGCAACAAGTAGCTTAGTTACTTTCGATGATTTCAAAATCTCTCACGTATCAAGAGAAGCCAATTCAGTCGCAAATGATTTGGCTCAGCAAGCATCTGGTTACCAAGTCAGGAGAGGAAAATTTTCTTTATTGGATAAGCCGATGCTCGGCCTCACCGCCGAAGCCAGTAACGGTGGGCAGGCGCACCCTCTGGGTTGAACCCCTCTAGCCGCCGAAGGTCAGTGCGCGCCAAAGATCCTGGATCGGAGTACCCAGCCGACTGAAGGTGCTGGCACGCCGAAGTCCGTAGGCCGAAGCCTCCTGCACAGAGAGGGCTCCCCGAAGTCCGAACCCTCCGAAGGGCTTCGGCCCAGCACACTCCGAATGGCCACCCCAGCCAGGCTTCGGCAGGAGCTGGAATGGCTTGGGGGGCACCCCGAAGTCAGTAATTTAGAAGTTTTTTCAGAAGGTGGACCAGCGAAACCCTCTAAAACCTATAAGGGCGATTGGAGAGTCCCAATCATCCAGTATTTGAGAGACCATAGCCAAAGGGTTGATCGGAAGGTTCAGCGACAAGCGTTCAAATTCGTGTTGATAGACGACACGTTGTATCGCCGAACCATTGACGGAGTGCTATTGAAGTGTTTAGACCATGAGCAATCTCAGGTGGCTACAGGTGAAGTCCATGAAGGGCTTTGCGGTACTCATCAGTCGGCCCAAAAAATAAGTTGGATGCTCAAAAGAGCAGGTTTTTATTGGCCGACTATGATTGAAGATTGTTTCAAGTACTACAGAGGGTGTGAAGCATGTCAGAAGTTTGGTAATATTCAGTTGACTCCTGCCTCATTACTTAATCCTATTGTCAAGCCATGGTCGTTTCGAGGTTGGGGTTTAGACTTCATCGACCAAATCCACCCTCCTTCATAAAAAGGGCATCAGTTCGTGTTGATGGCAATGGATTACTTCACTAAATGGACCGAGGCCATACCTCTCAAGAACATGACTCACAATGAGGTACGTGATTTTATTTTGAAGCACATCATACATAGATTCAGCATTCCTCAAACCCTTACTACAGATCAAGGTAGTTCATTTGTTTCTAGAGAAGTAAGGGACTTCGCCGAATATTATGGTATTAAGTTGATAAACTCTTCACCTTACTATGCTTAGGCCAATGGTCAGGCCGAGTCTAGTAATAAAACCATGATTAAGCTCATTAAGAAGAAAATTGAAGAGTTTCCTAAAAGGTGGCATGAAGTGCTTTCCGAGGCGCTATGGGCTTGTAGAATTGCAAAGCACGGTGCTACCAAGGTTAGTCCATATGAGTTGGTATATGGACAAGAGGTCGTTCTGCCTGTAGAGGTAGATCTTGGCTCCTTAAAAGTGTTGAAGCAAGATGGCTTATCGGTTGACGAGTATGAAACTCTTCTAAAGGACAATCTAGAGGAAGTGACCGATAAGAGATTAAGGGCTTTAGAAGCCATAGAGGTAGACAAGAAGAGAATAGCTAAAGCCTAAAATAAGAAGGTTAAACCAAAATCGTTTCAAATGGGGGACTTGGTGTGGAAAACGATTTTACCCTTAGGCACGAAGAGTCCCAAGTTTGGTAAATGGTCACCTAGTTGGGAAGGTCATTTTAAGATAGCCGAAATCGCTCCCGGCAACGCATACGTGTTGGAATCCCTGTAGGGAGAGCGGTTTCGAAGAGCTTTGAATGGTAGGTACTTGAAAAGGTATTTCCCAAGTGTGTGGAAAACATCATAAAAGTGTCGAAAAGCCGATACAGATGGTATCGTCTTCAGCTCGTTGTGCTTTTAGTTCACTCAGTTCACTAAAAGGCAGGGGGCATGTGTTGATAGCAAAAAATGGCATTAATGGCTAAATTGTCAAAATATCAATTTTGGTGATTTGGGCCGAAAGTACACATGTCTAGGGTCTGTCCGAAGCCCTACAAGGCCGAAGTCCATTGACCTATGGGCTCCGAAAGCCTCTAGCCGGCCCATGGGCTTCGGCCAGGAAGCCTTCAGAGGCCCACGCTACCGAAGCTTTGGCCCGAGGAGCAGGCCTCGACGGGCCTGGCCGAAGCCCACTTCGGCAGAGGTAGAATTGTATGTGTTTCCAGCTCAATCTTTATCTCTATCTAGCCGGATTAATAGGAGATAAGATCAGAGATTAGGCCCCTATAAATAGAGAGGCAAGGCCAGCGTAGAGGCCCCCCCAACTCAAACCAAACCAAAGCTCTATGCTTTGATCGTATTTACTTTACCTTTATTTTCCTGTACCTCTTTGTGGGTTTGCTTGGAAGACCTCCGCCGGCCACTACGGAACAGTGGTAACCCTTGTTACTTCGCCTGTGAAGTATCCGTTAATCTACGTAATAGATTGCTATCGCCTTGTTACTTCGCCTGTGAAGTATCCGTTAATCTGCGTAACAGATTGCTACCTTCGCTACTAGTGCAACACTTAGCAAAATTCGGTCCTCAGGCCAAATTGGTATTTCGGATCATCTTTGTTGCAGGTTCCTACGTTCGGAGCTACTTTGTCGGAGGAGTTCGGAGCTGAGAGATCGGTTCCGGAGGTCACCAGGATACCCTTCGGCGGGACTGCAGGTTCCGACAATAGGCTTCGCCAGCATACTTTGTCGCAACGGTCTTCGCCAGGACAATACTCCACACCGGACGAAGTTGCGCTCAGGCATGGTCCTCGCATCATTATTCTGTAGTTTGCTATATCAGAGATATCACGCCGAACCCCACTGTTCGGGGGTGATCATCGCGTCTAGATCCGTTCAGAGTCCATCTTCGGTCGGATCAGTCCGAACGCTGAAGCACCCTTCGGCGGAGTACTTCGCACCAGACGCTGAAGGTACACTTCAGTGACCCCTTTGTACCATACTTCGAACCAGACGGGCTCTGATTGATTTGCTGATTTTATTCTGTTTAATCTATCTCTTTCGGCTAATTGGATTATTTTGTGTAATCTGGTTGCCTGGCAACTCCACCCCCTTATCACGACGAAGGGTAGTCGGAACGCGACGTCAGTGCCACGTCACGCTTAGGCTTGTCCCTAAGTATCCATGCACTTTTGGATCGTCGAACTGACCCAAGTGTGGGGGCACGTTTCCGTGTCAACAAGCGCATTTGAAAGGATTAAAGAGTGCTTGTCATCACCACTTGTGGTAACAGCACCAAAGGTCGGAGTTCCCTTTCGGCTATACGTTGCTGCAGAAGATAGCGTGATAGGAGTCGTGCTAACTCAGGAGGCGGAGGGGAAAGAGTACATCATCACATTCTTGAGCCACCGTCGGCTGGACGTCGAAACCAGTACGTGTTTATGGAGCGTTTATGTTTATCACTTTTGTTGATAGCAAAAAATGGCATTAATGGTTAAGATTGTCAAGATATCAATTTTGGTAATTTGGGCCGAAAATGCACATGTCCCGGGTTAGGCCGAAGCCCTACAGGGCCGAAGGACCACTGGGCTACGGGCTTCGAAAGCTTCCAGCCAGCCCATAGCCTTCGGCCCAAAGGACTTCGGAGGCCCACTCCACAGAAGCTTCGGCCCGAGGAGCAGGCTTCGGTAGGCCTGGCCAAAGGTCCACTTCGGGCAAGAGTTAGAGATTGAGTTCGATTTTTGACTAAGTCTTTTACGCGTGATCAAACAAAATTCCACCAGATTAGGCTTAGAGATTAGAAGTCTAGCCCCTATAAATATAGGGGTGAGGCCGGTTTAGAATGCCCCCAACACAAATCAACCACAAATCCCTAGCTTTGAATCGTATTTTACTTTATCTTTAATTTTCTGTACTCTTCGTGGGTTTGCCTAGAAGCCCTCCGATGGCCACTTCGGAATAGTGGTAAGCCTTGTTACTTCGCTTGTGAAGTATCCGTTAATCTACGTAATAGATTGCTTTCGCCTTGTTACTTCGCCTGTGAAGTATCCATTAATCTACGTAACAGATTGCTATCGCCTTGTTACTTCGCTTGTGAAGTATCCGCTAATCTGCGTAACAGATTGCTACCTTCACCACTAGTGCAACACTTAGCAGAATTTAGTCCTCGGGCCGAATTAGTACTTCAAATTTACATTGTTGCAGGTTTCCACGTTTGGAGCTACTTTGTCGGAGGTGTCCGGAGCTAAGAGATCGGTTTTAGAGGTTGCCAGAACACCCTTCGGTGAGACTGCTGCTTCGACCGCCCGTTCCGGATCATCATGTTGTTGCCAGAACATTTCTGTGTCAACAACTTTATTACACATGTACCAAATTACATCACTATCTTCTCCCTACTACATGTATTGTCGCTTGCCAAACCGATGTTATAAAATACATGTTGCAAAATCTGATTCTAAGTGGAAGAATTGGAAAGTGGGCTCACACTTTGATTGAGTATGATTTTGCTTATGAGCCGCTAAGGGCTATGAAAGGAAAAATTGCCGCTAATTTTATAGTTGATCACCACGTGGACGTCAATTGGAGTGACGATATTGCTCTAATTGAGGTAGTGCCATGGAAACTTTATTTTGATGGTTCAACTTGCAAGAATGGCCAAGGCATTGGGGTAGTCCTCATATCACCTAGTGGAATACACTTTGAAACCTCGGCCCATTTAGAATTTCCCTCTACTAATAACCAAGCTGAATATGAAGCTTTATTGCTAGGACTTGAATTGCTAGAATCCATAGGTGCTAAACATGTTCATGCGCATGGCGATTCTCTGTTAGTAGTACAACAAGTAGCTAAAAGTGCTCAATGTTTTAATGGCTTACTAAATAGTTACTTGGATAAATGTTTAGACATAGTTGCTACTTTTGACGACTTTAAAATTTCTCACGTAGCAAGAGAAGCCAACTCAATTGCAAACAATTTGGCTCAACAAGCATCTGGCTATCAAGTCATGAGAGGCAAATTTTACATATAGAAAAGGCCAATGCTTGAACTCACTGCCGAAGCCAGAGACTTTAGGCTAGTGCGAGGCATGCTGAATCCTCCGGATCGGACCCCTCCGATCGCCGAAGGACACTGCGCGCTGGAGTCCTCATGCCGGAGCACTTCTTCCGGTGAGGGGTTTTGCTCGCCAGAGCCCCTGCGCCGAAGCCCTCTGGACAACAGAAGTCTTCGGGGATCGGACCCCTCCGGTGGGAGGCTTCGGTCTGATCGGCTTCGCACAACTGATACAGTCAGACTTCGGTAGGAACAGGGAAGGCCTGGGGGGCATTCCGAGGTTAGCAATTTAGACCTCACTCTAGGTAAGGAGTTAGCAAACCCTCCCGGTGTCTGTGAGGATGATTGGAGAATTCCAATCGTCCAATATTTAAGAAATCTCAGTCGAAGGGTTGACCAGAAAGTTCGACGACAAGCTTTTAAAATTGTGTTGCTAGATGATGTATTATGCCGCCGAACTATTGACGGAGTACTCTTAAAGTATTTAAATGATGAAAAATCCAAAGTGGCTACAGGAGAAGTTCATGAAGGGCTTTGTGGCACTCATCAGTCGGCCTAGAAAATTAGTTGGATGCTCAAAAGAGTTGGTTTCTACTGGCCGACTATGATTGATGATTGTTTTAGATATTATAGAGTGTGTGAAGCATGTCAAAAGTTTGATAGTATTCAGCTAGATCCTACTTCATCACTTAACCCTATTATCAAACCATGGCCATTCTGAGGTTGGGGTTTGGACTTCATTGGCCAGATTTATCCTCCTTCTTCAAAAGGGAATCAGTTCATGTTGATGGCGACAGACTACTTCACTAAATGGACCTAAGTCGTGCCTCTCAAGATTATTACTCACAATGAGGTAACTGATTTTATCTTGAAGCACATTATACATAGATTCGGTATTCCCCAAACTCTCACCAGATCAAGGTACTTCATTCGTTGCTAAAGAGGTGAGAGACTTTGCTGAATTTTATGGTATTAAGTTAGTAAACTCTTCACCATACTATCCTCAGGCCAATGGTTAGGCCGAGTCAAGTAATAAAACTGTGATTAAGCTCATTAAGAAGAAAATCGAAGAGTTCCCTAAAAGGTGGCATGAAGTTCTTTCCGAGGTGCTATGGGCTTATAGAGTTGCAAAGCATGGTGCTACCAAAGTTAGTCCATATAAGTTGGTATATGGGCAAGAGGTCGTTCTACCCATAAAAGTAGATATTGGCTCTTTAAGAGTTCTAAAGCAGGATGGCTTATCGGTCCATGAATATGAAACTTTTTTGAAAGACAATTTATAAGAAGTGACCGATAAGAGGTTAAGGGCTATAGAAGCTATAGAGAAAGATAAGAGGAGAGTAGCTAGAGCCTACAATAAGAAAGTTAAGCCAAAATCATTTCAAATTGGTGACTTGGTTTGGAAGACGATTTTGCCCTTAGGCACTAAGAGCCCCAGGTTTGCTAAGTGGTCACCTAGTTGGGAAGGCCCTTTCAAAATAGCCGAAATCACTCCAGGTAATGCATATGTGCTAGAATCTCTACAAGGAGAGCGGTTTCGAAGAGCTTTGAATGGTAGGTACTTGAAAAAGCATTTCCCGAGTGTGTGGCAAACTACTTGAAAGTGTCGAAAGGCCGATATGGGAGGTATCGTCCTTAGCCCGTTATGCTTTTAGTTCACTTAGTTCACTAAAAGGCAAGGGGGCATGTGTTGATAGAAAAAAATGGCATTAAATGGTCAAGATTGTCAAAATATCAATTTTTATAATTTGGGCCAAAAACACACATGTCCTGGATCGTGCCGAAGCCCTATAGGGCCGAAGGCCCATTGAGCTTTGGGCTTCGGAAGCCTTTCTAGCAGGCCTGCTAGCTTCAGCCCGAAGGCCTTCGGAGGCCTGCCTCGCTGAAGCTTCGACCTGAGGAGTAGGCTTTGGCAGGCCCTACCGAAGGACCACTTCGGGCTGATTTCTAGAGATAGAGTTTGAGTCCGACTCTAGCTAATTTTATCCCTATGTGTGATTAGGACGAATCCTACCAGATTAAGCTTAGAGATTAGAAGACTAGCCCCTATAAATATAGGGGTGAGGCCGGTTCATTAGCCCCCCCAAACACAAATCAATCACAAAGCCCTAGCTTTGGACTGTACCTTTACTTTTTATTTACTTTCCTGCACCCTTCGTGGGTTTGCCTGGAAGCCCTCCACCGGACACGTCGAAATAGTGGTAAGCCTTTTTACTTCGCCTATGAAGTATCTGTTAATCTACGTAACAGATTGTTATCGCCTTGTTACTTTGCCTGTGAAGTATCCGTTAATCTATGTAACAGATTGCTACCTACGTTCTCCTACTGCAACACTTAATGGATTCAGTCCCTAGGCCGAATTGGCACTTGATCTCTATTCTGTTGTAGGTTTTCATGCTCAGAGCCACTTCGTCAGAGGTGTCCAAAGCTAGGAGACTTATTTCGGAGGCTGTCAGAACACCCTTCGGCGGAAATATTGCTTCTACTACCCGTGCCGGACCGTCACGCTGTTGTCAGTTTGACCAAGTCCCGCGCGCCAGCACGCTCCACAGCAGGCTTTGCCACGCTTGTAATCCACTTCAGAAGAAGTCACGCCAGTGCGTTGCGCTGGAGTGTTTGTATCGTGTCAGAGACTACGCACTGAACCCTGCTGTTCGGAGGTGATTTCACGTCAAGATCTATTCGGAGCCTGCCTTCCGCCAGATCAGTCCGAACGCCGAAGACTGCCTTCGGTAAAACCCTTCGCACCAGACGCTGAAGGCCTCCTTCGGTGAACCCCTTCGCACAGTACACTTCGTATCAGTTAGGCTCCGATCAGCTAGCTAGTTTATTTTATCTAATATATTTCTTTTCGGCTAATTGGATTATTTCTGTGTGATCTGATTACCTGGCGACTCTACCCCCTTTACACTATTAAGGGTAGCCGAAACGCGACGTTGATGCTGTGTTATGCTTAGGCTTGTCCCTATGTATCCGCACACTTTTGGATCGTCGAACTGACACAAGTGCGGGGGCACGTTTTCGTGTCAACAGGTGGTATGAAGTGCTTTCTGAAGCATTATGGGCATGTAAAGTCGCAAAGCATGGAGCCACTAAGGTAAGTCCATATGAATTGGTGTATGGACAACCCGTAGAGGTGAATCTTTGTTCTATGAGATTACTTAAGAAAGATGGCTTATTGGTCAATGAGTATTGTTGGCGTAAAAAGTTTACGCTAATAGGTTCTCTGAGATCAAGAACGAACAAACAGAGAGTTTGTGTTTGAGAACTGTCTCAAGCCTCCGAGTTGGATAACAGCTCGAGTAGTTCGAATATGTGTATTAATAGCTTTTTCTCCGATCCCTGTTACAGGGTAGAGAGGGGGGTATTTATAGGAAAAAATGTCTAAGGAAAAGACCTAATTACCCCTAGATTACAACCGACATAGTGGAAACTATTCGGTACCCAGAGCGAGGTTAAAAGGGTAAAGTTCCCCGAAGCAGACGGATAAGCCAAACATCTTATCAATCTTGTCGCTCTGCTTCGGAGCCTTCATATATTGCGGAGGGCTTCTCAGGACTTCGGATCGAGGCACCCTTCGGCTCGACGCCTCCACCTTCGAACAAGAACCCAGCAGCTCCGAAGCTTTAGGGAACCTTCAAGTTATTAATCTCTAAGTCCTGAAAGTGAAGCAATTTCCCCCAACAGTAGCGCCTCGAATACTCCTCTCCGTATTTAACCTATATAGAAGGAAGGCAGTATACGCAAGGAATATTTTCATATTCTGAGACTTAGAGAGAATTTGAACACATTACAGTTCTTTGGAGGATTTTAGATCCAAAGCATTCGGACCCCTTCTCCGTGCCCTCGACGTGGTGTGAACACATCGCAGGTAGGAGTACTGCTCCGAGGCGCAAACGACGTGAGGAACCATTTGATTATAGCCGTTACGGCGCAAGTAGCCGTTATGCCCTGTAAAAGGTAACGGTCGAAATTTACGGCAGTTGCTCGCCGTTCCACTTTGAGGACCCACCTGCCAGTGGCGGAAGCCGAACCTGTAGTGTGAATGCAATCGGAGCGTAGCAACCGGCAAATGGTTATAAAAGGAGGAATAGAAGTTACCCGAAACTTTTTACCGCACATAGCACCTGCGATTCACTTTCCTCAACCTCCAATCTCCCAATCCACCGGGCAAATGGCTAGAACCAGCCACACTGTGCCAGCGGCGGCAAGTACTCTAGCGCAGATGCAAGCGTGGGCCGCCTTGGCTGCGGCAGCAATGGCGGGGGCTCCGGGTGACGCCTAGCCTAAGAACCCTCGGGAGCTCCGCCCGCCATCCAAAAAGAAGATTTCCCAGAGCTTCCTTATCGGCCAATCTACGAGCACCGCCGAGTCTATTGAGGAGGCCGTAGAAGGGAAGCTGGGGGCCGGACTGAGGACACGAGTCCTTGGGTCGGAATCAACCCCGAGGCCGCGAAGCGGAGAAGTGGTGGTCTTCGAGGCGTTCTTCAAAGCGGTCTTGGGGCTTCTAGGCATCGACTTCTTGGCGGAGGTGCTAGACCTGTTTCACATTACGTTACCTCAGTTATCCCCCAATGTCGTCGCCCGCCTAGCCGTCTTTGAGTGGGTGCTCCGGGCCGAAGGGTGCGAAGGACGCTCAGAGATTTTCGCCTCAACTCATGAAGCAATCTGCCAGCCGAAGCCACGAGACGGGCCCGGGGACTCCAAGGTGATAACAGCCTTCGGTAGTGTCAACTTCCAGTTGCGGAGGGAGCATGCCCTACACTTCCCTACGAAGGCCATCAACGATCGATGGCCCACTAACTGGATCCTTCGGTGGTTCTACGCCAAAGTCGGAGAGGACTCCCCCTCGCAAGGCCTCTCCAGGAGATCTGGTTCCGGAAGAAGGCGGAGATCGCTCTGAACCCTAGCTTGCTTTCCACGAGGCTAGGGCTGTTGACTTTGGTGGCTCGCCGCATGAGCATGCGCGACCTGGCCGAAGAGTTCATCGCCCTTCGGATTCCACCTCTCGGGGCCAACTGGCCAATAGTGTTCCAGCAAGCCTCGGAGGGTGATCTCCGAACCCTAGGTAAGACTTCAATTCCTGCAGTACTGCATTAGATTATGAAAATAACATACTTATGATGTGTTACCCCTTTTCTTCAGCGGCTCCTTTGGCATTGGCTCCGGAGGACATAGCTCGGGCCACCGAACGGGTCCTCGGAGCTCCTACAGTGGCTGAAAGCAGAAAAGGCTGGAGCTAGTGGGGAGCTGGGAGCGCTCCAATAGAGTGTGGGGAGCTCTCGGGATGGAGCCCCCCCTCTTCCAGACTTTACCTCGACTGGAGCAGCCGCCCGGAAACGGAAGGCCATTGCTGAACCGCCCAAGAAAGCCAGCAAGCCACCATCTAAGAAGAAGAAGGTGGCGAAGATCCCTCCGCAGCTGGCCCCTGCTTCGTTGGCTTCGTCCTTGGACGCTCGAAGCTCGGCCTCCAAGGAGTCCGAGGACTCCAACGCCCAGTTGGCGTCGGCCTTCGAGAATTATCTCCTCGAGGACGACGAAGATATAGGGGAAGTCCCAGCCGGAACTTCTGCTCGGGAGGTTGTGGAGGTAGATCCGACGCGTGCCCCCGTGCCCGCTGTCGTAAACCTGGAATCAGACTCCACCACTCCCAACTCACCCGTAACCGGGGTGGTCACGGCAGAAGTCGCAGCTCCAGCAGAAAACGTGGCAGAGAGGGCTTCGGGAGACGACCTCGATGATATCCTCCAGATGTACGAAGTTCTAGAGGATCCGACGATCCTGCCTCACAGGGCCTCCGAAGGTACGTCTCGAAGCCCTTACTTTGGTTGATACCTACAACAATCTTTTCTTGTAAATGCTTATCAAATTTCTTGACAAGGTAGGTACCTCGAAGGGTGACGAAGCCCCGCCTGCACCTGAAGTCCCAACGTCTTCAAGGGTCGTGGCCCAGGTGGACCCCCCGACTCCTTTGGACGCTCCAGGCCTGGTAGCGGAAGTCGTGCCCGCCGGAGCGGATTCGATGACTGAGGTCGCCCCCGCTGTGGCGGATCCGATGACCGAGGTCGCCCCTGTTGACGCGGCTCTGGTCGAAGGGATAGACGCTGAAGAAAGGGCCACTTCTGCTTCAGCTGTTGTGCCTGCCTTCGTGCTGGGGAGGGGCAAAAACATGTCTAGCCTTGGCCTTCCCCCCAGCCCCGCGACGACCTCGGCCAGCAACTCGGAGGAGGAGGCCACGGCAGAGGACCGCCAAGCTTCATCTTGGCTTCCTTTGCTGGCTCCGTTCCTGGAGCACCGGGTAGGCCTCCGAGCGCTCCTAGAGCCCCTGGCAGAAAAGAGCCAGGACATCGCCAATTCGGACCTGGTCTCTGCTCTGAGCGAAGCTAGGGATCCGGCGCTCAACATGGCCCTCGAAAGGGCTGCCCTTAAGGTACGAAAAGCACCACAGCTACTTCGAATTAGTAATTATAAAAACTTTGGTACTTACTTGTTCTTTTTCCTTTGCAGCAATTCGTCCTTGCTAGAGCAGCAGCAACTTCCAATGAAGTCGAAACTAATCGACTCAAAAGGAAGGTTATCACCCTCCAAACCGCCCTCAAAGACTCCGACGAAAGATCCCTTAGGTTGGAGGAGAAAGCCCTAGAGGAACGGAGGGCTAGGGCTGCGGCCGATGAAGCCCTCGGAATGGCGAGGCAAGACAATGACGCTCTCCGCACTTCATCCCAAGAGGTCGAAGCCGAGCGCGTAGTTTTTCGGGCGGAGGTTGAAAGGCTCCGTCAATCGGCGGCCACTTCTAGCGCCCAGTTGGTGGAGCTCCAAGGAGCTCTTAACCAAGTGATGGCCCAGAAGAGTTCATTACTGCTCCAGGTGGCCGAGGTGTCTGCTACTGCTACAGGGCTAGAGGCAACAGAGAAGAAGAACGATAGTGCGGCAGAACGTACCTTGGACGCCCTTCAGGGTACCTTGGAATATTTCGGCACTATGTGCCCTTCGTCTTCTGTGGCGACCAGTGAATCCCTCGATCGGAAGCTGAAGAGGATCCAAGTGGCAGCGTCGTTGATGATGAACTCCGGCGTCCGGTACGGAGAGATCTCCAGGCAGTGTGCCGGCATCGGAGTTCTTCGTCACCTCGAGTCCCTTCAGATCCCCCTCGGTTCAGTCGGGGGTTCGATCCCTGGAAGCTTCGCCTGCGAAGACCTGCTGCACCCTTCTTCGGATGCAGCCTTGACCTGGGAAGCCTTCCGGTCAACTTGGAAGTCGGACCATAAGGCTGTGGCCAAAGTTTGGATTGACGAGGCCCGACGGCAGAAGCAGGCACAAACAAGGCCACCACTTACTGCGTCGCCAGGTCCGGCAATCCCTACTCCACCAACCGACCCGCAGGTCTAGCTCTTAGGGCCATCATGTACGCAAACTGTTGTAAAGCCCCTTTAATCAATGAAAAAGTTATAATCGAGAAGCTCGTTTGGGTGTTCTGCTTTCTTTTTAGGTTTTGTCGCGCCCTTCGAACCCTGACCTCGAAATACTGGAGTTTACCGAAGGGCTCCAGAAGGAGTGGACAATCCTCGAGAGCTTAAGGCCTTACTGCCGCTCTCGCTTCTCTGTTCCTCACGGAGACAAGGGAGTGATACCACTTGAAGTTTTTCAAGAGGTCTCAGCTTATATCAAGGAAGAAGAGAAAGAGAAGGCATCCTCGTCTTCGGAGCATATGAATTGGTCCGACTCAGAGCACCAGGCCGAAGACCCTTCAGAGACTAACTCCGAAAGGCTCCTAACCTGGGTCGAGCTTCAAGAAGAGCAAAAGAAGTTACACGCCTCTAAGAAGAAGAGGAGCGCTCGAACGAAAAGGACCAAACCGGCGACTTCGAGCTCCGAAGGATAGAGTAGCCGGAGGGGTAGCTCTAGATGCCGACAAGGTCTTCGATTTTTCCTAGACTTGGATCAAAACTTTTCTTAATGTAAAAGTATGATGACTTAATGTGAAATGCTTCGAAAGTATCTTGTGTGCTTCCTACTCTCCTGCCCCTCCTTGTGGGTGGTGGATCCTTTGTTGTGCAAATTGGTTCGCCGGACACAATGATGTGTCGAACAACCTGATGCTTCGATGATATTTAACATTCGTACTTTACTTTTAGGACTGTTTGATTCCCTTCTTTTTCTTTTTTTTTTGTGTTTGAAGTGCCTCGTTGCCCGGGGCTTCGAAACATTATTACTTGGTCACCTTTGCCTCTTTTACAGATTATTCGTGGCTAGAGATCTGTTTAATTTTTAAAGTCCTCGGACTCTTCTACGGATCCTAACAAGCCGGAGCCTGGAATCCGTAGGGTGGCCACCTTCGGCTCTTTTACAGATACTTCATACCCGGAGGCCGGAAATCTGTTTCTTTTTAAAGTCCTTAGACTCTTCTACGGATCCTAACAAGCCGGAGCCTGGAATCCGTAGGGTGACCACCTTCGGCTCTTTTATAGATACTTCGTACCCGGAGGCTAGAAATCTGTTTCTTTTTAAAGTCCTTAGACTCTTCTACGGATCCTAACAAGCTGGAGCCTGGAATCCATAGGGTGGCCACCTTCGGTTCTTTTACAGATACTTCATAGCCGGAGGCCAGAAATCTGTTTCTTTTTAAAGTCCTTAGACTCTTCTACGGATCCTAACAAGCCAGAGCCTGGAATCCGTAGGGTGGCCACCTTTGGCTCTTTTACAGATACTTCATACCCAGAGGCCGGAAATTTGTTTCTTTTTAAAGTCCTTAGACTCTTCTATGGATCCTAACAAGCCGGAGCCTGGAATCCATAGGGTGGCCACCTTCGGCTCTTTTACAGATACTTCATACCCGGAGGCTGGAAATCTATTTCTTTTTAAAGTCCTTAGACTCTTCTACGGATCCTAACAAGCCGGAGCCTGGAATCCGTAGGGTGGTAGCGGAGCCCCTGAACCGATGGTTCGCAGGCTGTTGCCCGGGCCTTGGGAAAGATGCTTAACTCTGCAAGCATCTCCGTCCTCCCGATGCGTCCATCAGGAGTAAGGGATATTCGAAGAGCAAACAAAATTCGACCCTTCACTCTATTTAGAAAAAAGGAAAGTTTTTACAAGTGGTTACACGGAGCCCCTAAGCGTAATAACGCTTAAGGTGCTCTGCATGCCATGCATGCTTCAAGTCTTCCCCTTCTAAATTAGCTAATTTAAACGATCTGGGGTGTCCTGAGCGTAAGATAACATATGGTCCTTCCCATTTGTTTCCTAGCTTCCCCGGAGCTATTACACTTCGCAAAACTAGATGACCAGGCTTAAGCTCATTTAGCTTTATCTTCGGTTCATACCATGTCTTTGTTTGGCCTTGGTACTTGGTCAGATTGACGACAGCTCGAAACCTTGTTTCTTCTGACAAGTCCAGCGAAGTGTTCCTTTCGTCTTCATCTCCGGGCTGAACTACACGAAGGGATCCACCTCTGAGCTCTGTAGGAGTCATGGCCTCATCTCCGAATAGCAGTCCAAATGGGGTAAAACCTGTGGACCTGGTCTGAGTGGTTCGAATGGACCACAAGATTTTAGGGAGCTCTTCGACCCACAGCCCCTTGGCTAAGCCAACGATTCGCCGATTTAGACCGGAGAGGATGTTCCGTTGGCTCGTTCAACGGCTCCGTTGGATTGTGGATGGCGTACCACAGCGAAGCACAACTTAATGCCCAGCTCTTCACAAAATGCTTGGAATGTGACAGCTTCGAACTGGGTTCCATTATCCACTGTCAACTCCCTTGGCACTCCGAACCTGTATATAATGTTCTGCCAGAAAAAAATTTTGCACGTTCCTCGAGGTGATAGAAGTCAATGGCTCCGTTTCAACCCATTTTGAAAAATATTCGATTGCAACTACCGCAAACTTCAAGCCGCCTTTTGCCATTGGAAAAGGGCCTATGAGGTCCATGCCCCACCGAGCCATTGGCCATATCGGGGCAATAACTTGAAGTTGAACTGGCGGACGGTGGCTTCGTCTGCCTATCCATTGGCAGCCCTGGCATGTTCGAACCAGCTCCTCTGCATCTCTCACTATTGTTGGCCAGTAAAGCCCTTGCCAAAGTGTCTTGCCAGCTAGAGCACGAGGGGCTAGATGACTTCCGCACAAACCTTCGTGAATGTCCCGAAGTATGTCTTGACCTTCGGGTTGGGAGATGCATCGGAGTAGAGGGGAACACACGCCAGCTTTGTATAATACTCCGTTGACAAGCTTGTAATTTCGGGCTCTTGCTTGCAATCTTCGGGCATCCGGACCTTCTGAAGGATCTATGCCACTTTGCAATATGTTCATAATCGGAGCCCGCCAATCTATAGTCGGAATGCACAGTATTTCTGCAGAGGGTAACTGACTAGCTGCGGGCTGCATTAGTTCTTCGTAGAAAGCACCCTCTGGGAGGTCCACCGCTCCAGCTACAGCTTTTGCCAGAATATCTGCGAGCTGATTATCTGCTCGAGGGATACTCCGAACAGTGAATCCTTTGAATGCTGCTTCAGCCTTGCGGATTTCTTCAAGGTATTGCGCTAGATGCAGGTTCTTTGCTTGAAAGCTCTTATCAACATGCCCTGCGATGACTTGGGAATCTGTCTTAATCATTATCCTTGCAGCTCCAAGTGCCTTAGCCTTTCGGAGGCCTAGCAGGACCCCTTCGTATTCTGCGATGTTATTGGTGGTTTTAAAGTTGAGTCTCGCAGAATACATGGCCTTCTGCCCTGATGGTGATATGATGACTGCCCCCGCTCCGGCACCGGATGCCTGATAAGCTCCATCAGAAAATATTGTCCATAAACCTTCGGAGGGTTCTTCCGGAGCCCAAATTGCAGATGGAGTCCACTCTGCTATGAAGTCAGCTATGATTTGGGATTTAATAGTTGTTCTTGCCGTGAAGGAGATTCTGAAGGGGGCTAGCTCGACAGCCCATTTTCCAATCCTACTCGTAGAGTCTTTGCTTCAGAGCATATCTCCAAGAGGATACGAGGTAGGAACGAATAGGTTATGCGCCAAAAAATAATGCCTTAGCTTTCGCGAGGCCATTACTAGGGCATAAGCAAATTTTTCGAGCTCGGAGTATCTGATCTTAGCTCCGGACAAAGCTTCTGACACAATAAACTGGGTTCTGCACCAGCTTTCCCTTAAGCTCAACTTCCCGGACCAATACTGCACTTACTACGGAGCCTGTTGCTGCAAGATAAAGGAGTAGTGTTTCTTCTGGAAGGGGTATAGTAAGTGTTGACAAGCTTCCGAGGTATGCTTTTATGTCATCAAAGCTTTTCTAGCACTCCGGTGTCCAACTGAAGCTCTCGGATCCCTTTAGGGCTTTGAAAATTGGGAGGCTTCTCTCTGCTGACCTGGCTAGGAATCTGCTGAGGGCTGCGAGCCTTCCTGTTAGCTTCTGGACCTGCTTCAAATTCCCTGGCGGAGCCATTCTTTGTAGTACACTTATCTGTGTTGGGCTAGCTTCGATTCCTCTGCTCGAAACTAAGTACCCTAGCAATTTCCCTGCTTGTGCTCCGAATATACATTTTTCTGGGTCCGGAAGGAGTTATGAAGCATGTCTTGGCTTCGTCTTCGCGTTTCAGCCAGACTTGATGATACCCGGAATAAGCGTCGAGGAAACTTAGCAATTCTGAGCCGGCTGTGGAATCCACCAGTTGGTCTATTCGGGGCATCGGGTAGGGGTCTCACGGGCATGCTTTATTTAATGAAGTAAAGTCAATACACATGCGCCATTTGTTCGAGTCCTTCTTCCTTACAAAAACAGGGTTAGCCAACCACTCGGTATGGGCTACCTCCCTGATGATGCCAGCCCTTAACAATTTCTCTACTTTGGCTTTGGCGAGGCTTGCTCTTTCTGCAAACAGCTTGCGGAGCCCCTGGCGCACTGGCCTGGCCTTCGGGTTGACGAGCAGGCTATGCTCGATGATGCTTCGATCAACCCTGGTGATGTCTTCGTAGAGAGCCCCTTTGAAAGGTTCGAGGCCTCCGGTGCCTCTCCGGTGACCTCCGGTACCTCTTCGGTGCCTTCCACTACGTTGTGCACTTGCCGGGGATCAAAAAGCTGTCCGTGCCCATACTCTGTTCTCCGGGCTATAGCTTGGTCTCCTGAAATAGTAAGCACTCCACCTTGTGGTGCGCTATAGCATCGAACTGGTTCAGCATCCCTCTGCTGAAGATTGCATTGTAAGCATAGGGGTCGTCGACAACATTGAAGATCACCTCTTCTACCCTGGCCAGAGGCCCCTCTCCAAAGGCAACCTCGAGGCCTATCTGGCCGAGGGCATCGAGAGGCGGTCCTAAGAACCCTTGAAGTGGCCGGGCCGCTGGAAGTAGATGCTTCCGGGAGATGCACATTTGATCGAAGGCCTGGACGAAAAGTATGTCTGCGGAGCTCCCGCCATCCACCAGGATCCTTCGGACCTCCACCCCTGCTATGTCTGTGGAAATGACCAAGGGATTGGCATGAGGGAACTTTACCCCTGCGGCATCGCTGGCAGTAAACGAGATGGGCACATGGGACCACTCTGGCATCCCTTCTGCGGAACTCGAAGTCCCAATGTGCCCAACCTCGCGGACGTACTCACGTCGCTGCCTTTTTGACATGTTCCCGAGGATCCCCCCTCCGGAGATGGGCAGGACCACTCGCTTGCCGCGGTCTTGTGGGTCTTCCTGCTTCGATGGTGGCATAATGTTGGCCACCAGAAGTCGCATGGGGTTTCTGGGACACCGGCTTGGGCCATGATCTGCACAGGCTCCGACCGTGCCGCTGGTGGGGCTCGATCCGAAGTACCCCGCCTGGTACTTCGCCCAAGGTAGTCGCCCCGAAGGGCCAACACTGCCTTGCAATCTTTCGTGTCATGGCTCCTATTGTCGCCATGCACGCAACAGAAAAAACTCTGGCGCCTCCCAGGCGCCCTCTCTTGAGGCTTCGGTGCTCCAGCCTTGAAGTTCTGCACCTGCTGAAAATTGGCAGGTGCCTTCAGAGCAGAAGGCGCAATGTTCAGCACCTCTGAACGGAAATGCTTCTTCCCTTGTCTATGCTCGTTGAAGCGGTTATCTTGAGGGGGTTGCAGAGGAGCTGAGGCTTCAGGCTCCGTCTTGACTTCTCGGAGGGTAGGCACGGGTGCTCCGGCTCGCCGAAGGCAGCCTTCCTCCACCTTGGCATACTGTTCGAAGTACGCCATCAGCTACGCCACAGACGTCACCGGCTTCCGATGGAGCTTGCTAAGGAGGTCGGGGTTTAGCACCCCTTCGCGGGCGGCGTCAACTATCGAAGAGGTAGACAGGCCCTTAATCTGTGACTTGGTGTGGGCGAAGCGCGTGAAGTACTCCCGAAGTGTTTCTCCCGCCCGCTGCTTCACCTGGAACAAACTCCCTGTGGACATCGGGGCCACGAAGGTGCCCTGGAAGTTGCTCACAAACTTCTTCTTCAGCTGCTCCCAGGATCTGATCGATCCTGGCTTCAGGGACCAGAACCATCGGAGCGCTACGCCTTCGAGAGCGAGGGGGAAACACTTTGCCATAGTGTTTTGCACCCCTCTGCTTGCTTCTATTGCTAGGGCATATGAGCGGGCAAACTCTCTGGGGTCTGACCCACCGGAGTATTTGTGTAACTTCGAGGCCTTGAATATGGGATCGAAGGGCACTCTTTGCAAGTCCGAATGTAATGGAGACTCATCGTCGAAAGATGCGTTCTCAGCCTCCTCCGGGACTTGGGCAGCTTCTGGGAGATTGCGAGCACCACCGTCTTGAGGCCCTTCTGGAGTCTCGGTGGAGGCTTGAGTGCGGAGGCGGTCAGCGGCCTCTTGCCTCCACCTAGCCACTTCTTCCTGAAGCCTTACTAGTTGAGTAGCCTCGGTTCCAGGAAGGTCTTCATCTTCGTCGGAGGGCAGCTCCGGGTCTTGGGAGCAGACATAATCAGTCCGGAGCACCGTAGGAGGAGCTCGAGGGCCCCTGGGCACTTGACGCTCAGCGACATCTTCGGGAATCGCCGGAGTAGTTGAGGTTCCGGCTCCTGTGGTACGAGGGGACCTTCGGAGAGGACCCAAGGCTTGGCTTCGCTTCGGAGGCATGGCTAGTCACGGAGAGGTCTGAAGACCGAGGACTTTGATCGACTTGGGAAGGCGAGTGAGGGCCTTCGAGCTGCACTAAGAAGCCCCTTACCGAAGGGTGCGCGGAGTCATAAGACTCTGAGGCTCCCTCCGTAAGTGCTCTTCGAAGCGCAGTCAGTAGTAGAGAACAAGCTTCTAGAACTTGGGTCCCCACAGACGGCGCCAACTGTTGGCGTAAAAAGTTTACGCTAACAGGTTCTCTGAGATCAAGAACGAACAAACAGAGAGTTTGTGTTTGAGAACTGTCTCAAGCCTCCGAGTTGGATAACAACTCGAGTAGTTCGAATATGTGTATTAATAGCTTTTTCTCTGATCCCTGTTACAGGGTAGAGAGAGGGGTATTTATAGGAAAAATGTCTAAGGAAAAGACCTAATTACCCCTAGATTACAACTGACATAGTGGAAACTATTCGGTACCCAGAGCGAGGTTAAAAGGGTAAAGTTCCCCGAAGCAGACGGATAAGCCAAACATCTTATCAATCTTGTCGCTCTGCTTTGGAGCCTTCATATCTTGCGGAGGGCTTCTCAGGACTTCGGATCGAGGCACCCTTCGGCTCGACGCCTCCACCTTTGAACAAGAACCCAACAGCTCCGAAGCTTTAGGGAACCTTCGAGTTATTAATCTATAAGTCCTGAAAGTGAAGCAATTTCCCCCAACAAGTATGAAACTCTTTTGAAGGATAATTTGGAAAAAGTGATCGATAAGAGATTAAGGGCTCTAGAGGCTATAGAAATAGACAAAAGAAGAGTGGCTAGAGCTTATAACAAGAAGGTGATAGCAAAATCATTTCAAGTTGGTGACTTAGTTGTTGAAATCATTTAGAGTTGTTGAAATCGCTCCAGGTAATGCATATTTGCTAGAGTCTCTGCAAAGAGAGCGATTTCGTAGAGCTTTGAATGATAGGTATTGGAAAAAGTACTTCCCAAATGTGTGGCAAAACACTTGAAGTGTCAAATGGCCGATATGGAGTGTATCGCCCTCAGCTAGTTGTTCTTTTGGCTCACTAAGTATGCCAAAACGCAGGAGCATGTGTTGATAGAAAAAAATGGCATTAATGGTCAAAATTGTCAAAAAGTCAAAATTGGTAAATTGGACCGAAAATATGCAAAGACCTGGCACAGGCCGGTCCAACCGGCCATGTAGGCCCGGTCAGACTGGCCCACTCTGAATTCAATTCAAAATAGTTGATTTTGGGTAAATTTTATCTCTAATTAATTTCTAACGACTTAGACTCGTATCAAAGTCAAATTAGAGCCTAGGCATGTCATGACCAAGCCCTATAAATATAGGGGCAAGGCTGATTCAAGGAGACCCCCCGAAACCCTAATATATCCAATCTATTATTTACCTTGAATCATACCTTTACTTTTCAATCTACTTCCTTGCCCTAGGATTAGTTTAGCACATCCATCTTTGTTGGTATGCGCTATAAACCATCCGACTGCCGCGTCGTAATCATGGTAATCCTTATTGATTCACTTGTGAATCACCCGTTTAATCCACGTAATAATTTTTATCATTTTATCGATTTTTATCGGTAATTCGGTCTTTTGGACGAATTTCCTCTGATCTTTCAGAGTTTTGCCGTGTTTTCATATCATGTTCTTCGCCAAGAACTCTTGTTGCAAGTTGTCCATGGAAAGACGATCGCCAGAACCCCGGAGACCAAATTCTAGAGGTCGTCGGTCTGACCAGAGGCACTACCCCTGTCTGACCGGCCCTTGCTGTGCCATCATCTGACGTGTCAGCACGCAGTGGTCTGACCGACGGCACAAGGCCAGTCTGACCGGGCTTCCCATCGAGGCATCGGGAGCCCCTCAAACCGGACATTGGAGTACCTCGAAGCCCCTTCGGAGCCCTCACACTTGTCCGGTCTGACCAGAGGCCTTCTCTTAGTCTGACCGACCGAAGGCCGGAAGGACCCCTTTGGCCATCCCTTCACAGCTTAGGCCGGAGCCCCCTTTCGGCTAAACCCTTGGCACCGCTGGTCCGACCTGTGGTATAGTGGCGATCTGACCGGCCTATCTTGGCTGGTCTGACCGCCAACTTAGCTTCGGTCCAACAGGCCCTAAATTGGCCAGTTTGGTATTTTTATTTATAGCTCGGTTAATTGAATAATATTTTTGATATTGTTTAATTGCCCGACGACTCCATTTATTTCCCTTGTCACTATCTAGGGTCGTCAGAATGAGACATAGGTGTCATGTTACGCTTAGGGTTTATCTGTAAGTATCCACGCTCTTTTGGATTGTCGAATAGGCATCAGTGAGTTGGTACTTTGATCGACAAATTTTAGCGTTAACAAGAACATCGGCTGATGATAAAATAGGATATCGACCATTCAAGTAGTGCTTCAGTGATTCAAGGTAGAAATATATTCAAATATCAATGTCTAGGTAATAAGGTTATATGATGCATGATTCATAAGACCGTGTCGATATGCATAGTAGGTGTCAAATATTGTACCAGTGTGGAAGAAAAGTGGGAATCTTAGAATATGTGTTGACATCAGAGATCTGAATAAGGCGACCCCAAAAGATGAATACCCAATGTCGATCACAGACTTGCTGGTGGATGTCGTGGTGGGCCAAAAAATCATCAACTTATCGATGGGAACACATGTTATAATCAGATTTTGATGGCTAGCGAAGACATCCACAAGACATCCTTTCGGTCCCTAGGCGCTATCGGACTATATGAGTGGGTGGTGATGACCTTCGGATTGAAAAACATCAGAGCAACGTACCAAAGGGCCATGAACTATATCTTTCTTGACTTGATCGGTCTATTGGTGGAAATATACATTGATGATTTCGTGGTGAAATAAAACAGTACTCAAGACCACGTGGTTGATCTACGTCAAGTCTTGGAGAGAGCTAGGAAATATGGACTAAAGATGAACCTTGAGAAATGTGCCTTTGGCAAATCAGCGGGGAAGTTTCTGGGTTTTATTGTAAATGAAAGAGGAATTGAGATAAGTCAGCGCAGTATTGAAGCAATTAAGAATACTGAGCCCCCTACCGATAAAACCAAATTGTAGTCATTAATTGGGAAGATAAACCTTCTCAGGAGGTTCATAGCTGATCTTTCAAGAAGGATAGATCCATTCACTCCACTATTGAAGTTGATGTCCGATCAGGAATTCATGTGGGGAGAAAAGAAGCAAAAGTAATTTGATGATCAAAGAATACTTAAGTTCGCCACCAGTGTTGATGCCGTTGCGGAAAGGGATTTCATTTAGATTATACTTATCAATTGATAATAAAAGCCATTGGGGCAGTCCTAGTACAAGAAGATGATAAGAAGGAAAGGGCAATTTTCTACCTCAACAGAAGGCCACTAGATGTTGAGACTCGATACCTCGTAGTGGAAAAGCTTGTCTTATGTTTATATTTTCTGTGCATCAAATTGAGGCATTACTTGTTGTCGATGGAGTGCACCATAGTATGTAAGGGACGTATCGAGAAATGGGTCCTCGCCCTCACCGAATTTGATCTCAGATACGAGTCTGCTAAGGAAGTAAAGGGACAGGCGATAGCTGATTTAATAGTCTAGCACAGAGATGAGGCAATAACTTATATTGACCCAGCACCATGGAATTTATTCTTTGATGGATCGGTGTGTCGACGAGGATGTGTTATCGGCCTGGTGATTATTTCCCCTCGGGGGGCAGCATTCGAGTTTGCACATACCATCAGACCTTTTTCCATCAATAACCAATTCGAATACAAAGCAGTATTAAGAGGGTTGCAGCTATTGGAAGAAGTGGGCGCCGATATAGTGGAGATTCTTAGACACTCTTTGTTGATAATGAGGCAGTTGTCAAATGAGTATGAATGGAAAGACGATGTGCTAAAAGAGTATCACGATCGGTGTCAAATCATAATGTTAGGTTTCCGAAGCATAGCCCTTAGTCACATCCCAAGGGAGCAGAACTCAAAGGCAAACAATTTGGCCCAAATGTCATTAGGATATAAGCCAATGGCCAGATCGATCAAGGCGGAGATCATGGAAATAGATGCCGATGACTTGAGGTATGACATTATTAATTATTTAAAGAACCCTTTGACATTGACACTAAGGAATCTTAGGTACCAAGCAACAAAATACGTGCTGTTGAGCAAAGACATACCATTGGACAACCGATGGGGTCCTCCTCAAGTGCATAAGTACCGAAGAAGACAAAGTGGTGATGAGTGAATTACATGATGGCATATGTGGAATGCACCAGTCGGCACAGAAGATGAAATGGTTACTTCGAAGAGAAGGCTACTTTTGGCCAAATATGGTGGAGGACTACATAAGATATTATAAAGGGTGCCAAGACTGTCAGAAGTATGGAGCTATTTAGAGGGCACCTGCATCAGTGATGAACTCGATAATCAAACCCTAGCCCTTTAGGGGATGGGGCATCGACATGATTGGCCAAATCTACCCAGCATCAAGTAAAGGATATAAGTTCATATTGGCATCCATCGATTACTTCACGAAGTGGGTTGAGGTCGTTCCACTCAAAAGGGTTACATCCGCCGATGCTATTGTATTCATCAGAGAACACATAATATATCGGTTTAGTATTCCATAGACCATCACCATGTATCAGGGGACAGTTTTCGTGTTAAAAGAGTTCTAGCAGTTTGCGGCCAATATGGGAATCAAGCTCTTAAATTCATCACCATATTATGGTCAAGCTAATGGTCAAGCCGAAGCATCTAACAAGAGTTTGATCAAGTTGATAAAATGTAAAATCAATGAGCAACCGAAGCATTGGCATCGGTCTCTATCAGAAGCACTTTGGGCATATCGGATCGGGTGCCATGGATCCACTCAAGTGCCAACATATCAGTTAGTCTATGACCATGAAGCAGTACTATCATGGAAAAATAACATCGGCTCAAGAAGAATTGTACTACAGGATCAACTGATAGCTGATGATTATTATAATCTAATGACATATGGCTTAGATGATCTAACAAAGGTCTGATTAAGAGTCATGGAGAAGATCGAAGAAAAAAAGTGAGGGTTGCTAGGTTTTACAACAAGAAATTGGTACCCAAATCATTTGAAGATGGATAACTCGTATGGAAACTTATCATGCCGATTGGGTCTAAAGATAATCGGTTCGGTAAGTGGTCACCTAGTTAGGAAGGGTCGTTTCGGATACATCGAGTGGTTCCTAGTAACGCCTATCTGCTCGAAGGGTTAGACAGCCAAGTGTTCGGGAAGGCTTTAAATGGATAATACTTGAAGAAATATTTCATGAGCGTCTGGATAAATGCCTAAATCTCTACACGCAAAACAGTCGATGCCAATGGTATTGCCTTCAGACAGTCGATGCTAAAGCATCGCCCTTAGACACAAGCAGCCTGATTTCAATCCAGGGGATAGATGATGATATATGGCAAAAATATAATGTTTTACATTAGACACCAATACAGGGAGATGTCAAAGCAAAGAACGATAGATGCTCTCGAACGCCCGCAACCGGATCTCATCGACACTCCGAAGGACAGCACGGTCTTCAATGTCCGAGCCAGGATGTCTTGGAGGGCACGACGTCGGTGCTACGTGAGGTGGATGACACCGGTGAGTCAGTGTTTTTGAGCTTTGATCCGGCCTGGAAGGGAGGCCAGGACAGTTTCCTTCACGACAATATTCACCCACACACCGTCTTCAGGACCTCTACCGGATTCTCAAGGTGACACCGCACATCTGACAGAACCTTCGTCACCTCCTCATCGGCCTCAAGATAAGGACCAACGTCAAATGGGAACTTATGCACGAAGGACTGAGGAAAAAGAAAAGAAGTCAAGCAAAAAAGGGGTCATGACATCATAACAAGTACAAGAATACTCACAACAGCAGGCTTGGTAGGAACGGCCGATTGTGAAGCACCATCGGCCGATTGTGGTACCATCATCTTCTGCTTTGGCCACCAGAGAGATGTGCGAGTCCTTCCCTTCAAGGCTGCCCCGTGGGGAAGATAGACCCATGACACCAGGCATCAACTGTAGCCAAGGCCGATGTTGGTTACATGGAAAACAATGGAGGATGAGAAAACAAATAATAAAGATACCTAGCGGGTGGCATCAACATTAACGGCCGATGCCTCAGGAACAGCGGTGGTGAATCCCGGAGTCGCAACCCTGATCGCATCGGCTCTAGTAGGGGCAGCTTCGGAGGCAGTCCCCATCAGAGCAATAATGGCATCGGCACCAATCGGTGCACTATGACCAATAGTATCGGCCTACGACGTACTGGCCTAAGCAGAGAACCGCATGTTGATCGTCTCGGCATCCTGGATCGATTGGGGGGCAGCAGGATCATCGACCATGTTGTCAAACACCGCATAAAGAGAGTCGACAATGATAAGAGGAGAGGGTGGCTAGGTACAAAGCAAACATCCAGCGCTAGGGATATGAAGATAGAAATGTTAGTGACACCAAAGCATGAATCTGGGAAGCTGAAGGAGTTTTAGCTGTTGGCAGAGGGGCGGTGATGTCAGGGTCTGGTGCAGCCAAAGGAGCAATCGACATTGGCTACAAAATAAAACAAGAGACATAAGCATACTCTAGAAAAGGCATTATTATGAAGAGGCAGAAACTTACCGTTGACCGCAAAGCCGAAGCCGATGGACGTGTCTATTTGGTCCGAGCACTAGTGGATCGGCACACGACTGAGGTCGATGCCTAGCATTTGCGCGCCAAGACCTTTGACTGTTTCCCACTCACCCAAGCCGAGGGAGTAGGGGCGCCGGTACCAAAGTTTGTAGAGGCTGATACTAGACCGTAATGTATCGGCCGACCACTAAGACTCATAGAGGGGGCATCAAGGTCATCCTCCTATGGAAAGAAAATTTAATCAGATGAAGAAAAATGATGGGAACAAATAAGGCAAAGTTAAAGAAGTCACCTCAAACCTCGATGCAACATCACCCGGGTGAAGACGCTCCCGATAAACCAACAAGGTGTGATTCCATGTGAGTGGATTCCACGTCTCAGAACTACGAGTGGATACCTCGTCTTGGAACACATCAGGTAAAACTAGCCGATGAGGACATTCGTACTCCGAGTACTCATAGGGATACCATATGGTCCAATCGGAGAAGCCAAGATAAAAGCCCTTAAACAGGCGGCTAAGGGTTCAGAAGATAAAGGGAAGGCAGAATGGCATGCTGGCGCTTCACCCAAGGAACAACATCGGCGATAGATAGGGGTATCCGATTCCAAAAAATCGGTAGGAAATCACATGGAAGTAAAAGAAGGTCCACCAACAACATCGGTTGTATAGACATTGAGCCAGAGCTGAAGGAACGACCATGGGCTATTGGGGTAGCCGATGGGATCACAAGTTGATAACTTGGTCGACACAAGATGAAGAAGGTAGTATGTGGCTCCAAGGAGGTATCGGCCGAGAGGGATTTTTTCTTGGGCAGCGAGTTGTTCAGCCAAGAACTAAAACTAAAAAGTTGGACCCAAGGTAGACACATAGAAGATGAACCTCTCTAACCAAAGGGTAAGGAAGGCCACGTGTTCACGGGTATCCACAGGGCCTATCTTTTTGTTGTGTCTTTTAATGTACCTGCCTCAAGTATCGGTGGATTTGGTGCTAAGGTGATGGACTGGCTTGGAACGAAAGAAGGAAGGGTAGGCCGATGAGTCGATGTCAAGGCAAGTCAAAAAGAAAACATCGAGCAAGGAGTGACTCATTGGCCCATGGCCAGAAATGAAGTCATTCAAGGCATCAAACTAGAAGTAGCAAGAAGCGGCTAACATTGGCTCGTTCTAGTATGGCTCAGCAAGCCAAAGACTAATGCAGTGTCCAATATCGACTTCACCCCAGAAGGCATGATACGTAGCCTATACCCTAAGGTACTAGTCATGCCAACCAGGGAAAGAAGGGGGAAAAGGCCTGAAGATGGAATCCCAGTCTGAGGAAAGCATAGGGGAATATTTACAAGGAATTCGGCAAGTTTCAGTGTTGATAAAATCCATAGGATCAAGATCGCCCTAGGAGCTGAAGAAGAAGCCATTGGGATCAATACTTGGTTCCGCAAGTCCTACAGAAAAGAAAGTAAATGAAATAGTAAGAAAAAACGAAGAAGCAGCGGAAGAACCAAGAAAAATGAAGAACAACAGAAATGTCAAAGACTTACCTCTAGGATCATGTCGTTGGTTGCCATCGCTAAAGTCTGAGGTCGACAGGGAAGGCGAAGATGATGAGCGCAGCGATCGTGGAAGTACTAGTAGTAGGTGACAAAAGCTTGGATGGTTGGACCATGAAGAAGTACTGTGTATGCAGAAAGCGTAAAATGAAAAGAGAGTGATCGACAACTACTTATAAAATGCAACGCAACCCTTCGGTAATTGAGTCAAGCCAGTCCAAATGGATTTGGTGGGACCACCTCCAATGTTTGGCAAAAGGTAATCGTGAGTACGGTTCTCGAAACGCCATAATGTTTGCAGGTCAGGGATTGGGGGAGCAAAATCTTCAGCCTACAGATACCAATGCACAACTGTGTAGAATGAAGCCTGGTCCGATGCTGCCACCAAGAAATGTAGATGCATTAGACCAGACAACATCCATCATTGTCGTTCATGGCCAAAAAAGGAATAAGAAGAAGAAAGAAAAGCTGATGCCCGACGCATTATAAATAAAGTATTAGAAGATGAAGGGTTTCGACTACTAGTGATAAATTTGAAAGAGACTATTGCGAAGGAGTCTAAAAGTACGTGACGATAGAGGGTGATGATGACCAATAACTATGAAGCATCAATTACCCCTTTGATGCTCCGAAACTAGGGTACATATGTTGATGCCAAGATTTGGTAAAGCCTAGGCCAACTAAAGATGACGAATGATCAATGGAAGTTAAAGAGGTCCGGTCAAAGATAGTCAAAGAAGCCCGTCCATGACATGTAACATGACCGGATATGAAGGAGACGATGAAGATAAAAGTGAGAGAAGATAAAGATGATCCAGATTCGGTTATAATGTAGATTACTTGGACGACAAGTCTCTGTACTATAAATATGTATCTAATTAGTTAGGCTACACAACCCTACAAACAACTACTCCTTGGAGCTTCGCCACCCTTGGCTTCCCAAGGTTAATCCCGGTGGGATTCGACACTTGTAGCTGGGCTACATCGTTTCTATCTCCAGCAAAGAGGTGATTCCCGCCACCCCGACGATCGTATCGTCTAGGTCAGTATTTCTTGAAGGTTGTATCATATACATCTCTTGAAGACATCAGATGAGTCAGTGCGATCTCCGGTTTATCCCGATGTATTGGCTAGGTCTAAGGCTGCATCAGATTGATCTCTTAAATTGATGTGATTTAGGTATCATAGTCTGAGGCTTCATCGGTTAGGTCCGACATCTCTTTCTATTATATCTACTTTATGTTGTATACCGTTCATCTAAATAAAACATGTCCGATACTTCGAAGTATTATTAAGTTCATCGTGACTAGCTATTATCTTGGTTAGGTCCAATCTTGTTATTATGATGATTTTGATGATACTGGTATGTTATCTAGTGTGTTTTATTTATTTCTATTGGAGTACAAGCCGATATGTTATCTTTAGTTCCATCTTCTATTTTATGCGCACTCGGGAGATACCCATCGGTCGATGGCGTATTTGTAGGACCGAAAGTAGCGACCAGAGGGGGTGAATGGGTGCCTAAAAATTTCTTGCTAAATTATATACTAGTCCCAAATACGATAGACTTCTTGTTCATAGGAAGATGCCTTCTCATCGTCGTCGTTGTCGGAGTCATCGGAGGAGTCCTTTTCTTTCTTCTCCCCAAGAGCCATTGAGCAGAAGCTCTTGTGGGGTCTTCGGCTGTGATGTGAGCGACTCTTCGGCTTGTCCCCGAAGGTCATGAAACAGAGGCCCGCCGGATTGTACCTGTCCTTCCCCTTCCTGATCATGATCTCTTCATCACTTGAACTTGAAGACGAGGAGGAAGACGAGGATCTCTTGGAGTATCGTTTCTCCATCTCGGCGAAGAAGGTCTTGTCTCGCTTCTTGTTCTCACGCCTGTAATCCTTCAGAGCCTTTCGAAAGAATTTTATCTTGGGCTTGCCCTTTGTTGAAGTGGAGTTGTCATACTTGCCGGAGTTATAGGAGTTTCTGCCGGTTCCCTTCTTGTAATTCTTCTGCTTGGGGCAGTCGGCGATGAAATGACCTGGGTCACCACACTCAAAGCATCCGGATTTTGTGCTGTGTCTTCTAAACATTCGCTTATCATAGACACGTCGCACCCGGTTGTTACACAAACACAGATCATCATCTCCCAGCGAATCAAGTTGTTCCTCAGAGATAGACATCAATGAAAAAGCAGTACAGTTCATGGCAGTAGGATCAGCAAACGGTGTCGCAAGTGCCAGAGTCTTGGAGCCAGAATCAGTGAGATTTGATCTCAATTGAATATCGACCTCTGAGGCTTTGAGCTTACTAAAAAGCTCTGCGACAGTCAAGGTATCATAAGACGCACTCTCAACAATAGAAGAAACCTTGATCTCCCAGATCTTAGGGTCCAAGGTATGGAGAACCTTAAGCACCTATTCATGATTGGAGACCAGCTGATCACGCTCGGCCTTGTTGACGTGAAGCTTGTTAATGATCGATTGAAAACGACCAAACAAAGCCTCAACAGTCTCACCCGGCTTCTGTGAGAAATTTTCATACTCACGCCAGTAGGTCTGGTAGAGCCTAGCCTTGACCTGAGCTGTCCCCTCATGGTGTGCCTGGAGGGTAGCCCAGATCTCATGAGCAGTGGTGAGATGGCTAACACGCTCAAACTCACTAGGACCTTGACCAGAAAATAAAATGTTCACTGCTTTACTATTATTTTGATGCTGGATAACTATATCTGCAGTAGTATCAGCAGCAATAGTTACTATGGTGAAAGTAGGATGAACACAAATCTCCCATATGTCCGAGCTCTGGCTCATAAGGTATGCTCGCATGTGAGTCTTCCAATAAGTGTAGCCAAAAGCTTCTAGGGACGAGATTTTACCAAAAGACGTCATGGTCACTACCTAGGTTTAGAATCGGTTAAGATATTAGAAAACCCTAACCTCGCTCTGATACCACTTGTACGATCGAAGGTAGCGACCAGAGGGGGTGAATGGGCGCCTAAAAATTTCTTGCTAAATTATATACTAGTCCCAACTCCCAAACAAACTTAACCATGCACAATATTAGCAGAGCAAAAAACTGGAACTGAAGTTGTCTAGTCTAAAAATGACCGCTGTCTTAATTGAAATGGTATTAAAGATAGGCCAAATAAAATTACTGCAGTAAATAAAAACACCTAGATAAATCTCGAAATATTTGTAGTCTAGAAATAAAATACTAATCAAATGAATAAATTTTGGATCATTCAAAAAATTACTTCAGAAATAAACCTAAAATATTTCACTTAAAAACTAGAATAAAAATTATACTGCGACTAATAAATTTTTCTTTACTTTTTATATAAGCAGATTAAACAGATATATAAATAAAAATATGCAAGTACTAAAAATATTTTGGCAGATTAAATTAACCACGAAATTTCTAAACAGATTTTTAGCTAATTAAAACTAGATAAATATTGGTTTAACTAAACAGCTAAAATATAGGAGATTAAAAAATAAACTCACCTGCGCCTTCGTGCTCATCGCCGTGCGCCATCTGCCGCAACAAGAAACATCCGCCGTGGGGCCCGCCGTGTGGGATGTTGCGCCCGAAGCAAAAATTAGCACCAGCCGGCTGCCGCGTAGCCCGGACTAGCTGCCACGGAGGACCTCGGTCCGCGCGCTGTAGCTGATTTTCCCTTCCCAAGACTGTTGTGTAGATGAGACCCAAATAAACAAAGAACACCTTTTCCTTTGCTGCTGTTGTGTGCTATGCATGTCAGCTGCTACAGTAATGTTGTTGTTGCTCGCGTTGCATCAATAGCAGCGCATAGCTGCTCCTTGCCGCACGCCGCGCAAGCTAGCGCCGAGTAGAGCCTAGCCATGTGTACTACGGCCTCGAGGCGGGAGCCACAGATAGCACGACTAGGGAAAATTTGCTGGCAGGAGAAAACGATGGCGCTCGGAGAAGATTGATCAACAGCGGCGGCGACGGAGATGAGAGCGCCAGACGGTGATAGGAGGAAAACGACGGCGAAAAAATAGTAGATGAAAACTGGCAACTGAAACATACGTGGACTGTAGATTGGTTCTGCGAAAAACAGTCATCCTATCCCCAGGGGGGTAGGGGTCTATTTATAGGCGACTCCTAATACATGAAAAGACTGATTTACCCCTAGGGTAAATTAACACTGACTCTAAAATAAATTCTGAAAATTACTAAAATATTCTTAGAAAAATCTCCTGACTCAAATAAAAATATTCTAAACTTAAAAACTAAATATTAATATCCTAAAAAAATAATCATAGGTTGTCAGTTTTGCGCCGAAACTGACAAAGCATCCACCGTCTTCGCACTAGGTACCCGGATTGGGCCGACCCGATCCCGCAGCTTCCTCAGCCCGGTGATCACTCGCCGCCCATGTACCTGAGTCAAACCCAGTCAACAGACCAGTGGATCATCTACCGCTCCTAGCCCATGTACCCGGATTTGGCCAGCCCGACTCCACGGCTCCTCTGCCCGGCTGTCGCTCGCTGCCCGTGTACCTGAGTCACACGCGCCTCAGACACGGCAGGTCTTCATTTCTCTTCCTTTGACTTCCGTTGACAATCACTCATCATATTTGGAGTATCAAACCCATGTTCTTCAACATGGTTTCTCAGTATTCAGTACGATCGTCCTACAGTGATCATCGGCCCTATGGCCGATCGGCGTATTTGTTCACGATTATTTTATCCTCTCCATAGTCATCGGCTTGGCAACCGATTGGCTCTGGTACTAATGCTATTTTTTGGACTCCTTAGTAGTTGCAGGGTCAAACTGATTGGCACGTCCTGGACCTTTTTTTCTAAGATCATAGGACCTGCACTAGAGCTATGCTGATCTTGCAAGCCATGTGTGTGACCAAAAAAATACACCAACACTACGGTATAAATTTAGAAAGGAATGAATTGTGTAGTTAATATATAAGAGAACTTTCTTATACCTATAATTCTACTAATTTTTGTTCATATAATTTCTTTGGTGTTCGGTTATTAGTCTTGTGATTTTTGCGGTGTTTACCGTAAACAATTGGTAATTCTTAAGAGTGTTTTTTGATAAGTGGGACTTTGGATGGAGCAACCAATTTTTCATATGTCTTGCACCCTATGTTGAATGATTATGGTTTCTCCAGGACATTTTGCTCTTTAAGGACTTGCTCATACCTGGTCATTTATTTAAGGAGATTTTTATTGTACACCCAAATAAATGTGGATCGTTGATTGTCTGTTGATTGTATGGTTGAGATTTGATTAGGATGACCTATTACCTTGTAGGAGGTAATAGGTCACATCTCATTCATTTTAAAATCATACGTATGAAAACAATTATGGTTTCCATCGTTTAGGTCAGTTTCCATTGAAAATTATGCGCACATTAGTAAAAATATTTGTTTCTGTTTATTCGCTAATGTCATGTACCTTCCTTTTGTGCGCACTACTGTAGAGAGAGACACTGTCATAATTTTATTAATTAAATTTATTTTTGTTAATTCAACAAAATCAAGGGCTAAGATTTAATTTACCTCTTACCTCTTAACAAGGATTATGTTGCACCGTAAAAGCCCCCTTATTTAATTGATGCTCTTTTCGCTAGAATGAGCATAGAAAATTTGCAAGAAATGTCAGCTAATACTCAATGTTAAATGTGTTATTGCAATCATGCATGATTATATTCATTCTTCTCTATGGTTATTTTATGGTTTGATTGCTGGTGGAAGGTTTTCAATGCAGCACCATCATTGCCTTATGGCTCTAATGTAAGATTAGATGTTGATTTGCTCCCTTGCTCAATTTCGATTTATCAAATGCATGTCAATAACACAGCAGCATAATCATTGACACTTTTAATTTATTGTGAGAACCGTTCTCATCTCTGTTTGATGAATCAGTTGTCCATATTTTTATCAACTCTTGTTTGATGGGGTGTCGGAAGGGCACCTCCATGTTTAGTAAATATATTTGTGTATGATTTAAGGCAAGGATATTGATTCTGGTTCAAATCCTATCCTATAACCTCATAGTAGTTCTGAGTCAGCTTAATTTTATAAAAGGTTAGTTTTAAATATAGTGTAACTTATTTTTATTGTGAACCCTTCCCTTAAAACTCTACTTATAGTACCAATATAAAATCATCGATAGATATATCCATTAATCTCTATCATTGATGTGTTCAAATTCTAAACAAATCTACAGAGTTTGTTCAACTTTACCGTATGATACCTATAATCTGTAAGACCGACGGTGTTTAAGGTTTAAAGTTTAGGATTATTAGTGTAGATTGATCCTCGCTGGAGGAGGGTGTAACTCAACACTCAACATCCACCTAAGCTACTATTGTAGGTGCTCAAGTCTAGTCACGATCGAGTCATAGGGGGGTTCCGTAGTAGCCCAAACATTCAATCACACGTGGTATTATCAATATCACATCACAAAAATAAAATAATATCCACTCCAAGAGCCGTTCGCCAATAATCCCATGCGTAAGTTTGATTCCCTCGAGTCGTCATGCAGATAGGCGAAAACTAAATCATTTATTTTGGCAAAACAAGGGGTTTATTATTGAGTGATTTTATAGTTGTCCTGCAGATACAAGAGGCACTATAAGTTTTTTGGTACGTACTTGAAGTACTCGTGATGACAATGTGATAATTATAAAAATAGATCGTTAATACCGTTCAGCCCTGACCAGAATTGAATACCACAAATTGTAGAAACTTTCTGAATTAAAAGCTTCTCTCTTATATATTTTGTTTGTAGCAAATCTTGTCATACACCCATCATAATTATCATGGTTTCATAACCATTGCCCCATAAGGTCCGTATTCATGGCATCCAGGTCCAGAACACCCAAACCTCCTCATCTTTCGATCTGCAAATTACAGACCATTTGAGTATCTGACCAGATGTTATTTCTCTTAATCCCTAATTCATTTTGCATAATAATCTAGTTCTGAAGAATTCTAATTTTTCTGACACCTTAGAATGTGCATTTGGTCAATAAATTTAAAATCTTTAATTTAGATTTGATAAACTAGAATTACGGTTCTGGATTTCCTTTGTTCAGCTCAAAAAGTACGGTTCTGGATTTCCTTTGATCACCATCTCATCGAGATCATTTACCTGAGCAGTATAAGGCCTCTCCTGAAACACAGGTTTATGAAATCAGAGGAATAAGAAAACATAGAAATTGAATGCCTTATCCAATTTTAGATGATACGCAGGAAAAACAGATGAATTCTAGACAAACGAAGGAAAAATAGCAGGTCCACCTGTTCATTTTAATCCAAATATTTATAGGAAATAGCCTGTTCCATAAGAATTCAAAAATAAAAAAACGGGAGTCAATCAGATGTTCTAAATGGCTTCATAGAAAATTGTTCCATAGGATTCAAATCCAACAAATTCTTCCATTTCAATATTCCACGGGAGACCTAATCTTGAAGTCAGGCAAATAAGAAGTGGCAGCGAGATGCACTTGTACATGTTCAGAATAACACAATAAATCTTCAGTTTCAGACAAAAGTAAAGTCCTCGTAATATATGTTAATATATGTTAAAGGCACGTATATTATCTAGGTGTATAGTCGCCTATAACAAGCTATATATACATCCACTTTAATAATGTGATTATTGTGGTTTGACCACGGTTAGTCACTTGATATGACAACCTAGCTAGGGTTAGGGATCCCTAATCCCGATCTATTTTTCCCATACCCTGTTGTCCGGAGCCCGTCGCGAGCTGTCTCCACTATTTTTCCCATACCCTGTTGTCCGGACCCCGTCGCGAGCTGTCCCCACAGTCGGCCACCCGATCGTCGTTGCGGCCTGTCCCCACCATCTACCGCCCATCGTGCGGCCCGACCTTGCCGTGTGCCAGCAATCGCGGTGGTCCCGGCCAATAATAAAACCTTTTAATGCATGTAAGTTAAGGTATGCTAAAGTTAAAATCTAACACGAGTCATTAATCAAAATTTAGGTATATTAATAGTTTCTCTCCCTGCACTCATATTTAAGACCAATCCTTTGAAAAAAATTCATCTTTTAAGCCTCTTTTTATGGACTCCTTCCAAATCAATTTCGGTGCCCAGCTCTTACAGTTAGTTATTTCTTCTATTTATGATTATCTGAACCTCTTTACATGTGTTAATGGTGCCACATAATTAGTGTTTATAGTGTCGTCGTTAAATGTATCGTGATACTCCTGATGTTCCACTGGGACAAGAATCAGTTCTACTAATGAAATCTGACCAAATTTATACTAGTTGGATTGGTTGTGATTTTCCACTGTATAAGAATGTAGTTCAGCAAATGTTGATAATCCATCAAGGACCATTTATCAAGGCTGATCATCTATGGAAACTTTACTTCCAACCCCTGGAAAAAACAAGGGTTGATTCAATGAGACATGTTGGTCAATCCAACAAAGTTATACACAGTAACTTCGATAGAATCTTTGGTGATTTTCTGGCCAGACCAGCAAGAATTTCTTGAGAGATGGCAAATGACGAAGTGATGCAAAATACTCCCTCCATCAAAAAATCTACTACTTATTACACTTTTAGTTTTTTCCAAAAATCTTTTATATATTTATAGTTTATCTAGACTTAAGTATTAAATGAGCTTCATTTATAGCACTATCTTTGTGGTTTCATGTATGCAATGGTAGTACTATTTAATGAATTAGGATGAATATATGAAAAATTTAATGCAATAGTAATATTATTTAATGTATCTTTGATTTTGATACAAAAGTAATAGATAGAAGATTTTTGGATGGAGGGAGTACAAATCAAGGGGAACTGGTCTCAGCAAGGCAGGTCCATGCAGGCAACTTTTGCATGTCCATCTCTACCATAGAGCTTCTAATGCTTTCAACTTCATCCCATCTAGAACCACCAGCTTGAGCATTGCTGAATACAACATGGTAGCCAACATTACCTGGTTCCAATTGCATAAGTTTCTGAGCCGCAAAAGAAGCAAGCTTACTATTTGAGTGTGTTCTGCATGAAGCAAGGAGCACACCCCAAATTCTTCCGTCTGGCTCAACATTCATCTCGTCGATCACCTGTAAAGCTTCATCTAGGTTACCTGATCGTCCAAGTACATCCACCAAACAAGTGTAATGTCCCAACTCAGGTGTGATGCCAAATATTCCTGTCATACAATCAAACAACTCACGAGCTTCACTAACAAGCCCTGAGTGACTACATGCTGACAACAAGCTCAGGAAGGTCACTCCATTTGGACTTGCTCCTTCCTCCAACATCCTATGGAACAATGTCAGAGCCTCCATACCATGGCCATGGATCGCGTATGCTTCAATCATTGAACTCCATGCGACAATATCTTTCGGATAGATGCTGTTGAAGCACCTTTCTGCCAAATTAATGGTCCCGCAACTAGCATATAGTTTAGCAATAGATGTCCCCAAGGCGCTATTCTTCGATTGTGCATCACAATAATTTCTAATTATATACCCATGAGTTGCTCTACCTAGCCGTAATGCATCAAGTTCTCTGTAACTGATGACTAATCCATGCATAACATCAACATGGGGAAGAAATGGAGAATTCAACATTCTTCCAATTAGATGGATTACATCTATAAATCGTCCATGGTAAATGAAGCCCCCAGTCATGGCTGACCATATGCAGCTACCTCTTTCCCTGGATTCTTCAAATAGCTGAACTGATGAAAATAATCTGCCGCATTTTGCATAAAAATCCACAAACGCTGCCACCAAAGTTGCATCACTGAGGCCACTCCTAATTGCGAAAGAATGTAGCTTCTCACCTTGTGAAAGGCACTTGCACTTAGCAAATGCAGCAATTACCGCAGTTAAGGTCTGGCAGTTTGGACACACTTCCTCTCTTCCCATCCTTTGGAACAAATCAACAACTTTGGAAACGTTCCCTTTCGAAGAATACTCTGAGATCACAATGTTCCAAGAAACTTCATCTCTTCCACGAGACTGTTCAAATAGCGCAGGCGCGTCGCCCAAGCCAGTTATTCTGATAAAGTGCGTCAAGATCGAGTTGAGAACTAGCGGATTATCACATAACCCGCCCTTCACCGCGTAGGAGTGCAGCTGCCTCCCACCAGCAATGTCCTGCTTGGCAGTGCACGCACGGAGCACCACCGCGAGAGTCACAGCACTCGGCTCGCACCCCTCCAACCTCATCTCCGACAACAAGCGGTAGACTTCCCGGGAATCCCCGGTACCGACATGGGCAGAGATCAGTGATGTCCATGAAACCACATCACGGGCAGGCATTTCGTCGAACAGCTTCCTCGCGCACGGGACCATCCTGTGCCGCGCGTAGGCGTCCACCAGCGTGTTGCAGAAGTAGATGTTGGCAGCGAAGCCAACTCGGACGCCGAAGGAGTGGGCGGCCCCCACGAGCTCGGCGTGGCGGGCGGGAAGGGAGGCCGTGGCGCGGTTGAGGAGCGGTAGGGTGAAGGCGTCCGGTCGGGCGCCTGCCCGGAGCATCGAGGCGAAGGCGGAGACGGCCGCTGCGGAGTGGCCGGAGTTGAGGCGGTCCCGGATGGAGGCGTTCCATGGGACGCAGCAGAAGGCTGGGTCGTGGAGGGCGCGCGACAGTAAATGCGACGAGGCTAATCGAGAAGGTGCTCGAGGAAATGCCGCACAGCACTTCGGAGACATCAGATCAGAACTCAAGGGAGGATTCAGACTACAGACATCGCTGCTTCCAAAAGAGTCTACACAAAGCCACAAAGGATGATGCTCGCATGGGTGCAACCCGCACTTGTATGTAGATGTTGTTCTACGCCCAGAGTTTTTAACTATAAACAATCATTATATAGACCCAATGTGTAATGAAAATATAATCATATTAGATGTAAATTACAATGACATATATCTTTATTTATAGACAAAACTTCTACAATCTCAAAGAAAATAACCCTCTTTACAAATAAACAATCATCTTCCGAAGAAAAACGAGATCGATGTGTGTCTACTCATTTTCATATAATTTTAGGTTTTTATTCCTATCATTGGAACAACGTATAGAAATAAGAGTTTACTAATACTCCTCCTTTACACTTCTAATATGTTTATTAAAACTTCTCAAAAACTCCGAAAAAATGTGAAAAAATAATAATATTTTTCTTGGTTGTATAAATTGCCTTTTTAAAAACCTTAATACGAAAAACTATGGTAAAACTCATTTTAAAAAAGAGTACAATTCACTTAAATATTTTATACAATATTTTAATATCAACTAGTGAGAGGCCCGTGCATTGCAACTGATGCATAATGTTAACGGCAATATATTTAGAACATGATATATTTGCCGAACACATTTGTTTAGTAATATTGCGATGATAAGAAACAAAGTAATATATTATTCCTCAAAACAATAAATAGAGCTATCATTTCTATATAAAGTGTTATTGCATATTTATAATTACAGATCTGGTATGAAATCGTACAATATACTATACAGTGAGCACATCTTCTTTTATCTACTCAGTGAGCACTTCCTTGTAGACGATATTCTTCGTTAGCGTGCTTGTTGAATTGATACCCCTATTTGTTTCCGAAGCGGCGAGTATTTTGATATTGCTACGAGAAGTTGCTCGTGACAGAGCTACATATAATTGTCCATGAGAGAACACCGGGTTCGGGAGGTATATTCCAACATGCGGTATTGTTTGACCCTGTGCTTTATTAACTGTCATTGCAAAACTCACCCTAACAGGAAATTGACTCCTCTTAAACTTGAAGGGGAACATCTCATCATCGGAGGGGCACAAGGGTATGCGTGGAAGAAAGACTCTCTCACCAGCATGTTGTCCCAATACAATTTCAGCATCAATAGTATTTCTTTGAAATGCTCGGACTATCAACCTAGTCCCATTACACAGACCATTGGCCGGGTCAAGATTTCTGAGCAAAATCACAGGACAATTAACCTTGAGTTTTAATATATGTGGAGGTAACCCATTTGGCGTTAATGAATTCAAGAACTCAGACGGATAATGGTTGCATGGATCATCGACTGCTCGATCATGACTGTGATAAATCATCTCGTCACCAGGAAAACGTTCGATAAGCTTCATGTTTATTGCATCAACGTTCTCATTCCTCGTTGACAAAATAGCTCGAGATGTGATGTAGTCTGCATCAGTCATGTTTGCACCTAACATTGGAAATATCATGTCAATAAGACTATCAATGTCTGATTCTGCACCAGTGTAGGGTACACATATTTCATCGGGTAAATTTACATAATCATCATCGATGGTCTCTTCAATGCCATTGCCAATCCGTAGCAGGTAGTCTGAAAACCATATATCTGATCGAGCTCTCATGTTATGGACAAGTCTCAATTGATGCATGTTATCCCATAGGTAAGATCTACGCAATGTTGCATTTACAATTTGAGCCCTATTCCCCTTTCGTATAACCGGAAGAACTTGTCTAAAGTCACCTCCAAAAACTATTGTTTTGCCTCCAAATGGTAGATTGGGCTTTTCCATTATGTCCCTCATGCTCTTGTCCAATGCCTCAATTGCCTGTCTTTTTGTCATGGAGACTTCATCCCATAATATAAGCGAAGCTTTTTGAAGAAGCTTCGCAGTACCACTTTGTTTGGTGAAGTTACACACCGCATTATCTTGTATGCTTAGTGGTATCTTGAACCTTGAATGAGCCATCCTACCTCCAGGCATGATGGAAGCAGCAACACCAGATGTTGCAGTAGCAATAGCTATCTTCCCCTCGCTACGGACTTTGCTAATAAAGCTTTGTACAGAAAGGTTTTTCCTGTTCCTCCTGGACCATCAACAAAAAACACACCTCCACTATTGTTGTCAACGGATGATAGTATGACATCATAAGCATATCTCTGTTCTGCATTAAGAGAGGATGTGCTCGCTAGTAGCTCATTATCCACCTGTATAGAGGACTCTTCACAAATCTCCCTGACCTCACCTGCCATGGCGTCATATGATTCATCAATTTCTAGAAGAGGAAATGATGTTATCTCTTTACCCATTGACTGAAGCAATTTTCTTATATCCAATAACACCATTTGTTCAACTGCATATGCATTCATCTGGGATCATCGGATGTCATCAGACATTGCTTCGAAGTGTTTGTTCCAGAGTCCACGCACATCGCTAGGTTCACAATAAACTAATATTGTAGCAAACAACCTTCGGAGGGACGAAGGCATACGAAAAACTTCAGCTTCAGAGAGGCACTCATCAATGCTGTTATCTGACTCAATAATACCTCTTTTCTCAGCGCTTTCTCGAAATGTAGGGTATACAATACCATCATATGTCCTCAAATCCTCAAATGAAGTAGCACCAACCACATGGTTTAATAGCACCCTCAAGTAGTATCTCTCTCCCTCTGCTGGATGTGCTGAGATGATCCTCCCAATCTGCGTGCTTCGTTCTCTTATTTTCCAAAGCTTACGTCCAGGCAACCACACTGCATTTTTTGGGAATTCCCTATAAAGTAACGTGCGTGCCCACATAAATTGCTGATTTGCCTTGAAATACTCAATCAACATGGTTCTTGAGGCACCCTGTTGGTCGAGAACTTCACGTACATCAGCATTCTCTCTATAGGACACAAGATGCATTCCTGGGAGGTGGAGCTGTAACTGTAGCACTGGTGGCGAAATCCCGCTAAGATCAACTCCAAATATTCTCCACAATGCCTCCTGTGGTGTTACCCACCTAGCATCCCTATATTCATTTATCTCATTAATCTCGTGGTTTTCATCAGCTTCATTCACGAACACAGACGCCCTATCATACCCCTTATAAATATACTTGTAGAGGTACTTCACAGCCTTAATGCTCGAACAAACCACTGCATTGATGTGGCAGTCATACATTCTTAGAAGCATAGGATTATATGGAACAACCCATCTATTGTCTAATTCATGACCTCTCACTCTTACCCTCTGCCTGTCATCCCTTCTCCTGTAAATAGGGTAAGAATCTTGACCTTGGATAGTTGTGTCACTAAATTGGCCTGGATAATAGCACTTGCAACTACCATTTTTCATGCGTGGACTCTTCATATTTAGTGGGCCACATGGGCCATGCATCATATGTTTCACTACCATTTCATGTAGCTCTGGGTATATATCCTTATCTGGAAGTTCTGCTGAGATAACATTATCATACTCATCGAGACAACTCAATTTGTATGTTGACTCCATGATAATGAGGAAATGTGCATGCGGTAGACCCCTTTTTTGGAACTCGATTACATTGACTTGTGCTGCAATGATTCCTAGGATATGTTTACGAAATAGCTGGAACTTGAGATCCTCTAGCTTGGCTTTAAATACACGCACAACAAGATAAGGATGATCTTGTGGTGTTTGGCCAGGTCCAAGCTCCCTACTTATCTTTTCCCAATTAGGATTACAAGTCATTGTGATAAATATGTCGGGTTTTCCATACTTCTGCACTAAGGCCATAGCATCCATATATCTTCGTCTCATATCCCTCCCGCCACCGATAAACGATGCAGGTAGGACCCATCTTTTTCCCAATCTGCTGGCTCTATGTTCTCCAACAGATACACTATCCATCAAGCCCTGGTAAAGAAGCGCACGAATTTTCTTCTGATTGTATAAGAAGTAATTCAGGCGAGACGTTTCAATTTTTATGTAGGTATCAACTACAAACTGTTGGAATAGACGTCTCCCATACAAGACCGTGTTGAAGATTCCACTACGCATCTGGAATTTATAGCAATAATATTCACGCATCGAAACAAAAAACTTGTTGGTAGTATCTACAAAGAAAAGAGAAATTAGTTAGGTGATTAGCGTATGGATTAATAGTATCGTAATAACATGAATATGAGTCACTTAGCAACATCTTTGAAAGTGAAATTCGAATTAATTCTTACCACACCATTACCTTTCACTCTACTCCTTCGATTGTTTCCGAAGGTGATATGTTCCCTTTGCTTGGTTGTGGTGAGGCTGGAGAACCATGCTGTATCTCCAGTCATGTGGCGCGAACAACCGGAGTCCATGATCCACGTGCCCTCCAAGCCTCGATCTGTCACCTACACATGATAAGAATATCTCGATCGCTCAGTGCTGGGGTGAGTGAAAAAATGACGAGGCATCCAGCACTGAGTGACACGAGTAGTAGGCGTAGTAAAAGTAGACGGTCTACGCACAAGATAATCAGAATGATGCAAAGTGCGAGGTCTACCAACATGCTGTGATCGGACAACATGTCGAGGTCTCCTACTCTGACGAGGTACAAAGCTACTCGCCCGAGGTCTACCACCATATGGAACATGGTGAACACCTCGAGGAGCAAAACCTCTCCGAGAACCACGAGGAGCCTCAAAAGCAGGACGATAGTAAAACTCAGACTCATGCATACCTAAAGATGGGTAATGCATGTCCTGGTAACTCATCGCCTGAGAACGTCGCTCATCCTTGATGCGACGAAAACAGAACCCAACCAAATGACCCGCCCGCTGACAATAGGAACAATGAAACACTCTCCTCGGGGCACTCTCATGGGTCACAGGAGCAACTCTCTCAGGCTCCTTGGGCTTCTTCTGAGTGGTTTTCTTGGGAGGAATTTTCTTGGCAGGAGGAGTGGTTTTCTTTTGAGTTCGGATAGGTTTCTTGACTGGTGGAGTGTCTAACAGAGCTCTCTCTTTCTCTAAGGTAGTGGGTGAGGTGAAAACAGTTTTGTTCTTACTGTCTGAAGAAATCCTCTCAAAACCCAAACCTAGAGCTACCCCTGCTCTGTCAGCACACATCTTGGTTTTAGCCAAGAGCAAATTCATCCTACCCTTTCCCTCAGTGCATTTGTTAACCACGGAAAGAAGGTATTCATTTTCAGACATGAGGTTTTCAGCTCGCTCTCTAACAGTGCCTAGCTGGTCCTTAAGGGTAATGCATGTGTCACAAACAGGCTGCACATCCTTAGAACTACCGGCCCTCTCCAGTCTAGCCTCTAAATCATGAACATGTTTATCACGTAAATTAATGCTCTCGTGCAATAAAGAACAGTTCATGCATTCAAAATTATCGTGAGGTCTAGAATCCACCACCAAAAGCTGCTTATGTGCAGTCTCAAGCTCAGAAAGAGTTTGAGCATGTACAGAGCGCAACTGAGCAAACTCACCCATAACAACAGAACAAGACTCATAATCAGCATCATTTACTTTAGACTTAAGCATGGCATATTCAGTAGAAACAGTTTCTAGCCTAAGTCTAAGGTCTTTTCTTTCTCTAGCGGCTTGCACAAGTAATCTATCCTGACCGAGAACTACTTCATTCAGCTCATCTAATTTAATTAATAGCTGGTCAGATGATAGAGGTACCTCAGATGAGTCAAGCTCATCGCCGCTGTGATATCCGTCGGCCATAAAGCAAAGGCCGATGAAGTCTCGTCCCTTTTTGTCCTTCTTGTCCTCCTTCCTTGGGGATTCCTCCTCCTCAGAGCTTGACTCCTCAGTTGAGGAAGTGTCGATGTCGCTGAAAGCAGCAACAAAAGCTCTGGAAGCGGATTTGGCTACTCTCTTAGCCACCTTGCCGCGCTTGCCCTTCACAAAGGGTTTCCTCTCCTTCTTGTGGTATTTGGGGCGCTCACTCTCATCTCTATTCTTGAGCTTAGGGCAATTGGCCTTAATGTGAGAAGTGTCGCCACATTCAAAGCAACCACTGAAACCACTTCTCCTCTGATCCCGTCTTTCATGGTGAAAACGGGTGAACCTCCTGGCAATGAGAGCAAGCTCATCATCATCCAGAGTGTCCACCTGCTCCTTTGTGACGGAGACCAGGGAGGACAAAGCAAAACCATCTGCAAGAACACAAGTGCCAGATGTGCTTGGTTCTGCAGTGGTGCCATGGCTAGTGCTAGAAACCAATGCCAATGGTTGTGGCAAAGAGGTTCTGTGCACAACAAGAGATGCCTTGGCAATCTCTGTGGACTTCAGCTTGCTAAAGAGCTCATCACAGGTCAATGTGTCATAACCTGTGGACTCTTCAATGCTGGATATCTTTACTTCCCATATGCTACGGTCAAGAGCATAGAGAAGCTTGATAGCCCTATCGTGATCATTGTAAGCAAGCGTCCCGTTGGATCGCAAGTTACTCACTATCGCATCAAAGCGTGAAAACATGGCATCTATAGATTCACCAGGTGCCTGCACAAACAGCTGATACTGTTGATTGTATGTGCTTTGGCGCCTGGCCTTAATCTGTGTAGAGCCCTCATGAAAGACAGTGAGTGTTGTCCAAATCTCCCTTGCAGTCCTAAGGTGTTGCACCCTGTCAAACTCACTCTGGCTCAAACCAATGAACATTATATTTCTTGCCTTGAAGTTGGCATTATACTGATCTTTTTCTGTTTGAGTGGTGCGAGTATCAGGGATGGAGTATTGTGAGTCCACAATCTCCCAAATTGCATTTCCTTGGCTTAACAAGTAAGCCTCCATGCGCACCTTCCAGTATGCAAAATCAGTCCCATCGAACAGAGTAATTTTACTACCTCTATCCATGTCGCCAAAAGATCACAAAACCGGTTAAGGTCAACTGGTGATCTTAACCTGCTCTGATACCAATTGTTGGACCGGAAACGACGACCAGAGGGGGGGTGAATAGGAGCTTTTTAAAAACTTGGGCTAAAAACAGCCTTCGGATTTAGTTCTGTCTACTGCGGAACAGGCTTCGAATACCAACCTTCGAAGGTCTGGTTCGGAGGTACTTGACAGCTCCAAACACAGGCTTCGCAAGGAGTAAAAGTCTGAAGCCAAGCAGACTTCGCTCCACCCACGACCCCGAAAACAACTCTGCTAAGTCAGTGCAGGCTCCGCACACAGGGTGCTTCGAGCAGGCTTCGCACTTCACCCTTCGCACGAGTGGACAACCCTATGAGGACTTCGACCTAATACTTGGCGACAGCAACTGGTGCTGAGCTTCGTACTGCAAAGGTCTAAACCGCACACTATGAGGACTCCGCTAAGGGCTTTGACACAAGAAGCAAAACGGGCTTCGATCAGGGCTTCGCTAGTAAGCACCGAGGTCTAGCCTCCTATTACACAGAGCGAACGCGCACTGAAAAACACACTTCGCACAAAACACCCTTCGCCTAGACAGGCTTCGGCGCACTACAACTAGCGAGGTATGTAAAACAAGCTCAAGCAAAAAGCACACAGAGACAGGGCTTCGCCGCTTGAACAAGGAACACAAAAATGAACTCACTGGATGTATTCAAAAGTGTGAGGAGGCTAGTACAGGAGCTCAACAGTAAATGCTCAAAGTGTTGAATGTTACCTATCGAGCCCCCATATTTATAGCCCACAGTTCACCCAAGTGAAATGACTACTTTACCCCTAGGGTTTACACCAGTTTTGTCTCTACAGAACAGAGGGGTACAAAAGGTAGTCTACTTTATTCTGGAGGCTTCTCTGTTAGCTTTGCAGAGGGGACAACGTCAGCTTTTTGTAGAGCAGACAGTGTCAGCCTTTGCAGTCTTTGACCTTCTGGAGCCTCCCTTCGCACGCGAGGGTGCGGTAGCTTCGGTAAGAAGCCTTGAGCCTGACGGCCTTCGCTTCACCGAGGTTAGCCTCCGATACAGTGACAGTTTTAAGCTGAAGCCGTCAAAGCTCTTGGGCCTTCACACCACCACCTCCGGAGTGGACCATCACGGCTTCGCAGCTACTCCCAGCTCGAACTCCGTCAGTCCGTGTACCAAAGCCATGCATGGCTGAAGCACCACAAGTCAACCTCGCTCCGGAGCTAGCCTCGCTCCGAAGCCTTCCTCACTCCGAAGCCCCACCTTCGGAGTACCACCCTTCGAAGTCCCTCCTTCGTCCAAGGCCTCCGCACGAAGCATTCCATGAGCACATCGTCGCAGTGTCTCTCCCCGAGCACATTCCTCGACGAGCCTCACCCGGACCATGCCTTCGATGCGTCTTGACTTCTGAGACCTTCGTCGGGTATCTTCGAATGTCTCCCTCCGGAGCACACTTCGAACACCTTGCCTCCGCAGAGGACTTGATCCACCAAACTCCGAAGTCACTCCATCCGGAGTTCCTTCGAAGTGCCTCACCTCCGAGGATTTTGTCTCGGAGTACCTTCACCCGGAGCCACGCTCCGCACATATTGCCCTCTCCTGGTGCACCTCGACCCGAGGACCGACCCAGACCCCTTCGTAGCCACCGTAACGGAGCTCCCCGCTCCTCTGGCATCAAGCCTCCCGCTTGACCCAGGTTCACCTGCCGCGAACCGTCCGTCACCTCCGAAGTCCCCTGCGCACCACAGACAAACAGACAAGTGTATCCAGTACTCCGGAGACCTCTCCGGGTTAGCAACCTTCGGCACACACTCCGGTGTACCGCCCAAAGTATCGAGACCTTCGGTACAAACCCAGTCATTGTGTACTGTCGGACCCCTCCGACAGGCACACTCCGCTGCAACAGCTGCAGCAACCAAACCACCGAACCCTTCGGTGAAACCACCTTCGAACACCTTCGGAGTTCCAACCTCCAAACCCCCTTCGGAGGTACCCCTTCGAACCAGAGGGTAAAAACCTGTCAATCACTCATCACACTCCGAAACCAACCCTTGGTTTCTCACCATATATCTGATCGAGCTCTCATGTTATGGACAAGTCTCAATTGATGCATGTTATCCCATAGGTAAGATCTACGCAATGTTGCATTTACAATTTGAGCCCTATTCCCCTTTCGTATAACCGGAAGAACTTGTCTAAAGTCACCTCCAAAAACCATTGTTTTGCCTCCAAATGGTAGATTGGGCTTTTCCATTATGTCCCTCATGCTCTTGTCCAATGCCTCAATTGCCTGTCTTTTTGTCATGGAGACTTCATCCCATAATATAAGCGAAGCTTTTTGAAGAAGCTTCGCAGTACCACTTTGTTTGGTGAAGTTACACACCGCATTATCTTGTATGCTTAGTGGTATCTTGAACCTTGAATGAGCCGTCCTACCTCCAGGCATGATGGAAGCAGCAACACCAGATGTTGCAGTAGCAATAGCTATCTTCCCCTCGCTACGGACTTTTGCTAATAAAGCTTTGTACAGAAAGGTTTTTCCTGTTCCTCCTGGACCATCAACAAAAAACACACCTCCACTATTGTTGTCAACGGATGATAGTATGACATCATAAGCATATCTCTGTTCTGCATTAAGAGAGGATGTGCTCGCTAGTAGCTCATTATCCACCTGTATAGAGGACTCTTCACAAATCTCCCTCACCTCACCTGCCATGGCATCATATGATTCATCAATTTCTAGAAGAGGAAATGATGTTATCTCTTTACCCATTGACTGAAGCAATTTTCTTATATCCAATAACACCATTTGTTCAACTGCATATGCATTCATCTGGGATCGTCGGATGTCATCAGACATTGCTTCGAAGTGTTTGTTCCAGAGTCCACGCACATCGCTAGGTTCACAATAAACTAATATTGTAGCAAACAACCTTCGGAGGGACGAAGGCATATGAAAAACTTTAGCTTCAGAGAGGCACTCATCAATGCTGTTATCTGACTCAATAATACCTCTTTTCTCAGCGCTTTCTCGAAATGTAGGGTATACAATACCATCATATGTCCTCAAATCCTCAAATGAAGTAGCAGCAACCACATGGTTTAATAGCACCCTCAAGTAGTATCTCTCTCCCTCTGCTGGATGTGCTGAGATGATCCTTCCAATCTGCGTGCTTCGTTCTCTTATTTTCCAAAGCTTACGTCCAGGCAACCACACTGCATTTTGTGGGAATTCCCTATAAAGTAACGTGCGTGCCCACATAAATTGCTGATTTGCCTTGAAATACTCAGTCAACATGGTTCTTGAGGCACCCTGTTGGTCGAGAACTTCACGTACATCAGCATTCTCTCTATAGGACACAAGATGCATTCCTGGGAGGTGGAGCTGTAACTGTAGCACTGGTGGCGAAATCCCGCTAAGATCAACTCCAAATATTCTCCACAATGCCTCCTGTGGTGTTACCCACCTAGCATCCCTATATTCATTTATCTCATTAATCTCGTGGTTTTCATCAGCTTCATTCACGGACACAGACGCCCTATCATGCCCCTTATAAATATACTTGTAGAGGTACTTCACAGCCTTAATGCTCGAACAAACATCTGCATTGATGTGGCAGTCATACATTCTTAGAAGCATAGGATTATATGGAACAACCCATCTATTGTCTAATTCATGACCTCTCACTCTTACCCTCTGCCTGTCATCCCTTCTCCTGTAAATAGGGTAAGAATCTTGACCTTGGATAGTTGTGTCACTAAATTGGCGTGGATAATAGCACTTGCAACTACCATTTTTCATGCATGGACTCTTCATATTTAGTGGGCCACATGGGCCATGCATCATATGTTTCATTACCATTTCATGTAGCTCCGGGTATATATCCTTATCTGGAAGTTCTGCTGAGATAACATTATCATACTCATCGGGACAACTCAATTTGTATGTTGACTCCATGATAAGGAGGAAATGTGCATGCGGTAGACCCCTTTTTTGGAACTCGATTACATGGACTTGTGCTGCAATGATTTCTAGGATATGTTTACGAAATAGCTGGAACTTGAGATCCTCTAGCTTGGCTTTAAATACACGCACAACAAGATCAGGACGATCTTGTGGTGTTTGGCCAGGTCCAAGCTCCCTACTTATCTCTTCCCAATTAGGATTACAAGTCATTGTGATAAATATGTCGGGTTTTCCATACTTCTGCACTAAGGCCATAACATCCATTTATCTTCGTCTCATATCCCTCCTGCCACCGATAAACGATGCAGGTAGGACCCATCTTTTTCCCAATCTACTGGCTCTATGTTCTCCAACAGATACACTATCCATCAAGCCCTGGTAAAGATCCGCACGAATTTTCTTCTGATTGTATAAGAAGTAATTCAGGCGAGACGTTTCAATTTTTATGTAGGTATCAACTACAAACTGTTGGAATAGACGTCTCCCATACAAGACCGTGTTGAAGATTCCACTACGCATCTGGAATTTATAGCAATAATATTCACGCATCGAAACAAAAAACTTGCTGGTAGTATCTACAAAGAAAAGAGAAATTAGTTAGGTGATTAGCATATGGATTAATAGTATCGTAATAACATGAATATGAGTCACTTAGCTAACCTGAGTTGTCAGCATTTCTTTGTCGGGTTGTACTTATTTGACTAATGTCAATACCTTCTCTTGGTATATCAGAATGCCAACCGAGCTCGGCTCTTGGAAAAAATAGGGGGTATGACAAAGGGTCGTAGCACCCATCACTCGGTCTAATTGAATAGTAGTTGTTGTTATTGCCAAACAAGGTGATGCTACGATCAAAATATTTATTAATATCATTCCCCTAACCCACACAGCAGCAACCTCTGATGTTAACGGTCTGTTATAAGTTCTCTGGTCTAGCTTATAATCCATATTTAGCACAATACGATATTCATCAACGTCTTCAACCTGTCCTAGGCTTCTAAATGTTTCAGAGTAGGGATTATCTCTCAAAATATGTACCAAACATCTAATAATAGATATGTCCCTTTCTCTATATATCTCATCTCGAGCACGACGGAAACGATGTGATAAGCTAGGATCATCATCATAGAAGTACAACTACAAGTGGCTTGGTTCATTGTCTCCATTCCCAAAAGAATGTATGTTATGGTACATTTGCCCATGCGCTTTAAATGTGTAAACTCCATCCCTTGCACTTGCGAGGTTCTTGTCATAATCACAGTACATTGTGGTGAAGGAAAAATGACTGTTAAAATATCTAATATTCTCTATAAAATGTTGTGATTGAACGTCTTCACCGGTGTACAACCGTCGAAGCTCCTCAGGTGGCTCAGGCATTTCAAGTTTGACCTTGCCATTCATACAACAAATCCTGGTGGCTCATAGTCAAACCTCTTCGCACCACAATGACGACAGTCTGGCTGATTCTTTAAAAAGTGAGCGCTACCAGGTAGGTTCTGGTAGACAACGTTGGTTGTATCGAGGTTGTTAGAGCCAATCTCAGAGGTATGTGGTGTATTACGAACAACACAGTTTGGACCAAGAGTTCTTCTTCTTGCTCGATATCATTGGTTATGTTTTTCTCGCATAACCTGACTTCGCTCATCTGTCATACTTACTGAATATCGTTGGTTCTCTCGCCTCACTTGCCTCTGTTCATCCGTCATATTTGCATATCGGGCTTTATCACGTGCACGTCTGTTGTTTCGTTGCTCTGATGTCAAGCTTGCATAGCGTGCTCTTTCACGTGCACGCCTTATTTCAGCATGATCTATCGATCGGTCAAGTTGGTTTTGTTGAACACATGGAATTGCTTCTTGCTCTTGTGATTTGATAGTTGGAGATGCGACTATAGCAGAATTTGCACCTGCGCAAAGTTTATGTATTCACATGAGACATAATTTTTGCTATTAGTAATTGCACAACCCACATTGCAGTAGTTCATACCATTAGAGGTTTGTCCTTGAAATAATCCCGCGGATGTAAGGGTACTTTGCGTAGGAACAACAAATGAGGACGGTGGTCGATATGGCATATTTTCACCGTCCGATGAACTTTCCGATGGAGTTTGTGATGGTTGTCGAATACAAATTCCAGAAGGGCCGTGAGGCAAATTGTTACAACGATTTCTCTTTTGTCTATGACGACCATCGATAACTAAAAATTTAAAATGAGTACACATTTTCAGACAATAATTTTAGTGTAATGTTGTAGCACAAATATCTGAATAGACAAATAAACATGATAAATTAGGCGCATAAAATAAAATAACCTTCTTTCCCCTCTCTCCTCGCTATATTTTCTGACATGGTTGATAGCTTTGTTATCGCGGCGTCGAGCGACCTGTTGATTGCATAATTGGTTAACCACCAAACAAACGATTATTGAGTGGAAACATTAGAGATGGAACATGAATTTAATTCAGATAAGTGTTTGAGTTTTTAATTTATTTTTCTTGGTACCAAAGAGTGATTTAGAATACTTGTTTTGGATAAAAGGGTTACTTTAAGGGTTAGGATTACAAATTTGTTGTTTTAAATAGGGCATTGGATGATTATTAATCAAGATTGGATCTCGAGATTGTGTTAGAGGAAAGAAAATATTCTTCAAGGTTAGGAATGAGAGTATTACAGTGAATGATGTTTTTAGTTTGTAAATAAGCGTATTTGAATTTGAGACATGTATTCCAATAGAAATATTACATTGAAATAACTTCAAAGGGAATACACAATAGATTCAACGAATGATCACAAAACCAAATACCACATTCAAATAACTTCAAAGGGAGTACACAATAGATTCAATGAAATGAACACAAAAACCAAATATTACATTCAAAAACTTCAAAGGGAGTACACAATAGAAATAAACAGAAAACATCTGAATATGGGGAAGTACATAAACAACGCACATCACAGTACACACACAAGACTGTAACACTATGGACAGTCAAATCCAAAAATCGTTGCAAAATATCTCCATCTACCTTCCATGAACCTATTCACAAATCTTAGATCCATAGTTCCTGAACTCACACGTTACCGTAAGTCTGCATTTATATTTTGAAAGAAAAATAATTAACAATATCTATAATATTATGTGATGTATTGACATTATAATTATATTGTGTTTGTATTGTTGGAACTACTTACTTTGCAAAGGTAGTGTGGCTGGATGAATCGGATTAAACTTGACTGTAGTGTGTTCGGAATCTCTAAACATCCTATCGCCAAGTAGAACAAATATTAGTGTAATTCATCACTATATTTTTATGAATGATAAAATGGGTTAGGACTGAATTACTATGCTTCTTGTGAAGTCGAAGCATGGTTCCTAAAACAATGTGGTTGTTACGATGAGCTTCTGTCCATTTAGACATGTGATTAGTGAGGGAGTCACCCCAAATTCCAACAACCATCATGTTCAAGCTAAAAAAGATCAAATGCTCATTAGCTTTCGATTTGCAAAAACAATGTGATTGTTTATGACGATATAAGTGGTTGTATCTAACTTATGAATTACCTAGTGTCCATCAGTGTTATCTCCCTATATAGACCTCCAAGTTGTTCCAATTTCCCCCAATAGACAACCACTCCAGCTATGTCTGTGCAAATAATCATATCATACTATAAGTAAGACAACTATTTTTTTGAAACTATGCATCGCCGATTCAATTTACGTACGTACCCACAAACGTTTTATTCGGACGAATCCACGCGTCATGAAACGTCAATAGATATTTTGGATAGGGAGGGAATTGGATTGGAAGAATGTATGGCTCAACTGTTGTATTTCTTCAGAGAGAACCTTCATAGGCATGGGCAATGCTCCGATAGTACAACGCCTCTTCAAGATTGGGTTGAAAATATAGACAATGAATAGTATACATTGTCCTTCATTTAGGAGAATGTTAAACCTATGAACTTCCTCCCGCTCCCATGCAATGACTTCTATTTTAGCACCCTACGTATAATATTAGGTTTTAGAATAGTTCATATGTTCACTACTATGTAAAATTTAGTCCAACTTGTGTGCAACTTACAGTAATATCCATTAAAATAAATCGTTGTTTTTCTCCATATTCATCAGGGAGAAACTTAACATCTACTCTGGCGACGGCACTCCATGGATAGTTTTTGTGCTCGAACTCTATCTCGTCAAATTTCATAAACCTTAACAAAAAAATGAAATTTAGAACATCTTTCATCGTTGCAGGAAAGTTGGTTTTAGTAATATAGGCTCACCTAGGTACCACCGCATTACGAGTTGGAGGGTCGGCGTAAGTTCTCTTTCGCATGCCAGCCATTTAATATATCTAAGAAATTCAACTATATTATAATGTTTTATCTAGCGGAATTATTTGACAAACTAGATATAAACATATTGTTTGACAAATAGAATAGAAACACATGTAACAAGAGAAGGAACTAAAAATAGGGGAAATCTTTAAAGAATAAAAAGGAAGAAATATTAAAGAAATAAACAGGATAATTCATCGAAAAAATGCCAAAAATTCAAAAAAATACAGAAACACAATTATGAAATATATAGGAAATTATAAAAAAATCATGAAAATGCTCAAAAAATTAAGAACAGTGGTACTGAACATGATGAATCATATCATACAAAAGTTTCCTCACATCTAAATTTACTTTATCTTAATGTTAGGCATTTTTCTTATTTTATAGGGAATAATAAAAAAGAAAAATGCAATTATAAAATTATAGAAATTATAAAAAAACAGCTCACACAGTACAGTGAACAGGACAAAGTAACTTGGGCCCAAGACGGGATTTTGTACTCTTTTGTTTTTATATTGGTTGATGTTTTTATTGGCTGATATTTTTATTAAATATATGTTTTGTGTTTCTCATGTAATAATTGGATAATGTCATGATAATTAGGTTTGTAATGATGGTATTATTGCATGTCTTGCTCCTATCCTTGCTAAGGCAATTTTTTCAGCCCACAGTTATCTGAATAAAATATTAACTACAATGTTAGAAAGGTACAACAGTAGTATCATTAGTAGTCTTTGGATTTACAGTTAGATGTGAATACTCTTTAGATGAGAAATCATCTTGAACCTGTAAGAAATAAAAATAGTTCAGTAAGAAACGAAAAACAATTATTTCTAATTAAAAAAGAGTCGTTGGACTAATTTAAATCAGAAAATAACTTAAAAAGAATCTAAAATTGCTCAAAAATTCAGAACAGTCCTAATAATCATGATGAAATTTACTAAATTTTTTCCCGCATCAAACATAATTTTATATCATTTTTTGGGCAATTTTCGTAATTTCCAAGAATAAATAAAACATAAAAGTAATTATTTTAATTCTGGAAAATAGAAAAGGAATTCAGCCCAAAACAACAAAACAATTCTCATAAAACTCAGAATAATACTACTGAATGTGATGAAATTTACAAAATTATCCCCGTATTAAACTTAATTTTATCTGATTTTTGGGCATTTTTTTATTTTAGTCTTTGGATTTACAGTTAGATGTGAATACTCTTTAGATGAGAAATCGTCTTGAACCTGTAAGAAATAAAAATAGTTCAGTAAGAAACGAAAAACAATTATTTCTAATTAAAAAAGAGTCGTTGGACTAATTTAAATCAGAAAATAACTTAAAAAGAATCTAAAATTGCTCAAAAATTCAGAACAGTCCTAATAATCATGATGAAATTAACTAAATTTTTCCCGCATCAAACATAATTTTATATCATTTTTTGGGCAATTTTCTTAATTTCCAAGAATAAATAAAACATAAAAGTAATTATTTTAATTCTGGAAAATAGAAAAGGAATTCAGCCCAAAACAATAAAAAAATTTTCATAAAACTCAGAATAATACTACTGAATGTGATGAAATTTACAAAATTATCCCCGCATTAAACTTAATTTTATCTGATTTTTGGGCATTTTTTTTATTTTCCAGAGAATAATTAAAACAGAAAGTAATTTCTTAATTCTGGAAAATTTAAACACGTAATTCGGCCCAAACAGTGAAGGAGCCCGGCCCACCAGCGCGCAGGAGCCTGGCCCATCTGCGCAAAGCAGCAGGCCGAAGGCAACCTGGGCCCAGGGTAGGTTTTCGCCGCGCGCGCGCGCGTAACCTGGGCCTGGGCCGTGAAATTGCCTCCCGCCTGGGCTCAATCGGGACCCATTCACCGCTGGCCGTCGGATCTGATCCGACGGCCGAGCGTGATTGTCGCCCGTTTAAAAAGCACCAGCCCCCCGTTTGAAACCCTAACTTCATTTCCCCTCCCCCCGGCCCGAGAGTGACCGGCGGAGCGCGGCGCGCGGCGCGCGGCGGAGCGAGCGTGCGGCGGTGGCCCGTGATGGCGAAGGCGGAGCACCGCCCGCCGGCTAGCTGGCCGGAGTCCACGCGCTCACCCGAGGGGAGCGGGGCTCCGTCCAGCTTACCGGCGGCGGTGAAGGCCACCCGAAGGCGAAGCGCCCGGCGACGAGCGGCGGAGCGGTCCCGACCACCAGTGAGCGGCGGCGCGACGACCCGAGGAGCCAAGGTGAGAACCCCCGGCCTCCCCCCTTAGAAAAAATTAGGGTTAGGGTTTAGAAACCCTAACCCTAATTTCTGAGTCGGACATTTTTTGTTCTGTTCTTACCCGAAGGGTTCCATAGGCGGGGTTTGGGGGTTTTTTGTCTAGGGTTTCGGGTGAAAGCGAAGATCAACAGGGGGTTCCTAGGGTTAGTTGAGGGTCTTACAGAGGTAAAATTGATGGATTGTTCTTCTCACTTACCTCGGCGCTGTCAGGGTTCCCTTCCGAGGGTCCGAACGGTGATGGGTGCTGAGGTTGGGTGAAGGGTGATGGGTGCTGAGGTTCGAGGGTGATGGGTGATGGGGGCTTAAGAAGGTGTTCATGGCGAACGGTTGTGCATGGTCAAACGAATGTGGGAGGCGAGCCGTGGGTTTTGCTCGGTCACCGGAGGTACCCCACACCCAGTCTTCATGGCGGGTGGCACGGGAGGAGATCCGAGCGCTGGCGGGCGTGGCGGCGCTGGCCCTGCACCTAGTCCACATGCGCGTGGTAGTGGCGGCGAGGCTAGGGTCTGGGTCGGTGAAGGCGGGATGGGCGTGGCGGCGCTGGCGGGGTGGCGGCGTCGGCGTTAGAGGTGGCTGCGGAAGGTAGGGTTGTGGGAGGGGAGCGGGCGCGTAATGGGCCGAGGCGTGCAAGCCTATTGGGCCGAGGCGGGGAGGATGGCGCACTGCGCGCGGTCGCGGGGAGGGAGGCGCGCGGTGCGGACGAGCGGACGGACGACCAGTAGCCTTTTTATATAGTAGAGATTTAAGTTATTGGTATTCTTGATTAAAATTTAATTCTTCATAATGATATAATGTTGTTGGGGGAAATACTTCCATCCACGTGGTAAATAGGAGGCTTCTCCAGAGGCTTCATTCAAAGGGAAAGAGGAGCCGAAGCTTCACTCCTTAGAAACGCAGACGATCAACAAGACTCCGCTGAAGAGAGATTTTCTGAAGGGTTGCAGGACAAAGGGTTCAACGAGGCTGCAGTCAAGGAGAACTCCCCGAAGGGTATCCTCTCGAAGGGGCGCCGCAAAGACGGTCGGGACGTCTACTTTACCCAAGTGTTTACATGACCTTTTACCTTTTTTGCCCGACGAGGGTTAAAGAACAGTGCCCTCTATGACAGTTGTAACTAGAGGGTAGAATGGTCTTCTCCTTATGTATTCTTGCCTATAAATACCCCATATTTATTGAGGTATAAGCATCGAAGTTTGATATAATCAATATATACTCCGAACTATCCTCGGCTATTATCCCACTCGGAGGCCTAGAATAGTCCGCAATCAACCATCTCACTCGATAACCCTTTAAGGTTATTCAAACATGCTAGCATAATCTTTTACGCCAACAGTTGGCGCCGTCCGTGGGAAACCTAGTACAAAAACTGCAGTCTCTACCAATCCTTTCATGAAGCCATGCCTCCTAAGTGAAGCAAAGGCCTTTGTCCCGCCCAAAGATCCCTTCGGATCTCTGGACTAGGATCTCCAAGTTCTACAGGGGCTATGGAACCCTCCGTAGCTCCTCCACCTCTGATTCCTAAAGTATCCTCCGGTCCTCGCTGGCACGTAGGCCCCTCCGTGGCCCCGACCGTACTCCGCACTGACTTTGTAAGATCCCAAGATCTCGAAGACACACCCAAAGGAAGCAGGAGCCCCCGACGCTGTGGCCATTGAAATGGCTCAGTTGAAAGCGGAGCTAAAGAGGTGGTGACAGGCGGTTGCGAACCAGCTCCCTGCTCAAGACAAAGCCAGAAGATCGGTGGTGCCACCCGAAGCCGTTGTAATCGTCGAGCCCGAAGCCCCCGAAGCTCAGAGGGGCAGTCAGAATGCCTCCTTAGACGAAGAATCTCCACTGCACCCCGACCTACAGAAAGTGCGCTTTGACCCTAGGTTCCGAGCAGCGAAGCTCCTGAAGTACTCTAGAGAAGCTGACAACGGGGAATTCTCTTGATCATATGCGTTCACAATAGAAGCCCATTATCGGAGGAGGGACTCTGTGCAGCATGTCCAAGCGACAGCGAAGGGAGTATGTACGTGAAGTGGGGCACATTGGGACTTCGGCGTCCGTAGAATCCATGTTCGAATGGTCCCATGTGCCCATATCATTCCCCACAGATGATGTAGTCGGGATCAAATTTCCTCACACCGACCACCTCGTCATCTACCCCTTCGGTGCCACTGCTTCCCCTAGCAAAAGTACTCTGCATACCGAGAAATGATTGGTGTGGTCCGATCATGAGCATGTTGCAAGACGAAGCTATTCTACCCGAAGGTCCGGAGCTATCAAGACTACAGTTCAGATTCCAGCGCTATCACATTATCAATGGCAATCTATATAAATCATGAGTGTGTTCGCCCCTCCTACGATGCATCACTCAGTCCGAAGGCCAGCAGATATTCCAAGATATCCACGAAGGCTTGTGTGGGAGCCACCTAGGGCCTTGGGCCCAAACGGGAAAAACAATTCACTATGGGCTATATTGGCCCATTATTATGGCCGATGCCGAGGCCTTAGTGCGCACTTTCCAAGGGTGCCAGTGGATGGGATAGTGGACCTATCGCCCACCAACCCCTCTACAGGTAATTGCCCCAGTGTGGCCATTGGCTCGATGGGGGATTGATCTGATTGGCCCCTTCCCAAAGGAAAAGGGAAGCCTCAAGTTTGTAGTAGTGGTGATCGAGTACTTCACAAAATGGGTCGAAGCTGAGGCCCTAACGGCCATCACTTCGAATAATGTACATAAATATTTCTAGCAGAATATCATATGCAGGTTCGGAGTGCCCAGGCAGCTAACGGCCCTACAGGTTTCACACCGTTCAAGCTGTTGTTCGGAGACGAAGCCATGACGCCGACGGAGCGCAAAGGCGACTCCTTGTGCTCCACGGAGCTAGAAGATGAAGGCGAAAGGCGTGCATCACTCATTTTGTTAGAAGAAACAAGGCTTCAAGCTATTGCCAATCTGACGAAGTACCAACATCAAACAAAGGCCTACTACGACCACAAGGTACAGGTAAAAAAACTAAGGCTGGGGCACCTAGTGCTCCGAAGCGTGGTCGCTCCACGGAAGTTGGAGAATAAATGGGAAGGTCCATATATTATACTCTGTTTGGGACGCCCAGGCTCATTCAAATTAGCTAACTTATAAGGGGAAGAGTTGAAACATGCCTAGCACGCGGAGCACCTTAAGCGCTACTTCGCCTAAGGCATTGTTGTAATACATTGTAACACCCATTCGAAGTGATAAAGATTATGGTTCGAATTATGCACGCCTCTTAAACAAATCCATACCCTAGTGGACGCACTAGGGAACGGAAGAGTTTCGTGTGGTCAAGCATTATTCATAAGTAACCAATACTAACAGAATCCGAGCCACTAGCTTGAAGTGTCCATAAAAGAGTCCAAAGTGACCAAACTAACAGACTCTGAGCCACCGGTTCAAAGCGTACGTAAAAGAGTCCAAAGTGACCAAACTAATGGACTCCGAGCCACTGGTTTGAAGCGTACGTAAAAGAGTCCAAGGCGACCAAACTAACGGACTCCATGCCACCGGCTCGAAGCATCCGTAAAAGAGTCCAAGGCGACCATACTAACGGACTCTAAGCCACCAGTTCGAAGCGTTTGTAAAAGAGTCCAAGGCGACCAAACTAACGGACTCCGAGCCACTGGCTCGAAGCGTCCGTAAAAGAGTCCAAAGTGACCAAACTAACGAACTCCGAGCCACCGGTTTGAAGCGTCCGTAAAAGAGTCCAAGGCGACCAAACTAACGGACTCTGAGCCACTGGTTTGAAGTGTCCGTAAAAGAGTACAAGGTGACCAAACTAACGGACTCCGAGCCATCGGTTCGAAGCACCAAAAAAGAGTCCAAGGCGACCAAACTAACGGATTCCGAGAAACCAGCTCGAAGCATCCGTACAAGAGTCCAAGGGGACCAATGTAACACCCCAAATTTTCAATGAAATAAAAATATCATTTAATATATTTTCCTGAGATTATTTATTTTGGAAATACCTTTAATGACCTTCTAGCCTATTTGAACTAGAACCTAGGTGAAACGGCCAAACCAGAGGCTAGAAAATTTTGTATGAGTTCCCAAGACCAAAATATATCTTTGAGAATTTTTACAAATTTTTGTCACCCTTGGAATTAGCCCAAATATTTTAAATCAATTTCTGCAATTATTTCTATTCAGAAAATGATTGGAACAGTAACGGGCCTCCCTCCCTCAATCTCTCTCCCCCAACCAGCCCAGCCCACTCCCTTCCCCACGCCCGTACTGACACCTGGGCCCCACCCATCAGAGACCCCCTCCCTCCGCGCGCGCGCACCCGATGCCTCGACCCCACCTGTCGGTCGCGTCCCGTTGCCTCACCCTCGCCCCTTGCACTCTGGCCGGTGGGCCCACCTATCAGGACCGTCGTCCACCTCGCGCCATCGCCCCCAAACCTCGCCGGCCAAATCAATGCCTCCACGATCCGCTCGTCGCCGGTCCCCTCCCCTCCATTTATCGCTGGCATTGAATCCCCCGCAGCGCGCCGAACGTTTCCCCTCTTAATTCCATGCGTAATCGCCCCACAGTCGCTCGCATGCAAGGAAACCACCTCGCCGGCGTTTACTCTCGGCCTCCCCCGATTGCGCCCTCCCTGCCCCCACCGGTACCCCTATTTAAACCCCCGACCACCGCCGCGCTCAACCCCCACGTTAATCCACTGCAAGAACGAACAGAACGCCCACGCTCCGGTTTTTAACACTCCTCCGCCGCCCTCACTCTAGCCGCCGTTCGCCGTCGCCGGAGACCTCCTCCACCCTCAGTGACCGCACCCTTGTGATCACTGACGTCACCCCGGACTCTTCCACCCCTACATCGCCAACGAACCCCACCGGAACACCGTTGCCGACGAGGACCCGAACACCCTCGCCGCCCCCGCTTGTCGCCATCCACGCTCCAATGACCATTCGCCTCGCCAACGGTACCTCATGTTCCCCTAGTCGTCCTCTTTCCATTTCTAGGCATAGCTAGGGCCGCCGTCGCTCGCCGTGGCCCCTAGCCCACTCACCGTCGCCGGAGAAGACGACCGACACAGGCTAAGTACCCGTGCCGTGTCGGATTCGCTCTCGGCCGTGCGATCCAAATCCAACGGTGGAGATTAGGTCGTTCTCACGATTTAATCGGATCCGTCGGATCATAGTGAAGGGGTACGTTTTAATCTCGTACGTTCGTTAATATTTAAAACCCACATTTAATCTGGATCGTCCATCGCGTACCGTTTCAATGTTTTAATCCTGGCCATCCGCGATAACTTAACTCCCCCGCCTCGCCCGTTGTAGGACCGAAAGTAGCAACCAGAGGGGGGTGAATGGGCGCCTAAAAATTTCTTACTAAACTATGACCTAATCCCAACACCCAACAGAACTTAACCAGACAAATAATATTAGCAAGGCAAATTTTTAGAATTAAAGTTGTCTAGCTTAAAAAATTACTGGTGTTCTAATTAAAATTATATTAAAGCTAAACTAAAAGAATCACTTCAGTAAATACAAATGGATACTAGAAATATTTAATGACGTAATAAAAAACACTAAATATCTTAATAAAATGGTCAGATTGCAGTCTAGAAATAAAATACTAATTAACTGAATAAAATATAGATCATCCAAAAATTCATTCAGAAATAACCTAAACATTATTTCAGTTAAAGACTAGAATTAAAAATACTATTGCGACTAAAACTAAAAACTTCTTTTTATACGAGTAGATTAAAATAATCGAGTACTAAAAATATTTTGACAGAATAAATTACCCACGATATTTCTAAACAAATTTTCAGCTAATTAATTAATAGATGATTATCTCTAAAACTGATCTACTAAAAGCAGGAGATTAAATCTACTTACCTGCATGTCGCGCAGAAAATCCTCCGCCGAAAAACAACTGCTTCTCACCGTCCCGTGTGGACCCTGGTCGAAGCAATCGCTGCGGCAAAACTTGAACAGCGTGCTGCCGTGCTGTCTGCGCCAGAAATTTTCTGCTTTCGCGTGAGGAGCTCTGGCAGCTGTTCCCGATGCGCGCTGACGCCTGTGATGCAGCCGTGCCAACGTAGCCAGCCGAAGCAATGCCTGGGAGCCTCTGTCTTCACGCCGGCGTGGGGAAACGCTTTTTCCGTGGCCTCGTTTCACGTGTGCAAGATGTTCACGCCGGAAGCAAGCTGCAGTGGGACCCGCTGCCATGGAGAGCTGCTGACGCTTTGCTGCCGGTTCACCGTGGACCCGCCCTTGAACACCGTGCACCGTGCCAAGCCAAAGGTATGCTCGTGGGGCACACCGGGAAATAGAAAAGAAGCAAGCAGCCGTGTGCATGCCTCGATCACCACGGCGGGGAGAAAACTTCGGCTGCCGTAGATGGTAACGTCGCCTCGCCAGCCGGAAGAATGCGTCTAAAAGGAAAATGGCGATGCAGAAAAATAGTAGATGAAAAACTACCCCGTGGACTGAGGAATAATTTCGGGAAAAATAACAGTCATCTATCCCCAGGGGGGATAGGGGCCTATTTACCCCTAGGGTAAATTAACACTAACTCTAGAATAAATTCCAAAAATTACTAAAATATTCTTAGAAAAATCATCTGACTCAAATAAAAATATTCTAAACTTAAAAACTAAATATTAAAATCATAAAAACAAGATAATCATAGGTTGTCAGTTTTGCGCCGAAACTGACAAAGCGTCCACCGTCTTCGCACCGGGTACCCGGATTGGGCCGACCTGACCCCGCAGCTTCCTCAGCCCGGCAATCGCTCGCCTCCTGTGTACCTGAGTCAAACCTAGTCAATAGACCAGTGGATCATCTGTCGCTCCTAGCCCATGTACCCGGATTGGGCCAGCCCGACTCCGTGGCTCCTCTGCCCAGCCGTCACTCGCTGCCCGTGTACTTGAGTCACACACGGCCTCAGACTCGGCAGGTCTTCATTTCTCTTCTTCTTTGACTTCCGTTGACAATCACTCATCACATCTAGAGTATCAAAACCATATTCTTCAACATGGTTTCTCAATCTCCCCTTGATGAGTGCATTGTCAACACCCTCTTCAGCTCATCTTCAGAACCTGCAAAACATGTGGAAACAGAAAAAACAAAGACAAAAGAAAATAGAAGAAAGAAAATAAAAGTTTAACCCTAATGACCAAAAGCCAAACAGAAGCAAGAAAAATGGTCACTATGGTTAACCAAAAATAAAAACTCAAAAACAAGTGCAATCTCAAAATTACCAACAAGGAACTCCACCTGAAATAAATCTCAGAGAAAACTAACAATGTTCCCTAAACTCCAAAATTTCTCCCCCTTGTTGACAATTGGACTCATCAAGTGAGACTAAATGCACTCTAAAGAGACATAGACACAAACTCCCCCTGCAATGCATCTCCCCCTCAAAATATGCCATTAATGCAGATGGGGTGCAGGTGGAGTGTGAAAAGCATGCTTCTTAGATATGATTAAGTGCAATTACAACATCTAACAAGTATAGCAAAAGATATACTGTCTAAGATACATGACTTGATCAGTGCAATAGATGATATCTAAAGGGAGTCATTAGCACGCATTTTTTGATTTTTGCAAACAAAAGCATCACCACATTTTCTAGTTGACAAGCAAAGTAAAGCATGAGATGCAAAAGCTAACTGATATCTACCAAGATAAGCATTGTCCAAAACAAAGTGCTTCAGCAAATTTGTCATCTTTTTAAAATTTTCAGACTATTGCTTTTTCTTTTTATTTCATTTCTGCCAGGGGTTATTTGCATGTCAAACCTTATGCTAACCGACCAAGTCAAGCCTAGACCAGAACTGGACCATTAGAAGCTTAAGACAGTGGTCTTGGCATACATTACATCGTCCTAGTTCATACCAAAGTGCTATGGTATGCAGTCCAAAACAATGCAATGCGACAAAGCAAATCCACGTGGATCTTTTCTGATAATCATAAAAATGCATAAATTTTTCATTTTTCAGAATTTTTATCATTTTTATAACACATTTTTCACATTTAAAGCATATAAATGTCCAAGTTGCATATCTGCATCTAAGTAAGGATCTAGCTACAAGGCATGTAAAAGATAGCGAAAGTATTCAACCTACACATGCTAGTTACCAGAAGCAATGGTGATCATTTTTCAATTTTTAAAGCATAAAAGCCATGCATATGACAAATATCAGATATATCATGTGAACTGAAACAGAACATGATCATCAACAAGTAATCAAAAACATATACTAGTTAGAGAAAGTAAAGCAGACTAATCATATAACAGAAGCAAGCTCAAAAAGTGATTGATAATTATGCATGATATGAACGCACACAAAAAGACTCAAATAAAAAATAAAAAATAAAGAAGAAGGAAAAACTGACTCAAAATATCCTAAAAAGGATACACAACTCCAAAATCAAAATCAATAATCATGTGTGGGAGCAAACGGTCCAATGCCAGGTTTAGCAAAAGTGCTAAACCAGTGTCGAGCCATCTGCTCGAATGTAGGAAAGCAGAAGGAGTCATATGAGTCTAGACCAAAACGCGGTTCAAAGCGCGGTCCTCTGTTCTGCCTAAAATCACGGTCACGAGGTCCAAAACCATATCCATAACGATCTGGAACTCTATCGGAACGAAAACCACCCTCCGGAGCACGATCATAAAAACCGTCTCCTCTACCACCACCTACACGACGTGGCCTGGCCTCTAGCCTCTCTCTACGTCGAGGAACTCTCTGTCTACCACCCTACTGGTAGAACTGCTCCTGCCCACCTCGAGCTCTCTCTGCTCGCTCAACCCGCTTCTTCCTGAAGCAAAACTCCTCAAGATGCCCGTCTCTTTGACAAAACTCACAGTGATAGGTAGGCTTCTTGGGATGTGGTTGAGGCTTGGGATTCTTAGGCTTGGTGGTGTTGGGTGTAGCCTCTTTGGTGTGAGAGGGTCCAGGTAAAGAATTAAGAGAAGTATGGAGAGGTTTTGTAACACCCCAAATTTCCAAAACAATAAAAATATCAATAAATTCAATTTCTTGGAATTCATATTTCTGAAAATACTTTTAATACTCTTTTATACCCTTTTGAACTACAGCATAGAGTAGATGGCCAAATTAGGAGGTGAAACTTTTTGTATATGATCCTAAGACCAAGATATATTTTGAGAGTTTTTATAAATTTTTACCAACCTTGGAAATAGCCCTAAGATTTTAATCTATTTTCTGGAATTATTTTTATTCGTAAATGCTTTAGAATAGTAATGGGCTCCCCTCCCTCTTTTCCCTCTCTCCCCGCCGGCCCAGCCCACTCCCACCCGCGCGCACCTTCTGACCAGTGGAGCCCACCCGTCAGTGACCCCCTCTCCTCTCTCGCGCGCACCCGACACCGCGACCCCCACCTGTCGGCGCCAACCGTTCCCCCCTCGCGCTCGAGCCCGGCACCACCCGTCAGTCGCCACCCCGCTCGCTCGCACTCGCTGGCCAGTGGCCCCCACCTGTCGGATTCATCGTCCCCACGAGATCTGCCCCAAATCCCCCCCTCTCGCCGGCCGACGCCATTACTCGCCTCGGATCTCTTGCCCTCGACCCCCTCCCCTCGAATTAAGCCCGGCAATCAAACCCTCGCGTCGCGCTGACCGTTTCCCCCCCATTAAACCCGACCGATTCGCGTCCAGGTTCGGTGAATCGAGCTCAACCCGAGCTCGCCGGCGCTTAAACGCGTTTTATTCCCGGCCACCGCAGACTACGCCCCTCTCTGCCCCCGCCGATGGTCCTATTTAAACCCCCTGGCCACCCGCATTTCACCCCCACGCTCACACGCTATGAGAACCGACAGAGCCATTGCACTCCGCATTTTAGCGCACCACCGTCGCCCTCGCTCCAGCCGTCGCTCGCCGTCGCCGGAGTCCCCCTCCGTCCACGCCGACCGCACCGCCGTGACCGCCAGGACCTCACCGACCCCGGCCACCGCTCCATCGTCGACGAAGCCCACCGGATCGCCATCGCCGCCGAGGAACCGAGAGCCTTCGCCGCCTCTGCTCGTCGCCGGCCTCACCCCGTCGACCCCGGACCACCGCAAGGGTACCCTCTTGTTCCCCTCGGTACCCTCTTTACGTTTTTAGCCCTAGCTAGGCTAGATAGCCCTTGCCGTCGCCGGAATCGCTCACCGTCGCGTCGCCGGAGTCGGGGAAGAAGGGGTACTTTGCCCCCCCGACACGCGCCGTGCCGGATTCAATCCTGGCCGTGCGATCCAGATCCAACGCTAGAGATTAAATCATCTATTCGGTTTAATCTGGGTCGCCGGGTTTGAGTGAAGCGGTACGGTGCGATCTCGTGCGTTCGTTGGTATTTAAAACCCGCATTTAATCTGGAGCGTCCATCGCATACCGGTTCAAACGTTTTAATCCTGGCCGTCCACGTCACTTTAACTCCGCCGCCTCGCCCTCGCGCGTCGGATCTGGATCCGACGGTCCAGATCGATCCGGTCCACGCGCACAGTGCGCGGGTTCACCGTGGGCCTGGCTCACCGTGGATCCGAGGGGTTTAAAAATTGAAAATGAATTTAAGAAATACTTTTAAACTTGTAAAATTCATATCTGGCGCATTTGAACTCTAAAAATTGCCATTCCAATTTCAGAAAATTCATAATATTATTCTCTACATTTTTATGCAATAAAAACAGTAGGTTTACTTTGGACATTTCATGTTTATTTAAATGGACATTCAAATACCCCTAGGTTAAAAATGTAAATTTAAATTATTTAAATTCCAGTAAAGTTTGTATTTATTTATTTCCTGTTGATATGAACAAATCACTAAGTTTTCTATGAAACTTTCATTTTAAATTTATTAGAGAACTTAAAAATGAGAATAACCCCTTTTAAAACCCTCTTTCAAAGGACAACACTTTATTTTAATTTCTTTTAAAAATTTATAAACTGAATTTCAGAACCCTAACAACTTGATTTATTTTTAATTATTCAAACCAACTTAAACCTATGTGATTATTATGTGATGTTATATTGTTTGGTTGAATGTTGTATTCATTTTATTTTACTTTACTATATCAAAAAGACTACGACGTCGCCGAGGAGCCGGAATACTTCCCGGAAGTCCCTCCCTCGCCCTTTGCTGAACAAGGCAAGTCACCAAACTAATCTTTTGAGCATATTGAACCCATGTTTGATTAAACTATCGCTAAAACACATAGGTTATATATGCATTAGTCAAATGAACCCTTACAATATATTTATTTAGGATCCCCCGACCTTGATGTGCAACCCAAACCATGCTCTCTAGCCTAAACTCCTTGTCACCATGTGATTGATGTTATTAGCTAGTGTCCAATGTATCGACACAATCGCTATAGGATAAAAATGAGTTGTAGTACATGGTTCTACTATATGATCCCCATTGTTTCTTATCTATGGAATTCTATCGGTGTTGGAGTTGTGGTTGTGAGTGAATGCATGGTGGGTTTCGGGTGCAAGCTAGGGCATTGGTCGGTAGCACCCGGGGCACTATAAGGACCGGTCTGAGGGATCCGTTGCAATACACTTACGTACTAACCACAAGTCTAGTGGGTAAGTCCTAACTGAGGTATGGGTTGTTCCAAACCGAGGCCACCATTTGGAGATGGGTCAAGTTGCACCTGCGGGTGACTTGTACCAATGTGGCGCAAAAGGGGGTGCGACGTTAGCTGGGATGCGGCCCGGCGCGCCGGCGAAACCTAGAGCGGGTGGTTATCGCTTGGAACATTTCATGCCGAGGTTTTGGCACGAGTTCCCATGGTATGGGTCATCTCGTTTGGGATGAGTGCGTGGCTTGTGGGTACAGTAGTACATCTCTGATCAGAGTCTTCAATCTTTTCGAAAAGTCGAGCCCACGGTCAAGGGCGGGTTGCGTGACATCCCCCAGTTAGTTTACTTTGAATATGTATGTGCATGATGGATTGACATGTAAGGACTGTTGTGCGAGGAGGTAAAACGTACTCCTCGAGTTAGCTGATGTTGTTGATATTCATATTTACTTTTCCGCATGACTAAAAATATGGTTACACTAAATGCAATAACTGAAACTGTACTTTTCTGCAATGTTAGCCATTACCCTTCCTTGTTTATTATCCTGCATTATTACTTGCATTTGCAGTGGCTTGTTGAGTACTTTTTGTACTCATACCCGTTGGACCCCACACAGGATGCTTACTATGAGGACGGTCTGGAGTAGCGACCCAGTCGAGAAGAAAAATCCTGAAGAAGATGTTCGTCATGCCGCTGTTTAATTATTTTATTACTGTTTTTACTAAGACTTTGATGTAATAAATATGGTCTGCGTACCATGAATACTGTCGTATGTACGATTGTCGCATGATGAACCTCTTGTATTATTGTTTTTCTATGGAAATTCAATAATGTCTCGATTTGATAAATCGGGGCGCGACAAGATGGTATCAGAGCCGACTCGACTGTAGGAAGCCAAACAGACCCGCCTAGCCATTAGTCACAGGAAATTATTTCTCGAAAAATCTACTTTATAAACTTTGTTCCTCTCCTCACTTTTATTCAACTTGCTGTTTTGTAGATGCCTGTCTACCAAGTCCACAGCTACTGCCGCGACTACGAGGGCTTCGTCCGGGAGCTCTGTATGATGCTCACCTTCCTCGGGTTCCTCTTCGAACCCGAATTCCAAGGAGTGTATCCCGACGAGTTCGCCGGGCCTTGCGACGTTTCCCTCACCGTCCACGGCTCTGGAGAACACCTGCCGCCCTACACCACAGCACTTGGAGGCCCGACTTTCGACGTTGCGTGCCAACGAGTCGCCCTCCAGGCCCTCATGGAGCTGAGGATGATCTACGACGATCGTCTTCAGAACTCGTCCTTCCGGCTTGTGCCGAAGCGTACTCCCAGCGCCCACCGTAGCATCTACCTCGGAGTTCACTCCGTGCGTGATCCGGTCATGGCCCGGCAGTCGCGTCTTCTGCAGGCCATGGACGATCTCCACACCGAGGCGGTGCTCGACGCCGACGAGCACCATGAGGCGGTCGAGTTCCTTCGTGAAGAAACGAAGAACTTGATCCAACAGAACGGCGAGCTGCAGCGCAAGATCATGCAGCTGCAGAAGGATATTGCGGAGATGGTTCCCCTTCTTCCAAGGAAGAAGAAGCCCATCCGTGAGCCCCTCCCTCGCCCCAAGAGGATCCCGCCACGACCCTCCCCCACCAGACCCTCCACCAGCGCCCCTACACCAGGCCCCGGCCTCATCTCCGACTCCATCATCGAGAATTTTCTCGAACCCACCATCCCTCTGGAGCCGCGTACTCGTGGTTCCGAGAGCACGGAGACCGCCTCCGGTGGCGAGTAGGCGTTAGGAGCCGCTATTTAAATAAAAAGCATGATTTTGTATGTGGTGCTACCCACGACGAGTGTGTTGTGGGTAGAATAAGAACTGATTGTAATGAACGTTTTTACCACCTAATTTATATGCATGAACTATTCTTGTTAATTGTGTTGTCAACTTTTTGCCTTATAACCTTATGAATTCAGAAGATGGCCGACCACCAGAACACCGGCTCCAACAACGGAGCAGGAGGAAGCCGTGATGCGCCCGAGGGTGTTGTGCCCAACTGGGGTGCAATGGGCCCGCGTCAATCTAGGTCGCCCTCCACCAACCACCCCACCTTGGCGGAGATGATGGCGAATCAGAACCAACTGATCACCGCCCTCCTCACCCAAATGCAGAACCAACAGGCTCAGTTGGACCGTCTGTAGAACGGGGAACCCGCCCCTCGCGCACCGCCACCAGCGCCCGCCCCACAACTCTCTGAGTTTCTGCGCGTGCGCCCGCCCATCTTCTCAAGCACCACCAACCCGATGGAGGCCGGAGATTGGCTTCGCACCATCGGAAAGAAGCTCGACCTCCTCCCCTGCACCGACCGGGAGCGAGTGGCCTTCACCACTCACCAGCTCCAGGGTCCCGCCGCTGAATGGTGGGACAACTATCGTGAGTCCCAGCCAGAGGACCACGTGGTGACTTGGGCGGAGTTCACCATCGCTTTTCGTGCCGCCCACGTCCCCGCCGGTGTCATCGCGGTGAAACAGCAGGAGTTCCGCGACCTGCAACAAGGCAACAGGACCGTCTTGGAGTACCTCCATGAGTTCAATCGCCTCACCCGCTACGCACCGGAGGAAGTGCGCACCGACGCCCTTCGCCAAGCCAAGTTCCTCCGGGGACTCAAGGATGAGCTGTCCATCCAGCTCGTCGCCACCGACTACGCCGACTTCCAATGGCTAGTCAACAAAGCGCTCATCCAAGAGACTGAGCAAAACAGGCTGGACCTCAAGAAGAGGAAGATGATCGCCTTCAAGAACCAGCAGGCGAACTCTCAGAGGCCCCGCTTCGTCCCTCCGCCACCAGCGCCCGCCTACCATCCTCGGCCCGCCTTCAGGCCACCTCACGCCGCCGGTGGATCCAACGCCGGGCATCCTCGCCCCGCTCCACCAGCACCGGCCGCTCAGCCGCCGCCAGCCGCCAAGGCTCCGATCTTGAAGGATCGCCAAGGAAGGCCGGTCGTCTGCTTCAACTGCCGCAAGGAAGGGCACTATTCACACCAGTGTCCTCACCCCAAGCAGACCCAAGGCGCGGCACCCAACCAGGCGGTTCGTGCCCGCGTCAACCACATCAGCGCGGAGGAAGCTCAGGAGGCTCCTGAAGTCGTGCTCGGTACGTTTACTGTGAATTTCGTACCGGCCGTAATATTATTTGACTCTGGAGCAACCCACTCCTTCGTCTCGGAAGATTTTGTGAAAACAAACAAACTGGACGTGCTCCCTCTACCCATCCCCATGGTGATTGCCACTCCTGGCAATAGGACCTTAGCCCTCTTATACAGCCCTAAGGTTCAAATTAGCATCCAAGGAGCACTGTTTCGGGCCGAGCCAGTCCTCATCCAATGCACCGGACTCGACCTCATACTAGGGATGGATTGGTTGATGAAGCACAAGGGAGTGATCGACTGTGCCAACAAGTCCGTCACAGTGACCAACCCTGAAGGCGCGGCCGTCACCTTTCGGATGACCAGTCGCAAACCACTCGGAGCATCCCTTCGCTCGATAGCTCTTGAAGAGGTACCTATAGTCAAGGATTTTGCGGATGTCTTCCCTGAAGACCTACCCGAAATGCCTCCCAAGCGGGACATCGAATTCAGAATCGAACTTGTCCCCGGGACCACTCCAATCTCCAAGCGCCCATACCGGATGGACGCTAATGAACTAGCTGAAGTCAAAAGCAACATCGAAGACCTAGAGCAAAAAGGGTACATCCGACCGAGTACCTCACCCTGGGGTGCACCGGTTATATTTTCCATGAAGAAGGACAAGACCAAGAGGATGTGCGTGGACTATAGAGCCTTGAACGACGTAACCATCAAGAACAAGTATCCACTGCCTCGGATCGACGATCTGTTCGATCAGCTGAAAGGATCCTCGGTGTTTTCCAAGATAGACCTCAGGTCAGGTTATCACCAATTGAGGATTAGGGAAGAAGACATACCCAAGACTGCCTTCACCTCCCGCTATGGACTCTACGAGTACACTGTGATGTCGTTCGGACTCACGAATGCCCCGGCCTTTTTCATGAACATGATGAACAATGTATTCATGGAGTTCTTGGACAAGTTCATCGTGGTATTCATCGACGATATCCTCGTTTACTCCAAGACCAAGGAAGAACACGAGACTCACCTCCGTCTGACCCTCGGAAAGCTAAGGGAGCAGCAACTGTATGCCAAGTACAGCAAATGTGAATTTTGGTCGTCTGAGGTGAAGTTCCTCGGCCATGTTATATCTGCCGGAGGAATAGCAGTGGACCCAACCACCGTTGAAGCGGTAACCAACTGGCTGCAGCCCACGACCGTGACCGAGATCCGGAGTTTTCTCGGATTGGCCGGATACTACCGCCGGTTCATCGAGAATTTTTCCAAGATCGCCAAGCCTATGACCAGACTGTTGCAGAAGGAAGTGAAGTTTGAATGGACCCCCGACTGCGAAGAAAGCTTCCAGACCCTCAAGAAGAAGCTAGTGTCAGCCCCTATTCTGACTTTGCCAGACATCCGGAAAGACTTCCACGTCTACTGTGATGCCTCTCGTCAAGGATTGGGATGCGTCTTAATGCAAGAAGGGAAAGTGATATCCTACGCCTCCCAACAGCTTAGGCCGCATGAGCTGAACTACCCGACCCACGACCTGGAATTAGCAGCCGTGGTTCATGCCTTGAAGATATGGAGACATTACCTTGTGGGAAATCGGTGTGAGGTCTTCACCGACCACAAGAGCCTCAAGTACATATTCACCCAACCAGATCTGAACCTCAGGCAGAGGAGATGGTTGGAACTGATTAAGGATTACGACTTGGGCATCCATTATCATCCGGGCAAAGCGAATGTGGTGGCAGATGCCCTTAGTCGAAAAGGGTACTGCAATGCCATCATGGTTCAGGACCAAGCTCCTTTACTTTATAAGGAGATGGAAAGGCTAAACCTAGGGATCACCACTCGAGCGTACCTCGCTGCCTTGGAGTCTCGGCCTGTCTTAATAGACCAGATCCGAGAAAAGCAGAAGGAAGACCTGGACATCCTGGAGATCCAGCAGAACATGAGGAAGGGTAAAGCCCCCGGATTTTCCGAGGACGAGCATGGTACCATCTGGTTCGGAAACCGGATATGTGTACCCGACCAGCCTGAATTGAAGACCCTCATCCTTCAAGAAGCCCACGATACTCTATACTCCATCCATCCCGGGAGTACAAAGATGTATCAAGACCTGAAGGAAAAATATTGGTGGGTCAGCATGAAGAGAGAAATAGCTGAGTATGTGGCCAAGTGCGACACGTGCCGACGAGTCAAGGCAGAGCATCAGAGGCCTGCCGGACTTCTTCAACCTCTCAAGGTCCCTGAATGGAAGTGGGAAGAGATAGGAATGGACTTCATCACGGGACTGCCCAGGACCCAAGCTGGTCACGATTCTATCTGGGTGATCGTCGACTGACTCACCAAGGTAGCTCACTTCGTTCCGGTCAAGACAACTTACACCGTCGCCAAGTTGGCTGAATTGTATATGACCCGGATCGTGTGCCTTCACGGAGTTCCTAAAAGATCGTATCTGACCGTGGGAGTCAGTTTACCTCCAAGTTTTGGAAGAACCTTCAAGAGGAACTCGGCACCACGGCTGAACTTTAGCACCGCCTATCATCCACAGACTGACGGTCAAACCGAAAAGGGTCAACCAGATATTGGAGGATATGCTTAGAGTTGTGCTCTAGACTTTGGCGGAATGTGGGACAAGAACTTACCATATGCAGAGTTCTCCTACAACAACAGCTATCAAGCCAGCCTGCAATGTCCCCGTTCGAAGCACTCTATGGACGTAAGTGCAGAACGTCGTTGCTCTGGGATCAAACCGGAGAGTCGCAACTGTTTGGGACTGATCTATTAAGAGAAGATGAAGAGAAGGTTAAGATCATAAGAGACCGATTGAAGGCAGCCCAATCCCGTCAGAAGAGCTATGCCGACAACCGTCGAAGAGACCTAGCCTTTGAGGAGGGCGATTATGTCTATCTCCGAGTCACTCCCCTCCGTGGCACTCAAAGGTTCAACATGAAGGCAAACTAGCACCCCGCTACGTCGGACCCTTCCCGATCCTCCGATGAAAAGGAGAAGTGGCATATCAACTCGAACTGCCTCCATCCTTGGCAGGAGTTCATGATGTGTTCCATGTCTCTCAGCTGAAGAAGTGCCTCCGTGTACCAACCGAGCAAGCCGACCTTCAGCAACTCAATGTCCAAGAAGACTTGACCTACATAGAGAAACCCATCAAGATCTTGGAGACCAAGGAGAGAGTAACCAGAAGCCGCGTCGTTCGCTTCTGCAAGGTTCAAGGAACAACCATCCCGCCGAAGAAGCCACTTGGGAAAAGGAAGACGAACTAAAAGCCCAATACCCCGAGTTATTCGAGTAACGTTCCAATCTCGAGGACGAGATAATTGTA